>CM073773.1:79099279-79116416 GCA_037158775.1 Hetaerina titia | reverse complement strand
AGTGATCTATCAAGCAGTTGATGCATAGAAAAGCCAGTCTCATCTTTTTTGTACAGACCTTGTATATTGAGGGCGTGGAAAATGGTCTGATGAGAAAAAGTAACTATTTATTATTCACAATACTATCCATTGAAATGCATTGTAATGTACTTCGGTTGCCAGTGTATGCTCAGTTTGCATAGGTATTAGGTCTTCGGTAATGAAATATGAAGTAACATGGGGATCTGTAGTTGGTAGGTACATTATTTCATGGTTTTGTGTGTGAGAAACTGAGGAAACAAACTGGGATGGTAAAATTCTTAACTAATTAGTAAATATTGACATTTGTTATGCATTTTTTACTGGACAAAATTATAAACAATGACTTTAATGTAGTAAAAATTCATTGGATCCAAGTCACCATTGACTAGTGTCTTAGATACAGAAACTATTTGAGACAGTAACAATCAAGATTTTGAAGACTTCAACTCGTTCTTTTAAATTTCAACTCTCATTAAAGATGCCGAGTAATGGGATGGAAGCATTATAATAAGTTACACTTAAAGCTATTTGCTGATATCTGACAAAAAGGCAGTGTCCTCGTACCAGAAGAAAGTAGGATGTTTGTGCATATTCTGAAAATCCTATTAGTTCCTGTACTTATAGTAAAACCCCTCTTAATTTTCTAGGGATCTCAGCAAAATGGGTAAAATGCAGGAAAATAAGAAATTTCACTATTAATTATTCTCTCTTGCATCATCTTTTCATTTCAAGCAGGATAATATTGACTTTCCCAAGTAATCAACAAAGAAAGCACACAAGAATCTGAGCTCCCTTGAAGTTAGACTACTGCAAACAGTTACTCTTAATTCCAATGATCAATTTGTATTACGAATAATATTTATTGGTCCCTGGACTTGGCAAAGTAAAATATAGGATAAGTTGGAGAACTATCAATCAGCCATTTGTGTTCTGAAGATTCTTCCACACTATAAAAGCATTTGAAATATTTTGGCCGCATGGAAAGGACTTCCTATACCTAGCAGAAGGGTGGAAGAACAATTGTACATCAACACTGTTGACTATTATGCCCATGACCTTGAGCATTGGTGATTTGTTGTTTCAAGTTAACCTTAATATACATAATGTATACAGAGAAGGTAAGTTAGAATTTTTAATTCTTTAAATGTTTGCATTGGGATTATTATTCCTATATACCCAATTTGCCATGTCACTTAGTATTTTGGAGCATCACCTGTACTGGCAAACTGTCAGATTGCAGCAATTTCCAGTGTATTTTTAGATTCTTTGCTCTCTGGAATTTTGTAATAACATTTCATTGTATGTTGAATATTTGAGATATGATCTTCCAAACAATTGCTTTATTCATGTAAGTAATTTCAAATAATTGTTTTCAAACATTTGTAATCATATGTCCACTTTATACCTGGTTAAAAGAACATATTTGTTTTGTGTAACATACGGTAAAAGTGCACATGGAGGATGGTTATCAACCGAAAGTTAAGGTTGATATGAGAGGGCTGAGCTCACCTAATAGTTGACGTAAACCCAGCAACTTGTGAAATACAGAGATCTGTAGGGGTACGTTTTTCCTGTGGTAATAATTTAATGATAATAATGTATTTATTTGTTTGGAGGTTTGTTGCATATTCATACACGTATAAGATGCATCGGATAATTTCATAATTTTAGAAGAAATAATATATATATATACACTTACTAATACATTAGTATATTTACATATTAATTGGTTCAGCTGGGATTGATAGGTCGAGGCAATTCCAGGCATTCATTTACGGAGTGGAACATTATTTTTTAATAGGTAGAATAGCTTTTTCTTGAATATTGGTACTTCTGTTTCATATTTGATTTCATGGGGAAGTTTATTGAATAACCTTGAGCCCATTGCTTTGGGCCCATGAGCAGTATTGTGTTCTGACAAATGGCTAGTGCAGGTCCTTGTATAGTGAGTATGGTAATCATGGTTGGACTTTTACTGAGAAATATTATCCTTTTCATGCAATATTACATTAAACATCTATATGCAAGGTACTGATAATAAACCCTCTTTTGAAAAGAGGCTTATATGGTGCATCGCAAGGAGCATTGCTTTTAATACGTAAAATCCTCTTTTAGATTTGGATGGTTATGCCCACATAGGGAGAGGAACCCCAGAAGAAGATACTTAAGGTATCAAAAGAATAAAATTCACCCGAGTAAATGGATAGGACTTCTAAATTTACAGAATATCTATTATTTCTAATGCAGAAGCACGAGGAACTTTATGTAATTTGAAAATGTGTTCTTCCAAGACATTTATATGCAGGATAACTCCCAGGAATTGGGTAATGGAATTTTGGGGAATGCTTACATCTACTGATATTGCAGTGGAAACTTTGTTTATCAGTGAAGTAAATCAGGCCAGACTTGTTTAAATTGGGATTTAGGAAGTTAGAAAGTCACCATTCATTGAAAATCTGAGCTACACGCTGCTCTTTTTGTCAAACTGTCCACAGGGGAAGCTGACATAATAATATTGTATCAACAGCATACAATAATGGATATATTCCCTTAACAGACAGCTTATCTGGTAGATCATTAATATTAATCAAAAATAAAATGGGGGCAAGGAACACAGTGTTACTTCTCTACCAGGAGAAACAAATTTGGAGCCATTTGTTGAGAGCTCAACATGCTGATGCTATTTATTTAGATATGATTCAATCTATTTGTATGATGTGCATCTTATACCATAAGGTATCAGTTTATACAAGAGTAGCTGATGATTCATGCAGTCAAAAGCTCATGTGAAATCAATAAATAAGTTTTAATTCTATTATCCAATCCTTAAAAGTATTTGATTCACCATGTGATATATGGCTGTTGTAGTGGAACTGTTTTTCTAAATCCATGTTAAGATATGGAGAACAAGTTATATGTTTCAAGACATGATGTTAGAAAACTATTTCAAATATTTTCCCCAGCTGGTTCATTAGGGATATTGGTTTATAAGAATTCATGGCCATTTTGCAAACTTTGCATATTGACTTAGTTAAGAGGAAAATTCCAGTTTTTAGGGATTAATTAATTAAGAATAACAGCGGATCTGTGATAGTATTAAATGACCTTTTTATGACTATCCCTCAAATGTTCTAATCCAGGACTGAATTTGTTAGGGAATTTATTGATAATTATGGTCAGTTCCAAGACAACGGGGGATAGAATGAATTGCATGTGTTATGAATAAGATAAGATTAGCTGAATTGGCAAACTGTAGGATTTTAATAGGATAGATAGAAATAATTCATAATGGAGGCCATTTTAGAGTAATTTGGAACAGAATTTCCAGCCTAGTCATGCAATGAACTTATTGGTTGATCATTGATGTGAATTAAAAATGAAGTTGGATAAATCAAAAATATTGGAAAGCTTGGTTGATTCTGAGATACCGACATTTTACCTGGAAATGAACCTGAGCCATCATCAGATTCCTAGCCATGGACATATGCAGCAAATTATTAATGCTAGTAATAATGCATAGATGTGGGTCGCGGTAGTCCAGGACGTAGAGCAATGGACTGACCAGTGGGTCCCGGGTTCGATTCTCAGGCAAGGCACCTGCAGCTCCACCCAAGCTATGTTTTTTTTTTGGTACCAGTTCTTCCTGGTAAACCATATCCGGCACAGGGAAAGGAACTGGCCCCCCTACCCCGATGTGTGAATATTCACACGCTATCAGGCTTAGTACTGGGTGAACTCTATCATCACCTGCCAAACTGACACTCGGGTTGATTACTGTATTAATGGTTTATTCATTAATCTATTCAGTTGGTAATGAGTGTGTTATGGTTGGAAATTCATCTTTCATTGTATGAAAGCGCTTCAGAAACTTTTCAACTATTACTCTTGTCCAATAGTAATGTGAACTAAGGCCATAAAAACTTAATTTTGTGAACGTAAGTCTACATTGATTTTGTCCCCTTCAAAGTACTCTTGTTTTGTTGCTATCCACTTATTCGTTCTTCTTTTCTACTTTTTTTTCCAAGTCCTTGGCAGTTGTCCTTGGCAAGTCCTTTTTAGTTGTCTCGTCCTATCTTACTTTGTCCTCATCATCCCAGTGATGTCCCCTCACCACATTTTTGCCTTTTGGGAATTAGAAAAAGTCACAAGGGGCTAGATTTGGCGAATGAGGAGAATGATCAGGGATGGTGATTGAATTTTTTGCCAGAAACTGGCAAGCAATCAATGCTGAATATGCAGGTGCATTGTCATGGTGAAGAATCCATCCATCATGTTCAGTAAAAATAGTTTGCACTGTTGATTTTCCTAAATTCATTTCATCAGTTATCATTCGGACAGTTTTTTGATAATCTGCAAGCACAAGGGACCACGCACGACCAATGTTGTCGTCAACACCTGTGGTTGAAGGTCGTCTCAGCCTTGCATCATCTGTGGTGTCTAGTCAGCCATTTCTAACTTGCTTAATCGACTTGAAAACTGATGTTTTCTTCAGATTATTATCTCTGTAAACAGCTGTCAACACTTCAGTAATATTTTAAAAACTTTTACTGCACTTCTCCAGAAAACTTGTCAATTGTTGCTCTGATTTTGTCAATTTCTGTTCTCAACAAACAGTAAAAATAAGGACAACATAAACTAACATAACTGGCACCATACGCACAGCTTGATCTTCCAAGCACGGATGGCTCACCATGGTGGGTGACGGATGGGTGTCAGGCATCTAGCCCCGCTAGTGGGTGGGGCTACAGTCGGCGTAATGACCGCCAGATTGCAGCAGTTCATGTATTTGTTAGGCATACTACACGAATAATATAGTGAAGTGTTTTAGTTGGTGATATTTTCATGTCTTAATGTAACTTGACTCGAAGTTCCTAGGAACCCATTTTATAATTAATACATATTTTAACTTGTACATTTTTCCTTGGGTTTTGAATTATCTCAAGACAATATGTATGCCCTTAGTGATTATAGCCAGCCCATGAAGGGTAAACCATTTATTTTTTATAACCACTGATGTACTCTGGAATAAAATATGAATGACTTTTCTTGAAAACCTAAGGTGAAAGGGGCTGTCTGTGTTAGGAGAATTTTTCACAAGTGTATTCATTTAGTTAGAGGAATTGCTTATTTTGTGAAACTTGAATTAAAATGAAAATATTTTGGCTCACTTTCCAATGGCTCCTGAGCTAAACCTGAATTTATGTATTCTTATTTTAACTTCACATTTTTGTACCATCGCTTACATAATCCATGAATTTACATAATTGTTTAATGGTCAAGAGTGATATCAAAGTTTGGTGATAATATAACCCAGTATTTTCAGTAAATAAATTTGTAGTTTGCATAGCCATTGCCTTATTGGGGTAATGGTTCTTAATGTATGATGCAAGTTTCAGATGCCTTCTGCAATTTCTCTTAAGGCACCAAAATGGTGGTTGCTTTCTTGTTACCTCATCTGACGAACGCTCATCCACAACAAGCTTTTTGGTATCGTTGTTATCTTCCAATTCCATGGTCTTGACCAAAGACAACCTCATTGATGACAAGCATTAAGTCTCAACTCCCTTAGTCACTTTCGACAATTCTCTGCAGCCAGCAGTTTTTCCTAAATAGAGGATTCTTTTGGCAAGCCCTTCTCATGCCTCTTCATTCATCTCGAGGCAGGAAAAATTGTGAAAGTTACATTTCCAAAACTCAGCGATTGAAATTGGTCCCTTCAGTTACCTGAAACAATGCTTGAAGAGTGCTTTAGTGTTGTGGGTCTTGAAGATAGAAATAATCTGCTGGTCCATAGGCTATAAATAATCTATGGTCCATAGTATCTGGGTGTTGTTCGTAGACATAATTTGGATATTGATGACTTCAGAATTGTCAAGGTTGTCATTATGTAGAATGGATGTTGTCCATAACAAGCAAGGCATGGAATGGCAGATTCATCCGAGGCAAATATTTCAGGAGGACCACTTAAACAATCCAATCAGGGAAAAAGGTCACATCATGCCCTAAGGTTGAAACTCCTCACATTTTGCCTGCTCTTCTCGACATATTAAAGGCTTTTGGAGTTTCTGACTGGTAAATAACTAGGGGTTAAATTTTCATGTGCATTGGTACAAAATGGAATTGTGAAATGGTTTATCGTCGGCTGTGGCCAGGCACGAGGACTACAACATTAATATGGTGGATGGGCCTGTTAGTTCTGAGATGATCTCTTGAACTGTGTAATGGTGTTAGTTCCTGGTAGGGTGACCAATGCCAGTTGGGTAGTGTACATACACTCACACACACCACCAGATATACTTGGGTTAAATTAGTCTCTCAAAGTAATATATGATGAAAAAACATAATTGCATTCTACCCCGATTTAAAAAAAGTTTTTTTGAAAGTCTTATTACTTCTGACTTAGTTAGTGATGTTAATGTGAAAATAACCAATAGGTGAAACTAGGATGTTCAATATTAACAACCTTGAATAGCATTGTATGATATGGAAGAGTTCAAGTGTGACTTTTTGGATATTTCATTAGACATGATTTTGATGAGCTAGCCATTGAAAAAACCTCATTCAAATTAATTTAGTGGGGGAAGAAATACAAGTATGTGGTTTCCTCAAGCAGCTTCAAACTCAGGATAATGTCCTAAACAATTATGGAAGTTAAATATATCCTCATTTTCTTATCACTGAATCCAATCATACTTCACATTTTCAGGCTTCACTTCGTGTAAATGTTTGCTGTGCGAATTAAATGAGTTTGTTATTTTCCACAGACTTTATTTTGTGGGATAAAGCATTTCACCAACTTGGAATATCATCAGGTGCATATAGCCACCAGCAATCGATACAATTCAGACCTAGTTGGAAAAGTTGGAAAATAATGGCCATGAGTTGAATTTGAATTTTCCCCTCTCCGTCCTGAACTTCTAAAGACTAAGTGATGATTGATCAGATTGCTAGGAGATCTCATCTCAAATCCCCTCCCAATTATGCTCAAAGTGGCCTTATACCCACCCCTTACTCTGTCCAAACTCTTAGCGAATGGCAAAGACCGACAGGATACACTTTTTAAATTTGGCATCTACAAACTTAAATGTGATAATTGCAACACATCGTTGGCCAAACTGGGAGGAATTTCAGAACACGAGCCCAAGAACACCCCAGTTGTCACAAAAAGCAAAACCCAAATTCCCTCTTCAATAAACATCTCTTAAATTGCAATATAACATCAACTTGGTCCCAGAAATACTACACATCCTCCCTAAAAGATTAAAAATCTCTCTCTCTAGCTAAGCATGATGGAAGAAAATAGACCCCAATACAATGCGGTGTAATGAGCAATTATATGCTCACTCCTCCCCTCTTTTTTCCGAGATACTGACCACAAGAGTAAACAAATGTAATGGTTCTATTTACCCATCCCCTGAAAACCCCGATATCCTCAGACCAGACTCAATGCTTAGTCATAGCCAAGGTGCTAACACCCACCTTTTCCTTAACTGAAAAAAACTGGGACCACCTTCAACTTCTCCCCCCCTCTATCGGAAGGGTATGTACTGTAGTGTGTTAAAAAAATGAGAATTTTCATTTATTCTTATACATTGATGTTGTCACCTTCAAAGTAGTCCCCATTGTAGATTATGCGCTTGTGCCAGAGCTTCCTCCAATACCCAAAGCACTTATCAAACTCAATCTTTGAGATAGCCTTTAGTTCTTTCAGTGATGCCCTTTTAATGTCGTCTATGGCTGTAAAACAATGCCCCTCCAAGGTTCTCTTGATTCTTGGAAATTGGAAAAAGTCATACGAAACCATATCTGGCAAATATGGAAGCTGGGGCATCGTTACAGTACTGTTTTTGGCCAAGAATTCACAAACAAGTAATGAAGTGTGAGCTAGTGCATTATCGTGGTGCAAAAGCCATGAATTGTTTTTCCACAGATCCGGTTGTTTTTTTTTTTTTATTGCTTCACGCAAATGGCATTGAACTTGTAGGTAGTACTTCTTATTGACTGTTTGACCTAGCGGTTGGAATTCATGATGCACTATGCCATTAAAATCGAAGAACAAAGTGAGCATAACCTTCAAGTTCTACCACACTTGTCGAGCCTTTTTGGGTTTTGGTGAGCCAGAATGCCTCCACTGGGATGATTGAGCCTTAGTTTCAACGTCATATCCATAAACCCATGTTTCGTCACCTGTTCTAATACGTTTCAGTAATTCTGCATCATTTACTTCATTTAGTGACTCCTGAGCAACTTCCATTCGCCACCGTTTTTGTTCAAAATTCAAGAATTTTGGAACAAATTTTGCTGCCACGCGTTTCATACCAAAAAAATTGGAAAAAATGTCATGACATGATCCAATCAATATGCCAACATCATCAGCAACCTCTCTAATTGTGATTCGGCAATCGTTCATAACCATTTCTTTCACTTTTTCCACGTTTTCAGCGATTGTTGATGTGTTGGGGTGTTTGTCATCTTCAAGGTCTTCACGGTCTCCTTAGAAATGCTTATACCACTCGTAAACTCTTAATTTACTCATAGCAGACTCACTATAGGCCTTAGTTAAGATTTCACACACCTTGGTACACTTCATTTCATTTTTTATGCAAAATTTGATACAAATTCTTTGATCCATTTCTTTTGACCGATGAAAATCTGAGCTCATAAAACACGTCTAACCTTAGTGGCTGTCACAGATGAAGCCCATAATGAAAACAGTTGAAAGTTTTTATCATACTTAAGGGGCATGTATACCAACATAATTAAAAAAAAGTTTGACGATCGGACTCTCCAAGCCCGCAAAATGAAAAAAATTCTTGTCATGTTTTGAACACACCTCATATATATATATGGGTGGCAGTGGTCCAGTGGTTAGAGCATTGGACTACTGACTGGAGGGTTCCGGGTTTGATTCCCAGGCAAGGCACTCTGGGCACCTTAAGCTCCACCCAAGCTATGTGATTTTTCGGGTACCAGGTCTTCCTCCCAGAGAGGCTTGCCCGAGAGTCAAACCTGGGTCCTCGGGAGTCCAATGCTCTACCCATGACTACTTCATATATAAGTACATATAAATATATGTACGTGTTTTTATTCAGGGTCTGCCCTGAAGAAGGCCTAAAGCTCAAACAATCTGGTGTCCTTTTACGTGTTATCTAATTTATTTTGTGGCCTGAAGGATTCTACATTGTCGGGTTTTCACCGCCTTGTTGTTTAAAGCTGACAACACTTTCGCCAAAGTTGTTTTCAGCGTCTTCAGATCTGAAGAACTTCGATGCAGAGTAGAAGCATCTTCAGACCTGAAGATGCTGAATGCAACTTCGGTGAAACTGTTGTCAGCTTTAAACAACAACGCTGTGAAAACCCGAAAATGCAGAATCCTTCAAGCCACCGCCACAAAAATCTAGGCAGCCATATGTTATATTGCTCTCATGAGTGCTTCTACATCATCTGTGTATGTAGTTCAAATTTCTTAGCTAGAATCTCTTCTTTCCCACCTGCTTTTTAACTCCACCAATTCCCTGCTCCTCATGTACCTCCAGCAATGTAGTTTACCTTCTGAAGTGCCAACTTTGCCCTTTCTTTCATATTGGACAGTGTACCACACCCCTCAATATTAAAATCAATAACCACTGGGCCTCCTGCAAGAATTCTTCCCTGATTGATATGCTTTCTCTCCCCAAACACGCCTCAGAACAAAACACTCCCTTTGACAAATGCTATAGGTTATCTATCGTAGCATCCTTCCTACCCTCCACTGAAGCTCAAAACAATAGAACAAGTGGTCATCTGCCTCCTGGATTCCTGGAATTGCTCGGGTAGTAACATTAGACATTAATTACCCTGATCATCAGATATTTTCATCCTCCCTCTACTCCGAACACCTTCATATTATCCGCAGCCTTCTAAAAATCTCCCTCCCTACTCTTCCCCCACCTTTCCCTTACATCCAATATTTCCAGCCCTCTCTTTTCCTCAGTTCCTGTCCTCCTCTTCCTTGAGGAAGGTGACACGAGCCACCAAAAATTCTGATTGTAGTGAGCATTTCTTTTTTTGTTTTTGTCTTTGTCCACTAACTACATACACTTGTATATCTATATATTGGATTCCCGAATGTACTGGAACGCAGCTGGATTAAGCCCTGGTAACCCATACCAAGTAAAAAATTACCCACTATGCATCCAAGGCAAATCCCCTGCGGGACTGCTGTCGAGCATTTCTTCACAGGGGACAGTAGATACTGCTTTTCATCTGTTTAGCAGCATCCCTACTCCCCCTTCCCTGCCATGATGTTGGCAGCAAAATCAGGGGTGTTCTTCTTTCTTCTGGTCTTCTCTCGTTCTTTTTATTATCTTTTCTCTTCTTCTATAGTCTTTCTTCATTCTTCCATTTTTTGGTCCTTTATGATTTCCGATACGAAGATGTTGATGG
This sequence comes from Hetaerina titia, assembly GCA_037158775.1. Lineage (NCBI taxonomy): Eukaryota > Metazoa > Arthropoda > Insecta > Odonata > Calopterygidae > Hetaerina > Hetaerina titia. Next base: position 79,105,970 of record CM073773.1, on the reverse strand, counting down.
ATCTCCATGGCTGCTTTGATAACATCATCACCTCAGTCAAACTATCTGGCGTAATACTCTGTCTTATTGTCATTTCCTAGTCTTTCTGAACTTCCATCATATGTAGGTCATGTGAAGAACACATGCTCTGCATTTTCATAGACTTCTACAAAAGATGGGCACTCTGGAGACTCCTACTTGAATTTGCAGAGGTAGGCTGGATGTCATCTGTGTCAGGTAATAGTTGACCTCACCGTGAATGGTATTCAGCCACTTGTCATTGGGTAATCTACCAGGTGCGTCCATCTGCCCTTAGCTGGATCATTTTTACTTTTCTGTCTCATGAAGTTCCTTTTACATTCTTCAGTCTTTAGCTGCTCTTCTTTTTTCTTATCTTCTAGGTCTTGTAGGTCTTTCCTTCATGGGAAGATCTTCCGTTCTTGTGCTAGTATCAGGATTAGCAGAAGTCCTGAAATGACTTCTAGTGCCTCTTTTGACACTGTGGAATTCACTCTCTACTCGCAGGGCAATTAGCGAATACATAGACATCACTTTTTTACACCTACTCTGGGTTGCAAGTGAATCAGCCTACATGGCAGTGCCATACATCATGACTAATTTGGTGACTGAATTTAGGAGACCTCTCCTCTTGTGATTGGAACCTCCAATGTTGGGCATAAGCCGTGATAGGTTCCTCCCAACTGCAGCTGCCTATGTGCTCATAATCTTGACCTGTGCTTGATCAGACGCGAGTCAATCTGCATGTTGGGGTATCACAAAGACAATTGGCAATTTGATGCTCTCCCACTTTCAAAGTTATGGTCTCCAGGGTCTTCCTGCTGGTGACTAGGATGGCTTCCGTTTTATGTCTGGCCATTGTTGTCAGCTCTAATCCCATTTGTTCCACCCATTCTCTACACATTTCAAAGGAGATATTGGTGGCCCCCCCCCCCCCCCCCCCCCCCCCCCCCCCATATCCCCCCCGATCTCATCCAGATGCTTAGCCACGATAACCATTGTGACATTGTCAACAAATGCCACTTTTGTCACTGCTCTGGGGCCTTTGAGTCTCAGCAGCCTATCATACATGGTTCCAGATCTGCGCCAAAGACCATCATTGGTGTCATACCTTAGAATTCAGTCTTTGAAGTAGCTCCTCGCCATCTTCTGTATGTATCTAGGGACACCCATTTCAGAGAGCGCCTCCTTAATATGAGTCCCATCTGGCTGAGTTGAATTTTTGGTATCTAATAGCTATTGTCTCTCTTGCCTTATTTATAATGAGACTGATGGCGTTGAGCGCGTCACAGCTCTTTCGTAATCCAAATTGGTTGTCTGATAGATATCTCTCTGATACTGCTTCAATTCTCCCATAGATTATAAGCTTGAAGATTTTTCCTGCCATGTCAAGCATCCAGATTGGACAATAGGATTGTCTGGTGGCCTCCTCCCTAAAGGAAAGAAAACTAGTCTCGGCCGCTTCCACTGAGTGGGAAAAGTTCCTTCCCTCTTGCACCTATTGTGCATGGAGAGGAATATCTCCAGTACTTCCTCGATGGCTACTTTCAATGCAATGTTGAGGATGCTATCCAGCCTGGGGGCTTTCAAGATACTAACCTTGGAGCATGCTCCCTTTAATACCTGGAATGGCACTGTCAGTATATCATTCTCAGTGCATTGCTTGATCAGGTCGTCATAATTCACTGTGACTGTGGAAACAGCCCTGTCACTATCTTTTGTAGCTTTTGCAGGCAGGTGGGTGAGGGCATTGACTGGCTCTTTAGCGTTTTCATTACTACCTTGTGTGGTCTATCCCATGGATCTCCGTTGGCCTCTTTTAGTAGCTCCTCCCAATATTTCAGCTTACTGGTCTTGATTGCCTTTGCCAGCTTACTCTGGGCGATATATATTGTGTGTGCATATGTGTATGTATGAACATACGTATGCGTATGAATGTGTGTATGGATGTATGTATATATATATAAGATTGTGATTTTATTCATCATCATCAGTATTTCAATCCAAGGATTGGTTTATTGCACCCCTCCATTTGCCTCTGTTTAATGTCAATTCCTTCAATCCCTGATACCTTTTCTATTTTATGTCTTTCTTAATTTGTCCTATGTACATGTCTCTAGTCTGTGACTGCATTGGCCCACACAAATATGAAACCATGACTATCACCACAAACCTCCCATTGGCTAAAGCCTTACCGTCTCTATTCTAGAATCCCTTTGAGCCTCTCCTCAAATTAAGAAAAAAGAGTAGGCTTGTATGTATATCACTTTTGAACACATTTAATGACCCAGGAATTAATATTGGGTATTAATCTCCTCGTCCTATAGAGCTTTCCATTCTAACCTCCCAACTCTTCCCCTCCCAAAACATTCCCCACCCTCCCCTTCCATCCAATGTCCTATTCATCCTTCTCAGTTCCTTCTGTCTGAAGTGGAAGATTGTTGTGCCACTGAAAATTTTGGAATATGCATCTTTTTTATGTCTGTCAATAGTTGTGATGGCCAATGCCACCTTAACCCCCCCATCCAAATCATTTTGTCCAATGGACAGTGCAATTTTATTTGTAGGAAAATATTAATTACATTTAACTTCGGAAATGAAGACTTAAAACTGAGACATTGTTTGCTGAACCATCTGCTGTGCTCAGATGTGAAGGAACCAAGCCATCAATGGTTGCCGTTTGCAAGAAACTTGCTCAACCAAGCTGAAAAGAAAATGCAGAGGATTGCAACTCTTGGTGACATGAAATGTGGGGGGGCATTAAAAGCAAGGAACTGACTACATTTCATGTCATATATTTAAATACATTATCAATCAATCCTAATTTTAACTCAGCCTGTATTATACATAATCATCCGCACAAGTGTAGGAGATTAACTTCTCCGTTCAGCATCGATCAGATATTGTTAAATTTAGGGGTGAATTATATTTCTCAAAAGACTTCGTTTAATGGCTATTGGTTTTTTGTTTAGACTTTTTCTTTGGCCATATGATGAATAATTATAAATGCTGCCATCAATACCACATTCAGCAGTTTTCTAAATTGGGAAATAATAATTTTTAATTGCTAAAGTATTTACATTGGTTTAATCACAAGGCAGCGGTCAATTTTTGGGGGAGTCTTGATGAAATATTTGTTTTTGTGGAATTTTATTATGGTATACTTATTTCCTTATAAAGGCACATGGTAGTGCGGAGGATAGAGATTTGAACTACTGACTGGAGGGGCTGGGTTCTATTCCCGGGGTACTTCTTGGCATCCCCAGCTTCACCAAACTTTGAAATTTTTCGGGAAGAACTTTGAAGTTTTCTTGATGATATTGACTTGGACAATATCATTTACTTACCCAATGGGTACTTACTTATTCAAATGGGTGTAATATATATAATGGAAATATTTTCATTGGAAACCGGCAGCAATAAGGTGTGTTATTGTCACTATCCTTAATGTTTCAAGTAATTTCTCAATTCAGTTTCTGGAGAGTGTATATTGATATTTTATAATTGATATTTTATGCCATATTAACTTCTAGTGGAATTGAGATTTTTGTTTCAAAAAAGATTTATTGCTGTACTAAGTATACTAAATTTTAAGTGAACTGGAAGCCAAGTAGGAATTCTCATGTCTTTGAGTAAGGAATTAGATAAAAATGGAAGAGGATTTTAAGCTATTTCAAAGTAGTAATACATTTCATATTTGTTGTTGAATGATTTTACTAACCATAGTTGTATTTTTCATTACAAACAAAGTCAAATTTGTTTATTCAAAACTAATTTACCTATTGTGGAATTTTTTTGTGGGTGCTCTCCAGTTAAAACTAATTTTAGGAATATTTAGTATTGTTTGAATTCCGCCTATATACTTGTACTGTGTAGTTAATCCTCCTTAGGATGAATGAAATGTATTCACTATTAAGCTATTTCACTTTATTTTTTATGATCAAATGAATACAACTCATTTTAAAAAATGAAATTACTTTACAGATTTTCATTTGTAATTTTATGCATATGCTGAATGATATGGAGATAGCTTGTGCAGAAAAATTTATATGGAAGATGATACATTCTCAGTTCTCACAAACTTGTGTAACCAGGTATGAATTTGATGCTCTTTCATAATGGTGTTTGTCAATGATGTTTACTTAGGACACCTTTGAATAAACAAGTGAAAACGTAATTCAATACTGAGATTAATAATGGTAACATTTACTGTTAGAAGGCAATAAGTTAATCAAAACTAAGTAATTAATATTTACTTTGTAGATGTCATCTTTCTGTTGAGACTGTGATGTGAACAAGGGAAATGACTTCAAGCGCACGCCTGTGTATGTGTGATGGCCTTATTTTGGCTGCAGCTGCAATTTATACCAGCAGGTATGGATTAATTTGTGTTCAGTGGAGTATTTTGGTCAATGATGTTTACTTAGGACACCTTTGAATTAACAAGTGAAAACGTAATTGAATACTGAGGATAATAATGTTAACGTTCACTGTTAGAAGGCAATAAATGAATCAAAACTAATTAATTGATATTTACTTTGTAGATGTCATCTTTCGGTTGAGACTGTGATGTGAACAAGGGAAATGACTTAAAGGAGACGTTTCAGGCATATGGTAAAAAGGGAAATGACTTCAAGCACAATGCCTGTGTATGTGTGATGGCCTTATTTTGGCTGCAGCTGCAATTTATACCAGCAGGTATGGATTAATTTGTGTTCAGTGGAGTATTTTGCCCAATGATGTTTACTTAGGACACCTTTGAGTTAGCAAGTGAAAACGTAATTGAATACTGAGATTAATAATGATAACATTCACTGTTAAAAGGCAACGTGTTAATCAAAACTACATGATTAATAATTACTTTATAGATATCATGAATCCCTGTTGAGACTGTGATGTAAACAAGGGAAATGACTTCAAGCCCACTGCCTGTGTATGTGTGATGGCCTTATTTTGGCTGCAGCTGCAATTTATACCAGCAGGTATGTATTAATTTACGTTCAGTGGAGTATTTTGGTCAATGATGTTTACTTAGGACACCTTTGAATTAACAAGTGAAAACGTAATTGAATACTGAGGATAAAAATATCAACATTCACTGTTAGAAGGCAATAAATGAATCAAAACTAATTAATTGATATTTACTTTGTAGATGTCATCTTTCGGTTGAGACTGTGATGTGAACAAGGGAAATGACTTAAAGGAGACGTTTCAGGCATATGGTAAAAAGGGAAATGACTTCAAGCACACTGCCTGTGTATGTGTGATGGCCTTATTTTGGCTGCAGCTGCAATTTATACCAGCAGGTATGGATTAATTTGTGTTCAGTGGAGTATTTTGCCCAATGATGTTTACTTAGGACACCTTTGAGTTAGCAAGTGAAAACGTAATTGAATACTGAGATTAATAATGATAACATTCACTGTTAAAAGGCAACGTGTTAATCAAAACTACATGATTAATAATTACTTTATAGATATCATGAATCCCTGTTGAGACTGTGATGTAAACAAGGGAAATGACTTCAAGCGCACTGCCTGTGTATGTGTGATGGCCTTATTTTGGCTGCAGCTGCAATTTATACCAGCAGGTATGTATTAATTTGTGTTCAGTGGAGTATTTTGCCCAATGATGTTTACTTAGGACACCTTTGAGTTAACAAGTGAAAACGTAATTGAATACTGAGATTAATAATATTAACATTTACTATTAAAAAGCGACGAAGTGATCAAAAATTACATCATAATATTTACTTTACAGATTTTCATTTTTCTTTGAAGACTGAGAAGGATATATGATATATAAATCATGTTGTTGAGAAAGTCTTCAAATCCTATTCATTCCAGCAGGTAAAAATTCAATCTTGTTTGTTTTCCTCATTGGTTTTAACTCTGATCACCTTTGAATGAACAGATGCAACTGAGAGTGAATGAATATGAATGCTTTTAGTTAATTTGTGGTACAATATTAACAGTGAAATGGATATTAATTGCAAAATTCGCCTTTTAAATTTTATTTGAGTCTTTCTGAATGGTTTAATTTTTCTACATTAAAAAAGTTTATGAAACAGTGTTTTTTACAAGTAGCAATGATGTTGACTAAAGGTAAATTATTTTTTTATCATACTTCAGGGGCATGTATACCAACATAATAAAAAAAATTCTTGTTAATTTTTGAACACACCTCATGTATAAATAAATCCCAACAGTCACCCAAACCTTTCTAGCCAAAGGAATGAATGATCTTTGCGAACTAAGGTGTAGACTTTCCACTGTCCTGTTGTTAAGATTCTTCCTTGGATCCAGACATGTAGTGGAATGACAAATGTTTCATTCACAGTGGCATAGCTACTACTTAAGTCCTGGAGATTTTGCTTAAAGTTGCAAACTGGCCTTGAAATACAACACATGAATTTGTTTCTGGGTTAACTATGAGCAACCGTAGAATTATAGTTAGCTTATATTGTCTGTTGATGCGAAGTATAACGACCCCTTCACTGAATATGTCTTCAGCATTAGCAATCTCACATACACTTGTCGTCCATTATTTTTATCAATGATTTCTGGCGTAGTGAGCTCAACAGGCTATCCAGAACATTGCATCACTAGTGCTCACATGGACTCTCCTACTTCAATTGGGACAGTAAAAGTACCTAAAACCATTAACTAAGCCCACAAGTTCATGGGCTCTTTTG
>CM073773.1:78648407-79099179 GCA_037158775.1 Hetaerina titia | reverse complement strand
TTACCGTTGTCTATTGAATTAGGTGGCATATGCAAGCGGCAGCAACGTTGATTTCTCTCCGTCGGGGAGCTGTCAGAGAAATTGTTTATTTTAAATGTTGTGAAAATGTGTAATTTATCTGGTAGAGGGGCCGAGGACTTATGTTTATTTGTGACAAAAGTTAAGGATAATAGATGAGTAATTAATTCAAGTTTGCACAAATAAATACAAAAATACAATATCAGAAATGCATACCTATTCTACAATACAGATATTTCATATGAAGAAGAAAAATACTGCTGTTCGTATACTCTTCTACTGATGGCAGTGAATACCAATAGCTTCAGAGGAAGATCGCGGATGAGGTACGCAAACGAATAATGATAAAACGTCGTAGAGACGTCGTTTTAGACGTGAGTGGGTTACTTGTTACGAGAATGAAAAGGGAGAGATGCGCAATAGAACCAGTCTTAAGATGGATGACTGGTGATTATGTCCAAAAAGAAGAGGGGACGGGATAATGTGATGAAAATGACTTCCGGGCTGCAGCGATTGCAGCCCGAAAACGTACACCCGCGTGACTCACTGGTCAAAAGCCGGGAGAGTAACAATACAGGCGTACCGAGCATTAAAATAATTCTTTTAAGCCCTCTTTGATGAGTAGGCTGTGCACTTCGACAGCTTCCAACTCTCCCGAGGAGAATCGCCAACGTCCGCGACGCTTCCCTGACAACTTCGGAAACGGCAAGCTTGAACGAATCGGTAGTTTATACAATAAAGCAGATCTTAAATTACATCTATGATTAGGCACTTTAAGGCTCCGTAGGGAGACATTAAACGTCCGCTAACATGAGATAGAGCGACTTCTTAAAATAACGAATGCAAACTTTTCTCACCCGCTAGTTGAGACCCATCTAGTTTACACTCTTATCAAACCCTGGCGGTTATCACATAGCTGTGATATCATTTTACTTTGTGATTTATGCGCTAGGTGTAACGAAGATGAATTTTGATTTTGGAAAACTTTATAGAGTGAGCACATAACGTTTAAAAGATCAAGCAAACAATCTTTCACAATAAGGGAGTTTATGACAGAGATGCTAAATAAGGAATTTAAGAAAAGTTTAGCGAAAACTTAGATATGGGCCTTGCTTTTGTAAAGCTTGGTTTTGTACAGGAACTTGGTAATTAAAGCAAGAGAATATGCTAAAATTGGAGATTTTTGAGTAGTGGTTGTGGAGAAGGATGGAAAAAGTGAGTAAAATGAATTGGGAAGGAAAAAAGACAGAAGTACTAGGCATAGTCGGGGAGGAGAGAGGATTGTTGGCAGAAATCCAAAGAGGGCAGGAAAGGTGGATGCAGAAAACTTTAATTGGGGATAGAATTTTAATGAATGATTAGTAGTACTAGATTTTAGGGGAGGCGACCGACAGCTAATGTCATTTGCGCCATTAGGAGTGAATGGGAAAGGGGGATGGGTTGCGAGAAACCCGGCGTCGGTATTAGCCTACTCTGAGCGAAGGGTGCCAAGGGGTCCGCAGTTTAACGTCCCATCCGACGGACGGCGTACAGTAAGTGCTCTCCACAAAGCATCTCAAGTAGGGATCGGGCTACCACTGAAAAATATCCGCCGTCTCCAGGATTCGTACTTGGGCCTATCAGTGGGAAGCCAGTACCACCGCACCATCCCTATCCCCTTAAAAGACGTTGCAACTTGATTTCGGATGAGGGTTGTTAAAATTCAGGGCACTTCTCAGCCAATGTTGTGGTTTAGTTTCTCCTACCTTACTTGCGGAAATAGCGGTGGATGGAAATTGGGAGAGTCACAAGTATGTACGTGTATGTCTCCTCGGGAAAAGAAAACAGTGTGAAACGCCGCAATGTTAGAACGCTATTCGAAAGAAGAATACGTGGAAAATCAGCGTTCCCATGGAGACGGTCGATTAACAGATGAATGGGAACGTAGCCAGTTAAGGTTTTCTCTGAGTGCGCTTGCAGCCACAGGTTGCATGAACCGCTCTAAACATGGGAACTTCCAGAGGGTCCGCTTCCAAGTTTCTATCGCTCAGAGTCGATTCTCTCGGTGGCAAACGAATGCCCTGTAATATCTCTTTAGTCCAAGATACAGGTATTAAACTCAACGTTAAAAACAGCGAAGGTATTGCGTTGATGGCATAAATAATTTTTGGTGTAGTACAAATTCAGTGTGATCTTTTGTTGGTATTTTTTATCAGCGCTACCTTGAGAATTTCTAAATTAATTTTTAGCATCCCATGGATGACGGAAAGGTCTATCCTAATGCAAAACTCTAACGCACTTTCTTTAACCTTAATGGAGGGCACCATTTTAAGTAATGGTTTTATTTCCGCGGAATTATGGGTTCGATTGTAAGTAAAATATGGTTCCCGACTGGAGTGAATCCTTCTACAGAATGTTATCGGTCAAATTCAAAAGGTGGTTTATTTGTGGTAGGTGCTTGTAAAACTGACACTTTTTCGGTAAATATGATAATGTTCTTCACTTCACCCTGAAGACGATGGCAGAGTCAGCCTTCGAAACGTCGGTGCACTTCATCAACCTGACCCGGTGGGAAACCCGAGAAAAATTCTTGAATGATAATGTTCTCATAAGCGTCGAATTCGGTGATGTCATTACGTGCCAAGCAAAGAAAGAGCAGCAAAAATTGCTAAGGGGAAGAGAGTTATCGTATATCATATTTTTACTTAAAATACCTGTGGGGCACGCCATTTTGGTCGAAAGAAAATCAGTAACCAGTTGCGCCGTAAGTCGAATAATCGAAAGCATTTTGAGTGAATACTGGAGACTGTAATGACAGTCCCTACCTATATAGCTATACGTATACACACAAATCCGTATGTTCGCTTATGATTCTTCCATATTTCATGGTTTCTTCTGACGCTGGTGACCTCCGCAGCGATTGATCTGCTGGTGGCGATCCAAGATAAGGAGATGCCCATTATCTTCTTCGGGAGGAATAGATATTCATTTTGTTGACATAGTTAAAGAGACCTTTCGATTCTGTGAATCGAATCTTTTTGTGATAAATTCCCCCTTAAATCCCAGCTTCGTATACATGCATTCAAATTTTAAGAGAATAATAATATCCATGCAAACGGAACATTCGACGGTTGATCAAAATTTTACATAAATCTACATTAAAATGGGGTCTGCACTTTTCATATTCTTCAATACGCAAAAGCACTGTACTGTAATCTTTGAAGATATCGAATTTCGTTACCACGACCATGCCCTATCTTCTTGGATTTGGCAACGCACATTCCGTAGGCGGACTCGAACCCGCAAACCTTTGGGTTTAGCAGGCGAGCGTGTTCTCCACTCAACTACTCTGGTCGGAACTTAAGTCGAACGTCGTTGGAGAGTCCACGAAGGTTTTAAGTTAAGATCCAGCTGGGAGTTTGTTCTCCTTAACACAGAGCAATCATGTTTTTGCATTTTTTGTCGAAGAAATTGATTAAAATTTTCACGATTTATTATCTGTCTGTCTATTAATGTTGAGGGAAATTTAAGATGACGTTATTATGTCTAAGCATGATGATGGCTCTTTTTCATGCTTAATGATTGATATAATTTTGCAAGATATTTAAGAACTGATAGGTAATTTTCCGATTCCCCTTGGCAGTAATTGACTACAATTATACTTCATAATGCACGGCATTTACTTTTCATAATAACTCTCTTATTTTTACGGATATTACGGAACTTATGCTTCGTCGTCGAAATATTTTGTCCAAATTCCGCTAGTCTTATAATGATAACATTAAGCTTGCATACAAATTCGAATTCCTATAGTTTTACGTTCGATTCAAAACTTAATACCACGTAAATTCCGACTACACTTGATGAGTGCCATTTTTTTTCATTCGTATCTTTCGATCGTTAGTACCACTGATGAAACCATTTTAAGTCAAACGGTTGTCCAATATTACCGATTCTTTTTTCCATTATTTTTCACCTGTGTGGAATGATTCCATGTTTGTTCTATCTCGCACCACTGAACCACCATCTGTACAAATTCATACCTCCATATTAACGGCAAGGAAATATTCGTTTGTATGCTAAGAATTTTTTGAGGTTTATATATGAGACGGTTGATTGAGCACATACGATATGCAAACTGCAATCAATAACGAACGTCGTTGCATGATTATTTTTTTATTATGTAATCTACAGTTTAAGGTAGGTTTTTGGATGGACACAACTATCAAATAAACATTTTGTGACTCCCCACCTAGCAAACTAATCTATATCAGGTCCCTCTTAATCTCGGTGTACTTCTTTCCTCCCTTCATCCCGGCACGATTATTATTTGCGTCTTTACCACTATCTTAACATCCCACTGATAGAATAATTAATTATAAAACGTAAGATTGGTTTCGGTTGGGTAGCTCGAACCAGTGACCTTCGATGCGGTTGGCGAATGCGACACTTAACTGGATAACTCGGCCAACTCCTTGCCTCTTGCCTTAGGGCGGAGGTGGCGAACCTACGACACGCGTGTCCGAAGGGGCACGAAGAGCAGGGAAGTTGCTACGGGCGATTCCACGTCGATCACTCGGTGGGTTGGCACGAGAGTCAAGAGTACACTCTTATTACGTGCATAAACGTTGACACTCAATCGCCGAAGGTTCCCATCCTCGTTAAGGACTCGATCCTGTCCCGTTCGTGATAGCTGACAAGAACTTGGTGTAATTAGGCCACATCAATTAATTTAACTAGCCGGACTCCGGCATCAAAATATTATGCGTCAATATTTATACCTTTTCTTTTGAATTGAGGAATCTAGCATTTCAAGTCCCGCGCCGATTCGAGTATTTAGGGCTCTTCGCTTACCAGACATTTGTTTTCAAAAATACCATCCTTCCGTGGAGTTTTGGGTAATATATATTTAAGCTATCCTTCTTCGTTTAATCATGTGTTGTAGGTGGTTAAAGATGTCTAGGGCTTATTTAAAGAAGATGACTTACCGAAGGGATTTTTTTCTCTCTTAAAACTATTTTCCTGAGTGACAATGTACGGTCGATAATCGTGCCAGTGAATCTGCCAAACGGGTCCAAGGCTAAGCTCTTCAGGCTCAAGTGATTATTGAACAAGACTCTCGAGATCATAGAGAGGGCATGTGACATACTTGGGTAGTCCAGGCGATTCATCCTTCCCCTTCTCGTTATAAGAGGGCTGTTTAGCGGTCCCAAAGCGTCCGATGATGTCCATGTAAATGCGAAGTTAATTAGCGGAGCTGTGGTGCTTTCGAGGATCACTCCCTTAAGGCCCACTTTTTTCAGTGAGATTTTGCGTTTCATCGCGCTTCTGAACGATAAACCCTCTCTAAACTCCTTGCTGTCGACCTTAGGTCAGCTTTGATTGTCGGTGGTGTACGAAAAAATGACGGATTAAAAAAAATCCAATTTCAAGAGCCGATTTAGTACCTGAGACCTGTTGGGAAAATATTACAAATTCTTCTCATTGGGAGAATTTCTCGCACTTTACGGTGGTAGAGTTGGTGAAGCTAACTTATAACTCATTTCTTCCAGTTCACGAATTTCAATACAATCAAAGAGAATGTCATATCTGTTGTTGGTTAGGCCTTATTTATAATATGCTGCAAGTACATTGGATCCACACGAAGCTGGATTAATTGCCGAATTGGATCGCGTGCAGTGTAGAGGAGCTCGATTCGTTGTTACGATAAACTTAGGAGCGTATCCAAAATATTAGAAGAGCTAGGCCAGAATCACTCACGGAGCGAAGCGTAAATTATAGATTGAAGCTCTAGCATAAATTGGAAGGTTTCTTTAACAGTAGTGTTGCAAATGTGTTATTACCCCCATCGTACTATGGCAGTAGAGATGATGTCTATAAAATTAGAGAGATTAAGTGCAGAACAGATAGAATCAAGATGACCGCGGTAGGGTCATGTTCGGGTAAAATTATTCTGGTGGGCATTCACCCCCAGCCACGCACCCTGGCGATGGCTTGCATGGTATAAATAAATAAATAAATTTTTGGCGTCTGTACAAGGTATAAAAGTAACGCTTCCGTTATCGATAACCTTTTCTTTCAGTTAGCAGCGAAATTGCATTTTGGCGAGGCTGTTTGGAAGCAAGTAAAGCTCGGAAACGAAAAAGTGAAAAAAAAGACTTCGAATGAATATAATGACATGCCATTCACAACAGTCCGAATCTACGAATGAAATACGGTATTGAATAACCTTCGTCTTACAGACGTCATCGTGAACTCTCTCTTTCATAGCGGTTATGAATGCCCTATCAAAGTTGCCAAGAGCAAGCAATGATGGTGAATGAAGACCACTGGTCCCTAATACAAGCATTGAAATACGTATAATACACAAAAGTTACACAACAAACCATGAAGACATGGAAATTAATCTTTTTACCAAACTCTAAAATGAATACATTAAATTGCGCTATTATATTTAATTCACATGCTCATACTTTAAACCTAATTACCGTTTATGCCAAATGAGGAGGATAACATAATTTGTGCTTTTAATTTTACTCAATTTATTATTCGGGTTCGTGCAGGGGTATCATTTCAATACCATGTTGGAATTTCAAATCTACAAAAGAGCGGTAGATATTCTCGTTAAATAAAACATCAACGAGAAATTGAATTATCTATTAAGAAAAAGTCACTCTCCGAAACAACCTGGATTAACACAAATATTTTTAATTTTATAAAACAGGTGAATATTTTTATCAGCACATGTTTTCTTGCATAGAAGTTACGAAGATAAATTCATTTGAAGTGCGAATTTGTTCAGCAATTTGTAATTTAATAGATGGCCACGTTATTCTGGTAGACCCATTGCAATAATGACATTTACGCTTTTGATTGTCTTGCTCATAAATTGACTGAAAAACTTTGATTGCATGAAAAAGATATTAAATTCGACATTTTCAGTTATATTTCATTGCAAATTATCGCCATTACAAACAAATGTAACTCTAACAATGCAGTTTGTCCCCTTCATTCAGAAGTTGACATAATTTAAGTTGCCTATATGAGTCGTAATTTTCCATTATGTGTTTAATGAGAATACGTTAATTGTAAAGTAGAATTTCATCCACTGAAATAGCTGCCATTAAATTGCCATGCTCTAGAAATTTTACAAAAATTCCAGGTAAGATTTTGATTTTTCGGTATCTTTTGAAGTACTACCCATTTAAATACGATCCCCCGATTGCATCCTTAGAAAACATTTCTGGAGGTTTCCCATCGTTAAAATGCCCTTTTAAAATTCTAATAATCGAACAGCGAACAAAATACCGAATCTCCAGGATTACGCCATAGACGTATCCTGATCGCTTAACTTTCTAGTTACTGGTGGTTACAATCGCGGATACAACATACGTTAGGAAACCATATTTTCATAATTTAACCGATTTGGTAAATTAGCTTCTCGTTTTTAATTACACTTTTGTTGTATTCATTCCTCGCAACACATGGAATGAATCTCCTGTCAGAGTAAACAGTGGGTTCACGAGAGTTGATTCCTGTTCTGCCCAACCACTAGTTTCATTTCACCAGCTGGTAAATGTGATCTTTTCGTCATTTTCTCACAATGTAATGTAGTGACAGCTTAATAAAGTTGAATTTATCAAATGTATTTGAATACATATAGAAAAGGGTATCCTTTCAATTTCAAATAATTTCCTATGATATCATTACATCGCCTGTGTATTTTCCGTATAATTTTTAACCAATATATGATCGACTTCATCTCAGACCTTTCAGCGTGAAGGTTTTTGGCATTGGAGCTTTTACCAATTTTCAATTAATTAAGTTCTAATCTTCCTCTTTTAATTCCAGGCCAACATCTGTGGATGATTCTTTGGCGGCTCCCTATAAATCGCTTCCGCCATCTTTTATATTCTGTTTCCTTAGGTTAGGGTGACGTCACTCAGGATTATCTCGCTCAGTTGCCAGATTTTCTGATGGTTTCCCACGTTCGTATCTTTCTCCACTCATTACCTTAAGGAATATATGTCACTTGACACTGCTACTTTACAAAGCCTCTAAGCCCTCATTCACGAGAAATCAATGTTTTCTGCATGTTGCTCCAAAAGAAATGATATTTTCGTGACTATTCTATGCGTTAATTTTAAATTTACATCACTCGTCACTGCACTACACCGGTCTCAAGAAGTACATTTGTCGAAGTTAATAAATGGTAGACTAAAATTTAGTGCCAATTGATTACGGATTGAGTATGAAAGTAATTGTTCACGTCTTCTTCTCAGCACTAAAGTTGAAGTAAATTGGATGACTCCAGCACATTTAGTTTTGTGAAATAATAATTCAATTTCTGCGAATATTTCACACAAGACATTCTGACGTGGTTTTGTTAGTGCCTATGTATTATACTGATTCCGTCGTGTAGCGGTCAGGATATTCATCTGACAACACATCCACAAACGTCTTTCTGAGAAAAATTTAGATTGAATAAGGACTGATATTCCCTCTTGTTACTATCCACATTATCTCACGAAAAATTCATTGCCACACATTTTTTCCTCCCAACTTGTATGAACAAAACTGGTGTAACAGTAATGGGCGTGGTAGCAACATAATGTAACAACTAAATAGGTGTATTTTTACTAAAATATTTCATCGGCTGCAATAATGTTACACACTACAGAATTATTCTTTCCCTCAGGAAAATTACCCAAGAAAAAAAGGAAAAAACAATAGAATTCAATATTCAACCCCAGAGAAATTATTTGTTTGTTATATTTAAAGCTTAGAATGACAATCAGCATGGTATACTAATTAAGTGATATCAGATTACTAATGAAATTATCCTAATTCAATGTAAAATTCCTTTCTACGAGAGAAAGAATTAGCAATACAGTCGCAATCACAGTTACCACACGATTCAGAAAAATTAATTTTCCTAAGGAATAGGACTCCTGGAAAAATTGCATGCGATGTGTCAATCATCATATATGTGTGTCGCTTAAGATTAATCTAAACGCTAGGTACCTTTAACTGCATTTCACGACTTATACTAAGTAATCGGAGAGTCGAATATTACCACTATGCGACGAGAAATCCTTCTTCCGGGGAGAAACTTGCTATGAATGCATTTAAACAGGTCCGTAAAAGCACATGGCATGTCTATGAGTTTGAACGATTACTTTGAATTGAAGAATGACTGATAGCTGAACGGGTGAACCCAATATACCACAAGAACATGATACACGATGTCTTAGGCTAAATAACAAATTTCTTCAACACACTAAATGGTTATTCTTACAATTAGATAAAGATTGAATAAAATAATGCAATCGATCACTCAAATTAAATGTCGTACCTATTTTCAGCTTCCCACGGCAATGCCATTTGGTTACTATGTGCAACAAACTCGAACTAGATATTCCAAATACATTTCTCCAGTCTTGATGGGGAAAAAGCGCTCATTCGAGAGTCATTTGTTGTTAGTCATGTTTGACATAAGACTTGGCAACGAGGCTCGATTTTAGCGCTCTGTGATTGGAGGAGTGCAAACAAGTTGAGCTTAAAATTGATGACATCACTCTCAACCTAAAGAAAGTACACAGCAGATGGTGTAAAGGGTATTGTCGTTCACGTCTCGGAGAATAAATTAGGACCACAACCATATCGATTGTTCAATGGGAATTTAAGGAAGAATAGTTTATTAAATTCTAAACGAGAGCAGTGAAAGTGGAATATCATTATCCGAGCAAGGGTTTGTAGCCTCTCCAATTACAGTTCGTTTTAGTTCGGCTCCATCCAGCTCGGATACAGTTATTCAGTATTAGGTGGGAGAACCTGTAAACTCAGAAATGAGTCGATCATCTCTCGGAAGACATGTCGTTCCTAACGAACTGAGGGATATATTGGTTGAGTTTATTGTTAACTACGTACAAGAACAACCAATTGATTTGATGGACTATGCGGTTGATTTTTTTACCAAGCTTCGAGACAAGCGTCACACTACAGTTATTCCTGGTGTAAGGATTGGTAGTGCTCTTACTTCTCCTCAAGGGTATACAGACTCTGAAGAAGAAGATGGTAAGAAAACATTTGGTTTTACAAACAAACTGGGTCATTGTCTGAAGGTTTGGTAGAGTAGGTCGCAAACTTTCATTGTCCTGTTCTTTGCTTTCCAGAGCCTCCGGTTGCTCGTTTTGCGACACGAAGAAAGTCTGTGTTTGCGGAAACATACGATCCAGAAGAAGATGACGAGGAAGCCCAAAAAGTTAGTTTTTTGCTATTTCACTTTTGTGTATCTGCAAAGTGTATGTTCACATATATGCTGATCATTATATTATTATTATTAAAATTTCAGGCTGTGTATCCCAAATCGGATGAACAGCGTCAAAGGCTTGCCGATGCCGTAAAAAATATATTACTCTTCCGAGAACTAGACGAGGTAACAATTTCTTGGTTCATGGATACCTTTTAATATTATTTAACAATTGAGCTGAATAGAATTCACTAAAATAATATTTAACAATTGCATGGAGAGACTGCTATCTGAGTGAATGAAATCGCCATTGCGGGATATTCTTCTTATTTTATTTTACATGTAATTGTATTGCACTTTCTCTCTCGAACTTATTTATAATAGTTAGTTGCTAACGATGACCCCGTTGATATTTGCGAAAGCATGCTATTTTGGCATCGGCTACTTGAAAATCTAATACCTTGTGACATGAGTGGTGTTTGCAGACGAAAATTGAAATAAACGGACCATGGTAATACTTAGCAAAGTAGTACCGTAGACCTCTTGTTACATGCTTCATATCAAGATTTATTACGTGCTTAATATTAAAATGCTAATCGTGAAATACGAGGTAAATGTGAGGAAGGAGGTAGAAGTGAATACATGAATATGGAGAGAAATGTATTTCAGTAAGCATAAATAATCCGCGCCCGCTGCTTTTAAATTACATGGATCTAATTTCAACCAATGGCATTGATTGAAAGAAAGCGTGTGTCTTTTGTCAACCGTACATCAACCTGACACGTCGTGCATAAGCTAGTAACCAGCCGCTGCAGGCCTTTCAGCGACACCTTAAACGTTATTTTGGTTATATATATATAAGTCTAGCTTGTATGTTTGGAGTATCATTTGATTGGGCAACGGTCGCGGCGTCGCAAGATTTTGCTCTGAGTTTCAAATAGATTTGCATCTACATGATTACCCTGCGATCCACCGAAAAGGTGTGTGGCAGGTAATGCAAGAACCAGGTGGGATTTGTAAGAGATAAGAAAGGGAAAAAATATTCCCCTAAATCTTCAAATCGTGTACATACATGCAGGAGGAAGACCTAATTCATAAAGCGTATTGATTTCATCCAATAAAATAATCATTTGTATGATAATGAACCACAACCATCCATACCATGCAACTGACCTCCACCTTACCAAGACAATTCATGCAGAACTGGAAAATGAGAAGGGGAAAGTTCTATTAATTCCCCGACATGCAAGTCATGGTTCCCACCCTCAAAGCCACAAGTAGAGAATGTGACACCTGCTGTTGGCAGCGGACAGTGTGAGGCATCACCCTCACAGAGAGGGATGGAAGGGGAAGCTTGAAAAGAAAACAAAGGGTACGGAATGCTGGAATGGGCACTACAATAATTATATGACAGTCCCATGTAGATTTATTAAAAATTTTTTATGAGCGCCAACCATAGAATCTTTTTTGCTGCATTATATGATTTTCTTACCTTCATGGCACTGCACTAAAAAACCTAGGAAATAAATTCAGAATGCATTTTGAACTTAATTTACTTGTGTTCTCCTACAAAATTTGAACATAGCATTAGGCATGCAACAGCCATTAGAGGAACTGTATATTAAAATAGGACTTGGGGCTCCACGCATGTAATGAGTGATTAAGTTAATAGAAATCTTGGATGGAATGCATAAAATATAGTCTTCATTTCATTATAATATTATATTGCTACTGAACAAAACGATTTTTTGGACTATGCAGTAAAATCATATGGATACAATGTTATAATTTTATTGTTTCATGCTTCAAGAACATGTCATTCAACTTGGTAATAGAATGATGGAAAAAAATGTTTTCAAAATAAATAACATTGTCAAACAGATATCACAGTTAATACAGCAATGGGACACAGGCATAATTATTTGCAACTTACTAAGATATGAACCCTGTTAGTTTTTATGGAGGAACAGTTTATTGAATTGATTTCTAAAACTATACACGTTGGTTTCATTTGAAAGAAGGGTAATCAAATGGAACTGGACAGCAAGTTTCCAATGAAATTTGCATTGCTAACCCCATTTTGCTTTAGGAAACAGTAGACAATAATGCCATATGATGCTCCCTATTGATTAAAACCTCAATGTCATGGAATGGGAGGAGAGGGGATTGTTGGGAGTAATCCAAAGAAGGTTAGATACAGAGAATTTTGATTGATAGATAGATAGATAATGATTGGTGATGGTATGTTGAAGATTACTGTGATATAGTGTGGAGAATGTGTTGAGTGTTAGAAATGAGAAGGAAAAGTGTAGGCATGTTGGACATTATAAAGGAAGTAAGTATGCAGAATTGAAGAGGAGCTTATTGTATAGACTGATTTCAGGTTTTACAGGGTCGCACCCAAAAGTGGTAGGACTGATTTTTTTACAAGAATTTTATTGATGATATACTTATATCGACTTAATAATCTTCAAAGTATGCTCCTTCAGCTGCTACACACAAAGTATAACGTTGCTCCCAATCCCCGTATGCCCGCTGAAAATTTTCTTTGGAGATGCTGTTGATGACCCTCATCGAAGCCTCTTGAACGGCTTTTATTGAGTCAAAACGTCGTCCCTTGAGCTGTCTTTTCATCAGGGGGAAGAAGAAGAAGTTTGATGGTGCCAGATTGGGAGAATAGGGTGGGTGCGGCAACGTGGCAACGCCATATTTGACCAGGAGCTGTCTGATGACGAGCGTGTCATGGTACGTGCGTTGTCATGATGAAACACCCAGCAGTTTGCAATGGCCGGTCGGACTCTTTTCACGCATTCTCGGAGGCGGTTGAACACCTGCACATAAAAGTTTGCATTCACAGTCTCCCCTGGTGGGACAAACTCCTTGTGAACCACTCCATGATGGTCGAAAAACACAATCAACATCGTTTTGATTTGCTCATGTGAGCCATTTTTGGGCTTGGGGACACAGAAGTGTGCCATTCCGCGGATTGTCTTTTCGTTTCGGGGTCATTGAAAAACCCATGTTTCATCACCAGTTATCACATTGTCCACACTATTTTCATCTCGGTGCGAATTGGCTAACACTTCTTCGGAAATGCGCACACGCATTGCCTGTTGGTCGGCACTCAGAATTTTCGGCACCATCTTGGCGCACACCTTGTGCATGGCCAAATCCTGTGAAATAATATGTTGGATGCAGACAGACCCAACTGGTCTGCAATTTCTTCACTGGTTAGGCGTCGGTCTGTGTTCAGCAGTATCCTCACTCTGTCCACATTCGTGTCGGTTCTTGCCGTCGATGGCCGTCCGGAGCTTCAACGAGCTCCCTACCCTCTTTGAACAACTGTGCCACTCAAATACTGTGGAACGGCTTAAGGCAGTGTCCCCATAAGCCTGCTTGATCATATCGAGGGTCTCAGTTGCCGTCTTCCCGAGTTTCACACAAAACTTCACGGAATAACATTGCTCTAAATTCAGATTCATTTTGTTTTTCGACGCGGACAAAAAACTTGCTTCACTAAAAACGGTGTCCGCAATCAACGACAGCCTGCAGGCGACTGAGGTTGGTGTCTGTCTGTTGCTAAGAGCCCCCTCCACCTTACCCTGCCAGGCAGACCCCCCTCCACCGCTCCGTTCGAGCCAGAGAAAATCAGTCCTACCACTTTTGGGTGCGACCCAGTATGTTGTTAGTAGACCCAAGGAAATGTATCATTTTACATCCACAGCCAACCTTAACCAATAAAATACCAATAATAGTAATGCCGTATTAGATAGCATGTACCATTACATATTTCAGAGTATGGTAGAATTTTAGTGACCATCCCACAACTGTTAGCTATTTGATCATTACCTGTGCATGAATGAGATGGAGTAGAATAAAATAATCACCAGGGTTGTGAAAGGATGGAACATTAAGTAGTAGCAGTTTAATGGGGAGGCAACTCAGCATCCCAGGTCATTTGCGCCATTAGGGGTGGACAGAAAAGGATGAAGGGTGGAGAGAAACCTGGCTTCAGAATTAGCCTACTCTTAACAAAAGGTGCCAAGGGGTCTGCAGCTTAACGTCCCATCCGACGGACAGCTTACTCACTCAAAGTGCCCTCAACAAAGCACTTCAAGTAGGGATTGGGATATTACTACTGCCACCTCCAGGAATCAAACCCAGACCCTCTGTGAGAAGCCAGTACGTTAGCCACTGCACCGGATCGGATCCCCATGGAACAAATTCACTCCTATCAAATTAGGGTGTTAAAGAAGTGCCCGGTATGTGGGTTATCAGAATTAATAAGGGGATAAGTGATGCTCCAGACCACAAAAAGGCTTACTTAGTTGGCATGGGATTAACAAATGATTACAAATGTTCTCAGGAGAAAGCAACCTTGCAACAGAAATGGTCAAAATGGAATTCCAAGTTCAAACATTCATCAATATGAACCCACAGGAACTTCGAAATGGTAGATCCTTTGAACTGTTTGTCATGAATTTTTAACAGAGAACTAGACAATATCCCCTTTTGAAATGGTTAAAAACGAGTGTATATTTTTCTTGGTTGTTCATTACAGTGGAAACTTGTTTAACGAACACCACAGAATGAGTAATTCTCATAACAAGAAAGCTATATTGCAAAAAAAAAGACTTGCCCAATGAGTGACATTTCACGTGATGAGGAGAGAGAAAGTCCTGGATTGTACACCAGTTGCATCAGTCTGTGTGTAGCCCTTATTCCACTAGTATCTGAGTATTGCTTGTAATCACACATTTTTCCAAACTTGTGTTCAGAAATATTATTTTCAATTTTTTTAGACAAAGAGTCATAACCCAAAAATATCACTGAAGAAAAGGCAGCCATAATAGAATTAAAATAACAGTAAAAGTGGAAAGTAAAATCATTAAAAAGCAAGGACTGGGTGTGAGCATGGCTGATCTAGCACTTGTGTACAATTGGTCTACGACACCCATTTAAACTATCCTCTAGAACAAGATCAAGGAGATAGATGCTTCAAATTGGGTTAACAAGAATATCTATGCAAACATTACATATTCTCAATAATGTTGCAAGGTTGCTTCGTGTATGAGTTAATGAAAAGCAATTGCAAGGAGACACTATTAATCAGAGAATCATATGTAAGAAGACATGAGCTCTCCCGCTCTCATTAAGAAGACACCAGGAACATTAGAAAGAAGCTCGTAGATTCTGGGGGTTACCTGATACAAATGGTCTTTAATTGTGATGAAATGAGTCTTCTGGAAAAAGATGCTGAAACAAACCTACATAACAGCAGAGGAGAATGCATTACCTGGCCACAAGATGTGATATTTTGTGCCAATGCAGTGATTTGAAAATTAAACCTCTCTGTGATAAGTCTAGAAGAAGGGTATTATAATGCAACAATTTCAGAGAGTAAAAATCATTCGCCTTGACCAGGATTCGAACCCGGATCCCTCGATATCCGACCGAGTGCTTTAACCAATTAAGCTACTGCGTCGAATCCCGGTCAAGGCGAAAGATTTTTACTTTCTGAAATTGTTGCATTATAATGCACACATAGCGGGTGACTCCGTTAAAGTTACTGTTACAGTTTCTTGAAATTTGTCTAGAAGAAGGGGTTAATTGTGATTTATTTTCTGCAAATTGTATTCCCATTTCAGATTGGTTCATTTTACGTTAGAAAAATAGATGTTGATGATTTACGATCCTAAACGATGTATGTATGATTTTCTTTCAATGAACTTCGTGCATATAATATTCTTTGGCATGGAATGCAATATGGTATTTTGCATTAATTTATACGTGAAAAATTATATTGATGATTCAAATCTTCTGGGATTTCTTTCACATGAACCCATTTTCTAGGACTACAGTTTTTATGGTGTTCCAGTGTGCATCTTCAGGTCATCAACATAGAAGAAATCCCAGAAGATTTGAATAATCATTTGCTACACTTTGTGGAAGCCTTCATAGCAATAGTTGTTTTGCTTGTTTGCTTAGTGTTTCACATTGTTCTAGTAAGTCAAGTAAGATTCTGGGATGAATCATGCTCATTGAGCAAGGTTCCACCGTACATTGTTGGCGGAATACCTGGAAACTAGTGAATCAATGTCATATTGAAGGAGGGCAACAATTTTCATTTTTATTGCAATATAAATTTAGATTACAAAGGTTACTATGGAGCCATGACAACACTAAGTTCTTTAGGCACCATCTGACGTTTCCATCTGAAAGGTTGACCCTTTTAATGCAAACTTTCTTCATAATATTTTGCCATTTGATCATAGCTTGTGTTTTTTGGAGTGACTCGAAAACTTTGTCTCAGCAAAAAAATGGAGTTGACTCTTGACCACTTTCGTGCGATGATTTTTTTATGACTTTCGACATGGAGTACAAGACAGGAGCCCATCAATCATCAACTTACTTCCACTTTTGGCGATGAAGCCCCATCCATTGCCACACTGAAATGCTGATATCATGGCCACCATTCGCTCAGCGACGAAAGTCGTGAAGGTCGTCCAAAATCAGCTGTTGTGCCAGAAAACATTTATGCTGTGCACGAACTAGTAAAGGAAGATCGTCATGCGACTTATCGTGAGATTAAGGGATCCTTTGGGATTAGTATGATGGCATCGATAAGATATTGCATGAACATTTAGCGGTAAAAAAAATTTGTTCACATTGGATCCCGTATAATTTGACAAAAGCTCAAAAAGAAGCTTGTGTCAGTTGGTGCAAAGAATTGTTCAAGAAATACAATCACGGTGCATCAAAAGCTGTGTATAACATCAACACAGATGACGAATCTTGGATCTATGCATATGAGTCTAAAACAAAACAGCAATCCACTGTATGGGTCTTCCAAGACGACCCAAATCCGATAAGAGTAATTCATGCATGAAGCACATTGAAGCATATGTTTCTTCGGAATAACTGGACATGTCGGTACAACCATACTATTAGAGCAACGTAGAACTGTGGATTATGAATGGTACACGAGCATTTGTTTGCCAAAAGTGCTTGGTGAAATATGGAAAAAGAAGCAGCAACGAAGGATCATTCTTCATCATGATAATGCAATCTCTCACAGATCAGCTGGTTTTGACTGGTCAAAAAGTCGAATTGATGGGTCATCCTCCATACAGCCCTGATTTAGCACCAAATGACTTCTTTTCATTCCCGTTTATCAAGAAAACATAGTGTGGCTAACGATTTTTGGCACCAGAAGAAGCCATTCATGCATTCATAAGCCATGTTTTGGAGTTACTTCAATCGGAGTAGAAAAAGTGTTATGGAAATTGGTTCGTGCGAATGCCAAAGTGTATTAGTTATCCGAAAGAATGTTTCGAAAAACAATAAAGCCATTTGCAACAGTCAATTACTGTCTTTTGATTATTAGGCTGAAAATATAAATAGCAACCTTCATATTCGTTTTTTCTGCATTTATTATAAGATCATCAGAGCTAACAAATAATGGAAGGTGATCTGTGTACAAGAGAAATAGCATGGACTTAATATTGAGGCTCATACCATACAGGGATGCACATTGAAAGTCACCTTCACCTTCGTTTGCTGTGATCATGCCAAAACCTTTGGATAAGCCTTCCTTCCTATTATTAGTGGAAAAAGCCTTCTTTGCCTTTCAAGGCATCCTTTGTTTAGCTGCTAAAACAAAGTAAGCTCTACGCCGACCTTTGTTTACAGATTCCTTTTCCTTTGGATTATTTTATTATTAGGTAATCTACCGGTTAAGGTAGGTTTTTGGATGGACACAACTATCAAATAAACATTTTGTAACTCCAAACAAAACCCAATCCAGCAACCTAATCTACATCAGGTCCCTCTTCATCCCTGTGTACTTCCTTCCTCCCTTTATCCCGTCCAACATCCCTATCCTGTTCCTACCCTTTCCTCGCTTGCCCAACATTCTCCCCTCTATTACGTTCTTCGACATTCCACTACCGCTCAATACGTCTTTCATCCATTTTTCCTGCCTCCATAGGATTTCTCTCAACAAACCCCTCTCCTCACCCACCATCTCCAGTACTTCCTCATTAGTTTTCCTTTCGGTCCATTTCATCTTCTCCATTCTTCTCCACACCCACATTTTTCCTTTGGATATAATGCAAAAACAAATGGTAGATAATGATCACATTTGTGTCTTTACTGATGAATTCATGTATTAGTTATTTGATGATCCATAGATTATATGATTCGGCGATATATAAGGGTTGCGCAAAACCCCGTTGAGAGTGTTATTCGTACAGTGGTTTCTTCAGAAGATTTCGTTTATCGAAGAAGACACTGGCAGAAATTATTTTACCAATGCATCCTCTGGCGAATGTCAACAATTGAAGTTCGCAAATTCCACCTTTGATGAAACTTTCAGCTGTCCTGAAGTTCTTTGCTTCCGTCAGCTCTCAGGTAAGTAAGTTAATTTTGTCATTAATGAAGTGTTATTTCTTGCAATCTCATTGATAAAAGTTTTTCATAATGATACACCTGCGGAAAGGACAAAAAAACCATTGTCAGAGATAACTGAAATTCTTTTCACTGTAGTTAAAAGATACCTAAGGCAACATCATGTAAGTTTTATCCACGGGATTTTTCATATCCTGTACAAATACTGAAAATATTAGGGGTTGATTTTTGGTAACTAACATTTACTCAATGACATGTGTAGCCATAATGTTTTTGTTGGCATTTGAGGTTTGTCCTTGATTCTCTGACAAACAACATTTGTTGCGAATTGAATACAATATTATAAAACCTCCCTATGGTGAGTTTCTTACAATGTAATCTTTTTCACTCTTAACAGATTATATGTGGCAACTTGCTGATGTTGCAGCTGATAACTGTCTCCAATAATAAAGGTTGGTGACTGAAAAAGTAAATCTGTAAAAGTAAAAATGTAAGCAAATATCTAGTTCTTAATTTACAGGCAGTAAAATCAAAATTGAAGAAGAATAATCTAGAGACAGGGTTGATTGGTTGACCATGGGGGGTTGTACTGTAAGAATAAGAGATGGTTCTTCATGAATATCCAGATATGTATGAATTTATTCCAGTAGCTACAATAATAGTTATGAATTTTTGCTTCAGTTAACAAGTTATGTGCCGATCTAAGGTGAATGATCAATATATATAACTACACTAAATAAATCTTTTCAACTTTATAAATAATTCATTTTCATTGATATTAACACAACATTTGAAACAACAGTAACTCAATAATTTCCCATCCTCAACATTACAAGATATGTCCAACAAATACGCGAACTGAGGCCATAAAAACTTCATTTTGCAAAATTTAGTCTTCATCAATTTTGTCTCTCTTGAAGTACTCTCCATTCATTGCTATGCACTTATTCCATCTTCTTTTTCACTGTTTAAAGCACCCTTGGAAGTCCTCGGCAGTTAGGTTTTTTAGTTTACTCATCGTTTCTTGCTTAATTGTGTTCGCATCTTTCCTGTGATGTTCCCTCGTCACATTTTTGCGTTTTAGGAAGAGGAAGGATCCATCCATCTTGTTTGGTTAAAATAGTGTACACTATTAATTTTTCTGAATTCATTTCATCAGCTATCATGTGGACAGTTTTTCGACAATCAGTAAGGTCAAGGGACTGTGCACAATCAATGTTGTCATCAACACAGGTGGTTGAAGGTCGTCCTGGCCTTGCATCATCCATGGTTTCTTGTTGGCCATCTTTAAAATGCTTAATCCACTGCAAAATGGATGTTTTCTTCAGAGCTTTATAACCATAAACAGCTGTCAGCAATTCAGTAATTTCTTGATAACTTTTACTGCACTTCACCAAAACACTTGATGTTGATTTGTTGCTTCGTGATTTTGCCAATTTCCATTTTCGACAAACATTAAAAACAAGGACAACTGAAACTAACATAACTGGCACCATACACACAGTTCGATCAAGCATCTAGCAAGCACAGATACCTCATAGGGTCTCTGGCAACTAGCGCTGCTAGTGGACGGATGAGTATTTATTCATTAGAGATTATGCCAATTCAGTATTTATATGCACATGCTTACAATCAATATCCATTGAATTGAAACCATAAACTTTAAGCTTTTGATTTCTAGTTCAATAAAATGAGAGAAAAAATTGCATCCTTATTATGCCATTCCAAATGTAATTAGTTGTGAATGGTTCAGTAGTATGTAGCCATTTCATGCCGTGTAACATTATAGTAATAAGGTTTTAACTGTTTTACAAGGGGCATTTTATTGCAATAACCAAACCATCACCAGGTAGGTGAATAGAATAGCTCTATATTAAAGTACAATTTGTAATTTAAAATAATAATTTTTTTAAACTTGCAAATGCCTTTACTTTCATTATGACATTTTTGTATTTTTGTTTCTTGGCTGTTACCAAAATTTATGTTTTTCAGGAGGTGGTTGAGCCATCCATGGAAATTATGGGCATTGAACGAAGGTGGAAAAATAAAACGATTGCTTCTGGGAGATAGTGGTTATCCACTCTTCCAAATATTTATATCCACTTGTCAAAAATCCTGAAAGGTGATGAGTTCTAATTGAAATATGAAGAGACTAAGATAGAGGATGGTACGTATTTTGAAATACTCCTCTTTAGGAGTGCTAGTTGACACTTAAGTAAATAATACTATCAGCTGCATAGCATAATAGGGGAATAAAAAACAAATTGGAATTATTCTATTCTGGTGAATCCTTTATAAATATGAATTAAATTTGTTTTGGATTGGATTTGTTGTTGTTACAATGATACTAATTGATGGTATGGATGTTCTTTTAGGTTCAACTCCTTGCACATCAAGACGAGGAATATCATTGAAAGTGTTTTTGGAATATGAAAGCGTAAATTTGTTGTCTCTGGCATAACTTTATGGCATTTACACAACATATTGAAATGAAATAAGTAACTTAGTAATTCCCCACTCACTGTATAAAAACACGACCTAGGTTTTGATGTTGGATGTCATAATCAGGTGGCCCTCACAGAAGCCAACCTTTTATATATACCTTCAGAGTGGGGGAGAGGGGGTAAAAAAGTTTCAAATGTTGATGGGAGGGAAATGGAGTTACAGAGTTCAGCGTGTCAATAGTTGGCTCTTAATGAGGGTTTGTTTGGGAGGGAGATATAGAGGGACCCCTCTATATCTCCCTCCCTCTTCCCATCATCCCTTTTTGCAAAGCACCTTATCAAACTTGACCACAAAAGTGAGTTTGAGATAAAGGCCATTGGCTTGATGCATTGAGCAATTAGAAATTTTAAAATGTGTCTGTTGCAAGGATGAACTTGGTAATGATATTTTGTATCCCTCTTACTCCTCCCTCCTAGATCTACCACTCTTTCATGTCCAGTGCTCCCTATAAGGGGTATCCCGTCCCAAAGAAACCCTCATTAACAGCGTACAATTGACACCAAAATCTGTACTTCCCTTTCCCTCTCATCTATATTTTAACCTTTTTTATCCCTCGACCCTTCCTTCCCCTCTCATTCTGACCATTCTGCCCTCTCCATCACTCTGAAGGAAATTATACAAAGTTGGCTTTTGTGAGAACCACTTGATAATGATGTCCTAGGCCAAAACATAGGTTGTGTTTTAATTCTGTGTGTGTGTGGAACTACTAAGTTACTTATTTAGTTTCAGTGTGGTAGCATAAGTTTCAATGCCTTAGTGAAGCTCAGGACAAAGCTGACAATTGCCCAGCAGGTCATCAATGCCAGTAAAGTTCTCCACAATGTGGCTGTGTGGCAGAATGAGCCAGTTCAATAGATCGATGACAAATGCCTCAGTATTCAAGGAGTTTCCCTTGATGTGTGTTATGGCTCCAACTATGACTCCTGTCTGGCTACAGATCAACATTCAAATGCTAATTAAATGGACATAAATATTCAAGGCCTTCAATATAAATATGATCAGATTGTACCTCTTGTGAGTGAACATGAACCTGTAAACCCTGATTGATGTAAACACAGTTGTAATGAAAATTCAGCATTTCCTAACTCTATAAATCTTGATCAAATTCTGCAAATATTGAAAAAATTCAGCATGAAACATTCAGCTCAATTTTATGACATTCCTTTTTCAACTATGAAAGATGTCAAATTATATATTCTTCACCCTCTGGTTCATTTTTATTAATAAAACCCATCTCTGATTTTTTTCCTAGCATGCTGAAGTCACAATCTATAACAGAAGTGGTGATTAACTTGATCTAGGTAATTTTAGACCCTCTGTTCTTTCTATTTTCCTAAGTTATTCGAAACAGCAGATATCACAGACTCCTATCTATCATTGGTGGTTATACTTTATTATAAGATCCATACATTGGGTTTACTTTTTTCAAAGGGAAGTCTTAACAAAGAAAGCCTTCCTTCATTGATAAAGGGAGCCTTCATCTGCAGAGTGCCATTGACTCCTCTGTGATAGTACAAATACAACAGTAATAAAATAAAGTTTTCATTGGAATGCTCAAATAGAGCAACAAATTGATAAAACAACTGCAACATAGATGGCGAAAGTGGAGAGGAGTCTTAAACAAACTTGTTGCAGGGAACATTGGTGTACTGAAAAATAAAATCGATTCTGTGTTATCTTTGGCAAAAGACTGATAA
Organism: Hetaerina titia; assembly: GCA_037158775.1. Taxonomy (NCBI): domain Eukaryota; kingdom Metazoa; phylum Arthropoda; class Insecta; order Odonata; family Calopterygidae; genus Hetaerina; species Hetaerina titia. Next base: position 79,076,319 of record CM073773.1, on the reverse strand, counting down.
GGATGAAGCTGGAATACCCTTTTAAGAGCCACAAGCATGTGAAAAAGGTGAAGGAGAAAGTGCTGGTTCACCAAATTCGGCTCCCTCAAATCTAGAACTACTGAAGAATGATCTGGTATTTTCCCGGTGAATAATGTTTTCCAAGATTATTCAGGTCTCCTACCGGGTCCATGCTCGTAGGTATGCTGACGTTTCGATGGCTGAGTCGTCCATCGTCCTCAGGGCATGAGGACGATGTCCATCGAAACGTTGGCAAACCTACGAACGTGGACCCGCTGGGAGACCCGAATAATCTTAGAAAACTAGAACTACTGTTTATAAATGTTTTTCATATTACAATAAGATAAGGTAACTTTAAGTTGCTACAATATTTTATTATGTTTTTGACAAAGTTTTGGTAGGTGTGTATGCATGTAAATACAGGAGTTCAGGGTGTTAAAATCATCAGTAATTTCATGGTTTAAAAAAATGTCAACTCGTTGATATATATGTGCAGCAAAATTGGAAGAAATTAAGAAAAGAATGGTACAACGTCAAAACTAAAAGAGGGTATAGCTACAGGAAACAGCCAATGGTGGACCAAGGGATGTACGGACGCCATTGAGAAAAGAAAATGAGCATTATGAATTTTTAATAAATATTAAACTATTGAATTTGCAAGCATTTTGAGAACTGTGAGCTAAGGCACACGAGACCGTGAAAGAGACTTTGCGAATGTTAATTATGTATCTACCCTAAACCACGACACTACTTGCCGAGGTCTGGTCTAAAATCAACGATATAGTGTCTGCGCCACTCATCTTGCATCTATGGTGTGAATGTCAGGTCTCACATAATGCCTCCCTCGGGTGTTAGCGAAACAGTTGGAGAGTTTAATCCTACCATAAGCAGCAGTTTGAAATACCACCCACTGTTAGCTTTAGCCAAGCTGTTTGATTTTCAAAAAGGTTCTCTAACACATTTACTAATGAGTACTAATACAAGCCAGCTAGTTATGTTGTGACATAAAAGTTGTAGGAATGGCAAGTTGCATGTGCTCGATTAAGGTTTACTATATCAAGATGAAAGTCAAACTATTAACATGTGTGTTTGCTTAGTTGTGAATGAATGCAAATTAATTACCTAGTAAGAGAATTGAAATTTGGGTTTTTATTAATGCTGTTCATTTTTTATCTTGCTCTAGGAACAAATGCAGGAGGTTTTGGATGCAATGTTTGAGAGAAAGGTCAAGCCTGGAGAGTATGTCATCAAACAAGGAGATGATGGGGACAACTTCTATGTAATAGAAAGGTAAGATCTGTTAACCCTTGCTAATCAAGACTATACTTCCTGTTATTACACACGGCACATGGTCACTGCAGTTGTTGCCAGTTGAAATGTTGCCATAGCATACACCCTACCCAAGAATACAACCAACGGTTAATTCTTAAATGAAATAATTTAAGGAAATAAATGGAAATTGTTTCGAGATAGTATGACAAATTAATGTCTCCTTTCCCCTGGAATGGAAAAGACTGGCCATACCGAAGCAAAACAGTATTTATATTCTGTGAAAAACTTGAAAGTGAATGAGATAGTAGAGATCATCAGCTTGGTTTCCATAAAAATTTCAAAGAATTAACGCTTGCGGAGTACTGTTGTTCCCCACTGATCCTTATCAGCTGAAGTACATTGACTTTTATAGTACAGCTTTGCAAAATACTCTTGGGTATTCCATGTTTGATATAAAGATGGATGTAGAGGTTTTTGTGATATTGGGCCTGGTTTTCTGTTAATCTTTTTGTGATATATCTTGTACATCAGTACCACTTAAGTATGCCTTCCACCAGTTTTACATCTCTGGTAACCTTATAATTTTCCATTCCTGTCTGTTAATTTTCAATAAATTTGCACCAAACCTAAGAAAAAATATTTTGATCGTGGCCTTCTTTTTTGGATATGGCAAAAACCTCTCCATCTGATTTTTCAAGAATCTTCATCTTGTCTGAAACTCAAAGTTACGTGATATTTTTAATTTCCACCTTCTTTTTTCATTTTCAAAACTTGCTTTAGTTTTTCTTGCAGAATGACCCCTAATTATTAAGTGGGTTTATTTGCAAAATCACATTTATATGACTGGCAATATATGTCGAATACATTTGTCACTTCCATGAAATTCATAGCAACTAAATGAACATATGAATTACTGGTATTTGTTTATTGTAGCAATTGTTAATTCATAATTAAAATTATACAGCTGGAAGATTGATGCATTGTAATTACAATTACAATTGTATGGTAATTGTAAAGTATTGTACGATATTACAAGGTAGCATATTCAAAGTAAAAAACCATTTGTCTTGACTGGAATTTGGACCGGGATCCCATGTCCAGCTAAGTGCCTGTTTAGCCAATTAACTGAGGCATCCTCTTACTTTCTGAAATGTTAGGGGTATTATAGGAACAAAATTTTAGAACAAAAATTTAATTCAAAAGCTACTCTTCCTGCATCTTCTGAAATTTATTAGAATTAGTAAATGTACCATATTTGACAGTTTATGAGATACACCCTCATTTTTGTGGAACACACAAAAGGAAAATGTTTTAATAGTCTGCACAAAAGTGTAGCGCTGCATCAGCTTAAGCCATATTTTCTTTTATTGCTTACATTTCGGAAAAGCCAAATTGATGGCGCAATCATTGATATAATTGCTGAAAACAATTTTTGTTCTGAACTAACTATTAAACTAAAGGTTACAGTTTAAATAATTTCACTTTACATAATCATTTCACTCAAGCATTGGTGAGTGAATTGGAGGTTCAGTGCGTAGATGCTACTCATGCAGCATCCTGTCGTCCCCTCTTTAAAAAATTGAAAATTTTACCCATCCCCTGCGTGTATATGTATTGCGCATCTTTGTATGTCAAAAGCAACTTCTCTAGTTATCTTTCCAATGCCAACGTTCACAATTATAACACAAGGCATTCTGCTGACCTCCACCAAAACTTTGTCAGAACCTGTACCACCGCCCATGGACCTAAACATATGGGCCTCAAGATTTTTAATAAACTTCCTAAAGAACTGAAAGCACAACATAAGCTGCCTATATTTAAGCTCAACCTTCAGAAATATTTACTCTGTAAAATGTTTTATTCTATTAATGAACTTCTTGTCCCATGAGTTTCTTTGTATTTAAACATGTACTTAGTATTTATCATTTCTTTATATAACATTGACGTGTCCTATATCTGTGCTTGTTTTTTACAATTGTACAAATCTGCTGGGCAAATAAAATTAAATAAATAAATAATAAAAATAAATAGATATGGGATGAGAATCAATATTAATAAAACAAAGGTTATGCGATTTTCCAGAAAGAAGAAGGCTAAGCTAAATATTAAAATAGGTGGGGAAAAAGTAGAGCAGATGGAGCAGTTTACATATCTCGGAAGTGTTTTGGACCAATACGGTCAAAGTGGTAGGGACATAAGGAGAAGAATTGCGCTAGGCAAGGAGGCTTTCTCAAGGAGGAGGGAGTTGATGACGGGGACGTTGAGTAGGGATGTTAAGACAAGACTCGTAAAAACTCTGATATGGAGCGTAACTATGTACGGAGCGGAAACGTGGTCACTGAAGCAGGAGGATAGACGTAGATTGGAGGCTTTTGAAATGTGGGTGTGGAGAAGAATGGAGAAGGTGAAATGGACCGAAAGGAAAACAAATGAGGAAGTACTAGAGATGGTGGGTGAGGAGAGGGGTTTGTTGAGAGAAATCCTATGGAGTCAGGAAAAATGGGTGAAAGGCATATTGAGCGGTAGTGGAATGTTGAAGAAGGTAATAGAGGGGAGAAGGTTGGGCAAGCGAGGAAAGGGCAGGAACAGGATAGGGATGTTGGATGGGATGAAGGGAGGAAGTACACAGGGATGAAGAGGGACCTGATGTAGATTAGGTTGCTGGATTGGGTTTTGTTTGGAGTTACAAAATGTTTATTTGATAGTTGTGTCCATCCAAAAACTTACCTTAACCGGTAGATTACCTAATAATAATAATAATAATCATTTCAATTGTAATAAGAGCACACAATGTTTTGTTATTATCAGTTTGATAGATCTAACTGATCTTTGAAAGATCAGATAAAATGTGATGAAGTTTTTTAGTACCTCGCCTGCACCACTTTTGATGTTGAAGAAGTGAGCAACACGTTATTCATGTCACATTATAGCTATGAGCTTAATACTAACAATCCCAACTGCAAAATACTTCAGCATTTTTTATGCCTTTACAACACTCTCATACTGCTTTAGGTCGAATGCCTGTAGACTCCTGAGTTTATCGAGAGAGATACAATGTACTTATGTCTTAGCAGAGGGGTGACATCTCCATTTGCCCAATGTGTATTTGTTTGTTGCAGCACGACATGCAAAATGAAACTAAACATGTTACATTATACAAATTTCAAGAAACTGCGGGAGATGCGGCAACAGTAACTTTTAAGGGAGTCATCTGCTAACATGCATTTCATTGCAACAATTTCTGAGAGTAAAAATCATTCGCCTTGACCAGGATTCGAATCTGGATCCCTCGATATCCGGCCGGGGTTACTGCTTGCCAACCTAGAGGTCATGGGTTCGATTCCCACCTAGGTTGGTTTTCCTTCACCTAGGGCTTGGGTGTTTGTAATTGTCTTCAATGTAATGTGCAAGGGTTAGTTGGAGGAATGGACTATAAAGTCTCTATTTTGCCCCAATAAAAGTTGTTAAATAAATAAATGCTTCAGGAAGACTTAAGTGCTCAAAGATTTCATTGATTATTATTTTTTATCCATCTTCATCACAATAATTTGCAATGTATTTCACTAAATCTAAGCTTGTGTGAATTTATATAGAATTAATAATTTACAGTTTGAATTCAATTGCATTGTCTTAGAAATAAGCTAGTTGAAATCAACCCTCCATTTAGAGAAATAATGCTTTTAATACTGTCTTATTCTTAATTTATTTGCATTTTCTGGAGTAAGTAGATATTGAACCATTTTAATTCAGTAATTATTCCTTTCCACCATGGCATTATTTGCTGAAAGATTTGCAGTTAAACTTTAAATATATGCATGGTTTCAGGCTTAACTTTATGGAAACTACCCGTAATGGAGAGAGTTGATAATTAACTATTGTGATTCTCATTATAGTATACTATAGTGGAAATCGCAGTTGTTAATTATCATTTCTTTCCAATATTAATATTTGGGTGATAGCGTGGAATGAATATACAATTTACATACAAAACAATTTAAATACAATAGCCATTTGGATGACTTAATGCAATTTCCAAAATTAAAATTTTTTAACCTGACCTAGGTTTCGATGTATTACATCAATATCAGGTTAATGGTAAAAATAAGTGTGCTCTTGTTTATATCATTATGTATACAGGGTGCAGTGCAAAAATTTGGACAAATTAAATAATTTTTCCAAGCATTTTATATTTAAAAAAACCATAAACACAGTAATCAACCCGAAGGTCGGTTTAGTAGGTGATAGTTGAGTTCACCCAGTCAGTACTAAGCCCAACGGCATGTGAATATTCACACATCAGGGTAGGGGGGCCAGTTCCTTTCCCTGTGCCAGTTATAGTTTCCCAGGAAGATCTGGTACCCAAAAAATCACATAGCTTGGGTGCAGGTGCCCAGAGTGCCTTGCCCGGGAATCAAACCCGTGACCCTCCGGTCAGTAGACCAACGCTCTACCCCCTGGACTACCGCGACCCATACATTTTATGTTACAAAAATGAAAATGTTAACAACATTTTTTGTACTAAATTATTTGTGTGATCATAAACATCAAATTTATTCAATTTATCCCACACTTGCTTGAATGACAGCCTCCTTTCTTGGTTTCTGAAGCAGTATCAGGCCCGTTTTAAAGATCAATGATCCATATTGACAAATATTGTTTCAATAATGACAACATTTGTATGTCTGAACTTGTTGGTGACCCTTTTGACCATCCTCCTTTGGATGAGTTTTCCTCACTGATGTTGCAAAACTGTTGTTGTACTTCTCCAAGTCAGTATACCTTGTGATGGCATCATATGCTGCTGATCTCGGGTACCGCACTGAATAATTTCTGAACATTTCTGAAAATTTGAGAACCAAACAATTTCTGTCACAGTGACCAACAGGTACATTTTCAATAATCACAGCTCTTTGGTTATATTCTGCACTTGTTCTCAACATTGTGACCATTTTGAGGTTATGACTGATCAGCACATATATCAAGCTTATTTCAGTTTCAATGGCAATCTCTGTGGTATAAAATGGTGGGAATTTCAAATTGAATTTTGCCCAGCTGCACCCTGTATAAGGATGCCATTATGAAGGTTGCTATTTATATTTTGAGTCTTGACAACAGTTTTAGGCCCCATCGGACCTTTCCATCTGAAAGTTTGACCCTTTTAACGCTAACGGTCTTCACAACATTTTGTCATTTGACCATAACATATGTTGTTTACAGTGATTCAATAATTTTGTCTCAGCAAAAAAGTAAATAACTCGTGAACAATTTCATGCGGTGATCTTTTCTGACTTTTGACTTGATTATGAAAACAGGAATGCTTTGTTCAACTTTCTTCCACTTTTGGCGATGAAGCCCCATCCTTGGCACTGTGAAATACTGGTATAGCGAATTCCATCATGGCCGCCATTTGCTCAGCAACGAAAGTTGTGAAGGTCATCCAAAATCAAGTTGTTGTGCGGGAAAATATTGATTCCCGCATATTTTGACAAAAGCTCAAAAAGAAGCTTGTGTCAATTTGTGCAAAAAAATGCTCAGCAAATAGTATCGCGGTGCATCAGAAGCTGTGTATAACATCTACACTGGTGATGAATCTTGGATCTATGCATATGAGCCAGAAACAAAACAGCAATCCACTGTATGAGTCTTCCAAGAGGAGCCAATTCAAACAAAAGTGATTCATGCACGAAGCACATCGAAGCAAACGATTGCCTGTTTCTTCGGAATAACTGGACATGTGGCAACCTTACCGTTAGATCAATGTAGAACTGTGAATTCTGAATGGTACACGAGTATATGTTTGCCAGAAGTTCTTGGTGAAATATGGAAAAAGAAGCGGCAACAGAGGATCATTCTTCATCATGACAATGCATGCTCTCACATATCAGCTGAAACAACTACCTATTTGACTGGCCAAAACGTCGAATTGATGGGTCATCCTCCATACAGCTCTGATTTAGCACCAAATGACTTCTTTTTATTCCCATTTATCACGAAAATATTGCATGGCCAACGTTTTACGGTGCCCGAAGAAGCCGTTGATGCATTCAAAAACCATGTTTTGTAGGTACCTCAATCAGAGTGAAAAAAGTTTTATGAAAATTAGTTTGCAAGCATGTAAAAATGTATTGATTATCATGGAGAATACTTCGAAAAACAATAAAGCCATTTTCAACAGTCAATTACTGTCTTTTTATTGTTAGGTTCAAAATATAAATAGTAACCTTCATTAAGTTCACTTCACTTTTTAAGCGATGAAATATGTCAAAACGTCGGCCAGATTTAAGGAATTTAAATCGTGAAAAATCAGATTAATTTATTCAAATGACTGATATATTTGAATTTCACTCTAGCACCCAAATTTTCTGGATTTGTAAAGGTTTATTTATGCAACCACTTTTGGGCTGTATGTATGAGGGTAGGCTGAAAACTAATGCACACATGCTTGTAGACCACAAACAAAATGACCATCAAAAGCACTCTTGGTGGCAGGTGGAAGTAACATTCCCCCTCAACAGACATGCATAAGTTTGAGGTCATTACATTAATCCAGTGTTTTTTAAGAAGTGGAAGTGTGGGGACGTGTTCTAGGGCTATGTCAATGCGAGTTACACAGCATGCTGTTATCGAATTTTTAACTGCTGAAAAAGTGACTCCTACAGAGATTCATCGTCATTTAGAGGCTGTTTATGGTGGCGATGCTGTTGATAGGTCTACTATAAATCGATGGGTAGTAAAATTTCGTGGTTGCAAACCTGGAAAAGCCATAATTGTTGATGAAACTTCTTTTAACTGTGTTTTGAGATGCTCACCGAGTTTATGTGCCCGATTTCCTGGAACAAGGGGCAACGGTAAATTCTTCTCAGTATATACAGAGTCTTAAAACACCACTGGCATTGAGATTTTTGTGTTAAAAGCAGCCTGGTGCCAATAATCTTGCAACATGACAATGCTCGTCCACACATGCAACTGTAGAGACTCTGCAAAATCTGAAATTTGAACCTATTCCACACTCTCCTTATTCCCCTGATCTTGCGCCTTGTGATTTTTATTTTTTTCCTCTACTCAAGAGGCACCTCAAGGGTAATCATTACGCCTTAGATGATGAGGTGAAGGCAGCCGTCAAGTCATCGATTCGAGAAAAGTCGGAAGAGTTTTTCAGTGACGGAATGAAAAAACTTGTTACACGTTGGGAGAAATTTGGTAGCCTTAACTATGACTTTGTTGAAAAATAAATATATGATTTTGAAACTAAAGAACCGTATTTTAATGTACTTTTTGTCTAATCTTATTTGTTTTTTTGTGGCCTACGAGCATGTGTGCATTAGTTTTCAGCCTTCCCTCGTACATATGAGCTTTCTAGATCCGTGTGCCAAAAGAATAATATCATAAATTTGAATATGATAACTCTCTTGTGTTGTGCATTTTCATGTCTAGGGAAAATTAACTTCCTGAAGGGTGCATCATAAATTAATTGTACGTGTGTCTTGATAGTCCTAATAATGATTTTTTTTTCTCTAATAGTGGGGTGTACGCCACTTTTGTTGAAATACCAGGGGAGAAAGCCCCTCGACAAGTGCACAAATATGAAGGCTGTGGAAGTTTTGGAGAGCTTGCACTTATGTACAACATGCCCCGTGCTGCTACCATTCAAGCTGCAGAGGATGGGTCTCTGTGGGCGATGGACCGGTTGACCTTCCGGCGTATTTTGCTGAAGAGTGCCTTCCGTAAGAGGCGAATGTATGAGTCACTAATCGAGAGTGTACCAATGCTTAAGACTCTTGAGGTAAGCACGTGTGGAAATTATGTATTGAATTTTCTTGGAATGATGACTTATTATTTGCTAGGCTGGTACAATGTAATGCCATAGTTCTTATTTATTGAATTGTTGTATTTGTTATTGCTGTTATGGAGTATTTATCATGCTGCAAAATATATTCTGCAATAATTTTGTATTATTCTACATTTTAAATCGGTAAAAATTCTTACGTATACATTTTGTTATTTCCATAGTTATGGAATGTAACACTTCAGGATTTTAAGGGACAACTGTTATAGCTCTTTTATTCATGCACCCAGCAGTTATTAATTAGAAATTAATGTGAGGTACACCTTTGAACTTTTTTATATCAGTCCTTTCGAATATTGTAATGAAATTCGTTTGGGGTAAATGCTTCCTTCAATGATTCAGAGATCAATCTGAGAATTATCAAATCTTAGAAAACATGGCAAAAGGGTTATCATAAACTTTAAATTGTATTAAAAATTTTCTTAAATTTAAAAAAAATTTTACTGACTCCTTAGGGTGAAGAATTTCTGGAGAGAGGTTTATTAAAATTATTGCATTAATATTAAGCCCTGCAAACTCCATTCAGTGCGAAGTTATCTTTTTTGTTGTGAGTTTAAAAGTTCTAATTGTAAATTTATGTTTTTTCTCTTTTCTCAAGCCGTACGAGCGAATGAACCTTGCAGATGCTCTTGTTCCTCGATCATTCATGGATGGAGAGCGTATAATTGTTCAGGGAGACTCAGCAGATGGGATGTACTTTGTGAAAGAAGGGAAAGTGTGCATCACAATCAGCAATGATAATAAGGAAGAAGTAGAGGTAACATAATTGTTAAAAGTTTTGTGCTTAAGATTTGATGTCATGTTAACATTTACTTGTCTGTCTAATGAGCAGACATCAAATTAGGACTGTGTAGCTTTAAGAACTGGGATAATGTATAAAATGATAAGTAAAGTGTTAATTTACATTACATGAGCACAGTCCATCATGATAGCCTGGATTTTCAATGCTCTAAAAGGAAATTTGTGTTATATGTGTTCTATGATTATTCATGTATCTAGTTTCTTTCATCAATATAAATTATTGAAGTGGAGAATTTAAATTAATATGGGATGGAGGGGGAGGAAGTGTGTAGGTTCAACTGGCCTCAGTGCTCAGGATTAGCCTTAAATGACATACTCCTATGCATATTGAGAGAATTAAGCTAATTTGCTCAAAGAAAAATCTTTCTAATGAGGGTTACTTGTTGATGGAAATATCAATATCCAAGAGGTTTTTGAAATAGATCTCAATCTTTATTTAGTGTATGCGCTGTTTAATAATATGTATTTATATGTTTTTTAGATTTGGAGAAGGCATTCAATAGAGTAAACTGTACAAATTTAATGACCAATTTGCAGAAGATAGGGATGAATGACTTGACTGGACCCTGTAAATGTATGAGGCTGCATAAGTGCAGATAGAAAATGGAGAGTTAGGATGGGCAGTGTTAGGCAGGAAAGTAAGACAAGGATGTCCATTATCACCTGTTCTGTTCAATATATATGATGGGGAAATTGTAGGTGAAGAATGGGAAAGGCTGTAGGTAGTAGTGAAAGTAGGTGGGGAACTCGTCAAATCAATTTGATTTGTAAATGATAAATTATTACGTAGCTGGTCAAACAGAAGGCTACAACGTGCTAACTAATTAGCGCATTGAAAAATCTGTGTTATGGGTATGGGATGAGAATGAATCATAAGAAATTGAAGGTAATGAGATACTCAGGAAATAAGAAGACTTGAGATAAACCTTAATGTTAGGGAACATAACTAGAACAGGTAGCACAGTTCACCTATTTAGAAAGTCTTTTCGAGGAGGATGGGCAAATTGATTGGGACAATAATTGCTTTGGTAAAGAAGCATTTATTAAGAGGAGTGTGATGATTAGCACGTTAACATAAAGATGTAAAGAAAAAACTAGTTGAACTTGTGATGTTGACATGATGATAGTTGACATGATGATAGTTTTGTGTGGCTTGTAAACTTGTTCATTGAGGCTTAAGTATAAGAATAGATTGGAGGCTTTTTAGATCTGCATCTACATAAATACACTGTGGTCAACCAAAAAGGTGTGTCATTGGGGTATGGAGAAGAATGGAAGAAATAAAATGGGTGGAAAAGAAAACATTGGTAGTGGACGAGAGATAGTTGTTCTGAGGAATTTGAAGAAGGCAGACAAGTGGGTGCAGGTGATGTAGAGAGACAATTGGATTCTGAAGGCTGTAATAGAGAAGAGAAAGTTGAGGACTTGATGTAGGGAGATAAAAACAAAAGGAATTTTAATAAGTTTAGATAACTTATCGGAAAAGAAAATACTTTGTTCTTCGACATATATTTTATTATTCATAAAGTCATCATCAGGAATCCTGATGATGACTTTGTAAGTTGAAACCTAGGTGATACATAATAAAATATATATGGAAGAACAAAGTATTTTCTTTTCCGATATGAATCGCTTTCACAAAGTGACCCCTCAAACCATTCTATGTTTAGGTAATATGTAGTATAGTGTGGAAGTGTATTTTGTGTCATTTTAATTAATGCGTAGGAGTACAGAAGTGTGTAATGCTAGGGTCCATCAAAAACTTACTGTAACGTAGTAGACTACTGCTAGTTCATAATACTGTATTTTCTTTTTTGGTGGGCATTCCTCTTTTCACCAAGATGAAATTCTACAAGTTGGTGTCTTCTACAAGTGACTTTTTTTGGATATAGTGTTGGTACTTCATCACCATAAGTTACAGTAGTATTGCTTTTGGATGACTACAGGATGCCTGTGCATAATAGGTTTATGATGTAAATTACATGATGTGTTGCAGGCTGCCAATTATGCTTTGTGGTTTGAATTTTTTTGCAACTAGTTTCAGATCAATGGTCCTATACTGTATTTCATTACTGTTTTCACTTTAAGATCAATTCATTAATAGAATTGGACTTATATTTATCCTCCTCTCCCAAAAATAGCAAAATGATGTATTAAAAACCAATTAAATATAAAGGGGTCCTGCTTTATAATTGGTTCACATAGCAAGCACTTTTGCTTTGTAAATAAGTCCATAGCAGGGTGGGTGCTAGGATAGAAAAAAAACATTGTAATTTTGCTCTTCTGGAAAAATTGGAGAATTTCACCAGTGTTCTGAATCAGTCAGTATTTGAAACGTTTGCACCAGGAAAGTACCCTGCTTTTCATTTTCAGATTTGCTTGAGAGAATAATATGTTCTCCTGCATGCATTGCCCTAATTGAACCTCCATTGCAAAAAATTGTATTCAGATTTTCAGTTCAAGACAATGGCTGCCACTTTAGATTAATTTGTGGTCCTAAGTATTTTGCTCTCGAGATAATTGTATTCAGTGTCCTAACAGTTAATTTTTCCATGGGTCCTGTATATTTGTTACGGTTAGGAATATTTAATTTTATTCCTCTACCATCTAGTTAGCAAGTTACTTTGTCTTCCTGTTGAGGAAAGTAACGTTGTCTTCCTGTCTTCTGATTAGAATGATGACATTCATTGAGGGAAGCTGGAGGCAGTTGTCAGTTGAATTTTGTAGCTTAGAATGTTTTAGGCTGTTTGTAATTTTAAATAAGTGGATTGTAAGTTGGAAGTCCTAAAAAATAAAATTTTTTAGCTCCTTATCATTCAGTTTGATTTCTGAGATTTCGTTTATGTGCATTTCTAGTTCAATGTTGTTTTGTATTTGTAAATTTTATGGTTAATTTTTTTCAGATTAGCAGAATTGAAAAGGGAGGATACTTTGGGGAGTTAGCTCTGGTCACTCACAAACCCAGGGCAGCCAGTGCTTATGCTTGTGGGAACATCAAACTAGCATGTAAGTATTTTTTATTTATTCAATAGATCATTTTAAGAGTATTTGGTTTGTGATCGGATGATCATAGTTCAAATCCAAATGAGGCTCTCTGCTTACTCATAGCAACATGCAACCCTGTACATAATTTTTGGGTACCAAAATTTCCGATGAAACTACAAGTGGCAATAGTATACTGGCTTCCCCACCTCCCTAAATTGGTCCTTTTCTCTCCTATCACTTTTCCTCCCTTATTTTCTTCTCCTTTCCCTATTTGACATCCATATCTCCATTTTCCCTACTACAAGGTGTTTCAATCCAACTGAGAAAACTTGCCCTTAGTTTATTCACATCTACCATAGATAAAGTAATTGTTCTGTCTGTGAAATGTCTGTGTAGGCCAATATTCCAATACTACCCTGTCCAATAAATACGTAAACTAAGGTCATAAAAACTTCATTTTGCAAACTTTAGTCTACGTCAATTTTGTCCCCTTCAAAGTACTCTCCATTCATTGCTATTTACTTATTCTATCTTCTTTTGCAACTGTTTAAAGCACCCTTGGAAGTCCTTGGGAGTTAGGCGTTTTAGTTGTCTTGTTGTTTTTTGCTTTATTGTGTCCACATCTTCCCAGTGATATTCCCTCATCACATTTTTGCATTTTGGGGAATAGAAAAAAGTCGCAGGGGTGAGATCTGGTGAATAAGGAGGGTGATCAAGGATGGTGATTGAATTTTTTACCAGAAACTGGGGAACAATCAATACTGGTCAATTTGCCTGTAGAAAAAATTGTCGTTTTCAATGTTCCCTTATTTGTGTGCAGCTTTTTGAATTCTGGTAAACAAAATGCTTTTAATCACAGTTCCAGGTTTATGTACCTCTTGTTCTCCAAATCACAGAACTCACTTAATCGATTGATACTTTCTTATGGTACAGTCAGTAGCAGCTTAGGCACTAACATATCTTAGTGTCAGAAATTTTTGCAGGCATAATATTTTATCATTAGGATCTGAATTATAGTGGATCTGGTTACATAAGCATGCATTGTTCCTTGATTGTGACCATGGGCAAAATCTTGGCAATGATTCATAACTCGTGATATCCAGAATACAGATACGAATATGTGCATCAATGTGTCCTTTCCATTGATAAGGTAAACCATGCTTTTGGAAATCCAGATGTTGTAAATTCAAATAATTTATTAGAATAATGATTGGTAATTTGGTAATAAATGACATAGCATACTGATTATCACCATTGTATTACAAATTAGGTTACCAAACAAAAAAATATTATTGTGAAGTCACTCATTTCAGAAATACTCCAAAAATGATAGTTTTTGATATCGAAATGCAATGTTGCGGAGAATGATGCATTCAAACTGTAGGCCAAGTTTGCCATTCCGTTGAAACATACCACATTTGACAGCATATAAGATGCACCCTCATTGGTGGGGCACATACAAAATCCATGGGAAAGCATGGGTTATTTAATCGGATAAAATTTTTAAAATAAATCATTTCACTCAGTAAGAAAAGCACATGCTGTTTTTTTTATTTTTCAGGTTCATTCTATATCTAGCTCACACCTTTTTCAACATCTGAAGTAAGCAACATGATACTACGTCATATAATAGCGATGAGCTTAATTATAACAATCCAAACTACAATATTGTTCAATTGAATAATAAATATAGATAAGTTAATATAATTACCTAAATATAATGGGACCAAAATATGTAGTACCAACCATATGGGGTAAAAATAATATTCAATATTGGACATTAACCCGTGGAGTTCAAATCTTCTCTTGTAAAAAAACCATAAACACAGTTCGAAGGTCTGTTTGGTAGGTGTCCGTAGAGTTCACCCTATAGTAATCCTAATGGGATATAAAATTCACACACCAGGTTATGGAGGCCAATTTCTTACCCTGTGCCAGATATGGTTTCCCAGGAAGATCTTGTACACGAAAAATAACACAGCTAGGGTGGGACTGAGGGTGCCCAGAGAGGCATGCCCTGGAATTGAACCCAGCCCCTCCGGTCTGTATTTCAACACTCTACCCCAGAACTACTGCATCCCCCTTCATATATAAGGGTGATTTTTTTTAACCATAATTTTGGACAAAAAGGTGTCTTAAATGTTGTCAGGTATGGTAACTTTTATGTGATTTGAACCTCTCACCAGGTTCCTCTTTAATTTGTGCTTTAAAAAATTCATTTTTTCATGAGAATTAATGTTGGTGATTTTGTTTAGTTTTGGAATGAAATGGTCAACATTTATCTTTTCTAGTTGGTTAATTTTTAAATGTGTATCAATTTTTGTTTCAGTTCTAGATGTGGAAGCATTTGAACGCCTGCTAGGCCCATGTATGCAGATAATGAAACGTAACATCGGCGACTATGAGGAGCAGCTGGTTCGAATCTTTGGATCCAAGACAAATATCACAGATGTCCGATGAGGAATTAATTAAATCAATAGTAAAAGAAAATGAAAAAAAATGTTCCTTTCTGGTAACAAAAAAATGAAAAATGCAAGGATAAAAAATGTTATAAAAATATGTGTGTATGCATAATATATCATGACATGTTTACCAATTGACAGGTATAAATTCCGAAAAATACTTTTTCAGCTGGTGTGCGTATGTATGTTCATTTCTCAAATAAGTCTTCTCTCTTTATTCTCCCTTTAAAGTCTCAATTTCCCAAACGATAGTCCTGCTCATCTGTCATTTTGGGTTTATATTTTAAAAGTATTTTGACAAAGCAATCAAATGTGGTGGACACTTGAGTTAAATACTTTTAAGTGGATCCTGACATTCCCGTGATTGTTCATACTGCCCAATTTTGGGTGCAAATATTCTTCCCATGTGAGTAATAAATGGACATCATAAAAACTTAACTACTCTCCCCAAGACATTCTAATTTGATAAAATTTAAAAGGCAATCATACTAAACCTAACTGCACACTTGTGAATAAAAGTTAAGGGTGTTAGTCGAAATTACTTCCAGAATTGCTGTTCCTTAAGGTATTTTTTTCCTGAAAAATTGAATCCACCTAAGTGTCTGTGGAGTATCAGCCTTCTCCTTCTCTCAACTATATTCCTAACATGCTATCCCAGATGTCTATTTTCATACATCCCCTCTTTATCTGCTTATAACTTTGTATTCATTAGTACGGGTAAATGTAGCCATGAAAACCGTGAAAAATGATTGTGCTGCCATATGTTCTTTGGGATATGAATTTCTGCCAATTCTTATTTATTGTTAATGAAGTGTTCAAGTCTATAAAAAAATGATCATTCATCACTGTTAAATGACAAGATTAATGCTTGCTACTCATCATATTCATTGTGGCTTTTTATATGACATTTTTGGTAAAATTTGAGGGCAATTTGCACAAATGCTTTCCTTTATTGTAGGTCTGTCTTACAATTTGTTACTGCCGCTATTAATGTCTTTATTTTCTTTGGTAAATTTGAGACTTTATAAGCTTCATCTTGATGACAAACATGACGTTAGAACTTCTAATTGCCATACAAAAAATTGTGTGTATGAATTGACAAAATGAATGTTCTTGTAGTATGACTATTATGACAGTATAAATAATACAAAATGGTAGGTGTGAAATAACATACTAATACTCGATTCATTGCTTTGTTAGCATGAAATCTGATTAGTGCAAGCTAATTCACTTTGTTAATAGGAAAGCTGAATTTATTGTATTATTTCTGTTGCCAATAACACCTCATGTATTTTGTTATTAATTTGGTAGCATTATATGTACACTTGAATGGATATGTATTTAGAGTGGTAGAAGTACCTTTATGGTTTCGTATGTTCCTTAGTCGTGTCACACCCTTGCCCTCAAAAGACTGTTGCCAATAACACCTCATGTATTTTTTTAATTTCATAGTCTCATGCCCTTGGGTGGGTAAGCAGTTTAGAATGGTAGCAATACCTTTATGATTTTATATCGTCCATGGTAGTATCACTTCCTTGTCCTCAATATTTAACAGTGGCAGGCTGCTATTTTTGCCACTAATTGTACATTTTACCTTTGTGATTATTTGTGGCAGTAAACGTTGTATGTCTGTTATTTATGTGAATTCTCAGTCAAAATACTTTCTACTTCATGTGAGGTCCATCCCAATATGCCATTCTTGATGATTGTAGAAAACGATGTTATTTTTTTTTAACTAACAGTTTATTGAAAAAGTACATGCGTAACTATCACGCTGCCACATTTCCAACTTTGAGGAATGTAGTTGCTAAACATCTGTGATGCAAACGACCATTGCTAAAACTATCCTAAAAGTTATTATAAATTATTTTTAACATTCAAAGAGTTACAGGGATGATAAACTTCTTAACAAAAATTAAAACAAGATTCTAGCATTAAGATAAATGACATTGATCATTGCATATCTCTGAAGTTTCCCCACCTATTTTTATTTAAAATCTTGGTGCTGTTATGATTATTTATTCTTGATAAATAATTTTCTCCAGATTCAAACATTGGTGCTTCGAGAAGTCTGCACTCAGTTGTTTCTCTTTGTAACATATAATCTAATTTTGTGAGATGCACTTCACTTACATAGTTCCCTTGAAGAAATTGAAAAGAAGGCAATACACATTTATTAAATGTTATGTTTTCAGTCATGGTGATATCAGCCATACTGAAAAGTCTTCTTTTGAGCTGGCCTCTAAATGTAACATTTAATAAATGCTATGTTTTCATTCATGGTGAAATACTGAAGTTTATTTTGAGCTGGCCTCTCTTATTTACTGTTCCAATCTGTTATCTGTTTGTGTGATGTAATACTGTTTCTGTAATCATTATATTGTAAAAAAAAAAGTTTTTGCTCTGTCATTGAAGAAAAGCTATGCCTAACAGCTTCCTTGTGGAGGAAATGGGTTTAATGACTTGGTGTCTACTGTGGATGCAATAAGTTCATTCATTTCATAGAATTGGGTTTGTTAGGTAAATAAGGACATCTTTTTCATTATGTATGGAGACTTATTGTATATGCTTCAAAACTTTTAATGTATTAAATATGTTGGAAATATTTGTTTTAAATTTTGATTGGCAAGTTTTTAAGGAATTTTCGGTTGGCATGCACAGCATTATCAATGCCATCAAATTGATTAGAGTAGTTTAATAGATGCTGTTACACTTGATCATAAGATCATTGACATCTTAAACTTTACTGGGAAGAGTGTTTTTGTTGTGGAATTGTCGGAAATGAATAACATTGGTGGGATATAATTGATTTCAGTTATTATGCCACCTAGCGTTATATGTAATTCACTGATGAACATTTTCAATATCGTAATTTTTTCCATCTTAGATGAAAAGATGTCATTGAAATTCTATGGCGAGATGATTAAATTAAATAGAAAACTATTGAAAGCACAAAAGAGTATTCTGGCGTGTGTCCATGTTTTGATAACTTTCACACTTGTGGTATGCCAAAGTACACTTAATATTAAATTCAATTTTTGTGGCATGTTTACAAGTTATTTATTCAGAAGAAAAAAAGAAATAATTTCGTTGATGTTATTCGGCGTAACTTTGTGAAATCGATTTATTTCCAAGAAATAATTTCTATTGTCATTTAAAGAAATAAGGTTCTTGCAAAGATGTTTATAATTTCATCCATCCAAAGGTAATCTACTGGTTAAGGTAGGTTTTGGATGAACACAACAACCAAATAATTCTCTTGTCTTCTAGCCAAACACAGCCCAACATACTGCTCTACAAACAAGTCCCTCTTCATCTCCATGTACTTTCTTCCTCCATTCATTCTGTCCATCATCCCTATCCTATTCCTGCCCCTTCCTTGACTAACATTCTGCCATATATCACAGTCTTCAGCGTCCCACTGCCAATCGATATGCTTTGCATCTAGTTTTCCTTTCTGCCTGCTTCACGTTCTCTACACCCACATTTTAAAAGTCTCCAATCTATGCCTATCATCCTGCTTCAATTACCTTATTTCTGTGCATAACTATGCTCCATATCAAAGTTTTAACGAGTTTTTTTAACATCCATACTGAACGTCCATTATCGATTCTCTCCTTGTTAAAGCTTATTTGCCTAGTGCTATCCCACTCCTCTCATGGGCTAGATGTAAGAAAGGACTTTGACAGTCTCAATCTCGCCAGAATATAGCCAAATTATTGTTATTATGTCCCTATTACTTTGACCATTTTGGTCCAAAGCACTTCCTAGATAGGTGAACTGTTCCACTTTCATTCTAGTTTTTCCCTCCTATTATTATTCCCTCTTATTATTATTATTCCCTCTTAATAATGTTTAGCTTAGCCTTTCCCTTTCTGGAAAATGCAAACCTTTTATTATTTATATACATTCTCATCCCATATCCATCACACTGAATTTCCAATTCACTCAGCAATGGTGCTGTCACAGTGAAGAAATTGGAGGATGCTTTCATATTAGATGAAAGGGCAACCATCCAAATAATCATGAATGAGACATCATAGTAATGAGTGTGGAAAATTATTCACGAAGAACTGCATGTGTCAAAGGCAACAGCATCCTGGGTTCCATAACTACTGACTCCTTCATGCTTAGGTTGGTCCTTGAAAACTATGGTACAGCTGAAATCATGTTTGAAAGCAGTTCAAATCCTTTTTCTTTCATGTTAATGCCCTTTTTGGCTTTTGATAATTGTGTATAATAGTCCCAAATACTCCCTCTCTCCCTTTAAATGCAAGAGGGCATTCTCTGTTAAAATATTGTTAAATCAATCTATACTCGATCCATGCCTTGCTTGAATTTTTTACACCAGCTTCCAGTCTCCCCCTATTCTATCTAAAACATTTTTTTTAAATCTTCTGATCTGGTCAACCAAAATATATTCCATCCTATAGGTTCTAAACCCAACATCCCAATTCTAATTAATACTCCTTCGACATAGACTCCCTAAGTTTCCAAAGCATACATCCATATCCTGCATGCTAATGGCTATAATCATCTTGAAATCTCTGCCAGGAGCCCTAATTATAAATATGTATGTGTACTTACCTATTTTAATACTTTGTTGTTTCACATGTAATTTATTCACCCCCTTTAAAACAGTTGGTGTTAGTTTTCCTGATGCTAAAGTATGAACAGTTATTTTGTGAATAATCTGTGAAATGTATAACTGCATTTGATCTAATAGTACATTTACCAATGATAGCAATTGGTTATAGATAGAAAATCTGATATGCCAATGAAGTGGTTTTTACAAAGAAAAAAGTTTATTGGATGTAGGATTTTACATCATTAAAATTGATGTAAAATGGCACTCTCATTACATACTTGAGTTATGAGGGTGATCCCAGAAGTACCCAGCCTGACCTAGAGATGGTGGTAGTTGTTTGAAAAATATCACTGTATTAGAAAGTAGCAATCTATAAAGCCTATGTTTCAAATTAAAAGATACTACGTCGTTTAGTATTTGTTTGACAGAATCAAAAATAGTGAACGTTATTAGTGAATTTGAGAAAATGGAGAAAATTGGTCATTGTTATGTGATACAGTACTTTTATTTGAAAGGTCTCAGCCCAGCCAATATAAAACCTGAACGGCATTCTACTCTGGGTGAGTCTGCTCCTTCATTTACAACAGTAAAATATTGGGTAGCAGAGTTTAAATGAGGCTGTACAAGCTGTCAAAACGAGCATCGCATTGGTTGACCAAATGAGGTGAGGACTCCAGAAACTGTGAAGAAAATCCACAAAGTGATACTGGATGATCCTCGACTGAAAGTGCGTGAGCTAGCCGGCATATGTAGGCATTTCATAAAGTGCAGTAAATCATGTATTAACTGAAAATTTGGACATGAAAAAGCTCTATGCAAGATGGGTGCCACGTTTGCTCGCAATTGAGTAGAGCCAGTGTCGTGAAGATGTTTCAATTGAATGTTTAGCAAAGTTTCACAGCAACAAAGCAGAAATTTTGCGCAGTTTCATAACCATGGATGAATTATGGGTCTATTACTTCAAAACCGAGACCAAAGAACAATCAAAACAATTGATTCAACCGGGAGAACCGGGGCTCCAAAGCAGGCGAAGACAGTTTCATCTGCAGGCAAGGTCATGGCGTCGGTTTTTTGGGATGTATGTGGGATAATTTTCATTGACTATCTTGAAAAAAGAAAAACTATCAACAGCGAGTATTATGAAAACTTATTGCAACATTTGAGCGAAGGAATCAACCAAAAGCGGCAGCATTTGGCTAAAAAGAAAGTATTGTTTCATCAAGACAATGCACCAGCTCACAAATCCATTATTGCAATTGTCAAAGTTCATTAGTAGCAATTCAACCTCGTAGCTGGCTGGAGGTTTTTCCAGACCATGTTAATTTTTCCCCCCGCCCCCTTCTCCTCACCTGCACCTTTTCTCCCCTCTCATTGTCACCCACGTTCCACCTCCCCTCCTTCTTTCCCCCATTTTCCACTACCCTCCCCTCACTTGCTTTTCAGCATACATAGTAGACAATGAGAAATGACTGTTACCAGAAGGTGATGTAGTTCATTGAAACCGGTCGTATTAATAAAATTTATTTTTGTGGAAAATTATCAATTTTAATTAATCATGATATTCCACTATATCATGCCTGAAACGTCTCTTTTTATTAAGACAGTTCTTCTTATAAAAAGGGTATTGAACTTATTGAACATTGCTGGTAAAAGTGTATAGAGCTGAAAGGAGATTATGTTGAAAAATAAATAAAATTTTTCCCAAAATGTTTGCATTTTCTTTGTTAGGTCAGGTACTTCTGGGATTACCCTTGTAAGTGAGGTAATTGTTTGAAACTTGTCTTACTGAGCTAGTATTCCTACTTTAATTCGAACCTTAATCCCAACCCATGAAACTGTTCATTTCATCTTGAACGATAAATGGCATTGGTGACCGCAGCAATCATTGTTTCAGGGCCCTCCCTGCACATTCAGAGAATTTTCATTTTTCCTCTGCCTCGTTAATTCTAATTTGTTTTTTCAGCTATTGTAACCTAGAAACATGCTCTTTGTTTTCTTATTATTCCATTAATTGTCCATATTACTTTTAATTTACTACAACCTTATCTTGTCATGTTTTTGGAGAATGTACATAATTTTTCTTTTATTTGACTGATAAATTACACTTAACAGTCCAATGAAGTTCATTTTGAATTATTGGTGTGTATTGACCTATTTTGCTACATCTTTTATCACATTGGATAAATTAGAGCGACTTGCCTTAGTTTATTATAGGATTTTGTGAGCAGCATTGTTTGTGTAAAACCTTTTATTTCGAGGATGTAAGCTCCCCTCTTTACTAGGTCTGACTAAATCAATATTACAAGATGGTAGTGATCAACTCTCAAGGCGGTAGTCATATTGCTCTTTGCTAATGCATGGTTTTAGATTCTCAATGATAATTTGAACCTTCATGAATACCTGTGAAGCTATTTTAATTTCCAGAAAAAATGGATTAATATAAAAGGAGAATGCAACAAGGAAACTGATGACCATTCCAGAAATGTATGCTGATTGTTTTGAGAACTATGAGGGGTCCCAAGGGGAAGACTTTGAAGGGGACTAAAGCCTTTTTCTACGTATGCTATTTTTCTCAAAATATTGCATGGCTGGAAAGTTCCAGACAGACTTTTTACATTTAGAGAAAAGATAAGGGATATTAACAAATTCTAACAATGTTAAAATTTGTCTATTATTAAGAATAGTTTGAAAAGAGAACAATTCAACTTCTAGTGAAAC
The DNA here is from genome assembly GCA_037158775.1 of Hetaerina titia. NCBI lineage: Eukaryota > Metazoa > Arthropoda > Insecta > Odonata > Calopterygidae > Hetaerina > Hetaerina titia. The sequence goes on along the minus strand of CM073773.1, from coordinate 79,053,647 downwards.
AGTTAACTAATAGGATTTTGTAGTTGAAAGAGCCATACAAGTCTCTAGAAGCACTATCATATTGGCAGGGCATATATTATCTGGACACTAGAGGGATGGAGAGACATTACCTTGAAGTTGAAACAATGTTCACCTAGTATAGTCATTATTTTTGGGTGTTTTCTATTGTTTTAAGCTCAACTTTGTGGAAGTTCATATTCAATATTTATTTTATTAAGAACACAATGTATACATCCACTGTTCTTTATTATCGTACAACTAGTTTCAACGCTTCATCATCAGGTAACTTAAAATCATTTTTGAACTCTACGAAAGACTAAGTAGTCAAACTGAATAAAAGTGGCATTTATAGGTTAATTTGTAACAAATTTAATGCGATATATATAGGCCAAATCGAAAGGTACAATTAGGTACCTGATAATGAGCGTTCAAACTAGTTGTATGTTAATAAAGAACAGTGGGTGTATACATTTTGTTCTTAATAAAATAAATTTTTGTGTGTGTTACTTTGCTGCTTTTAATTATGTAAATGCTTAACAACGACGGCCAACAAGCAGATGAACATTTGTTTTAATATATTTCATTACCCATTCATATAAAGTTTCATAATTCTTGGAGGCTTTTGCAGATTCTTTAATTGATCAAATTAGACTATTTTTAACAAATACACCAGAAGATTCTTTTATTCACACAACTAGTAAGAGATAAAAATCATTATTACAATTATCCATTAATTGCTTGTAGTGGCCATTTCTAAAAATGTCTTGCAAAATCTAATTACTTCCCAATCCCAAAAATTTATATATCCCCCCCCCCTTTTTTACCTTACTTTGCATAAAAAACAATCATGTAAAGCAGCATTATGTCATTTTCCATACCTTTGTCATTCTATTAATTAATTAGAATGCATTTGTTCCATTTTAGAGCACTATTGTTATAAGTAGCATTGCTGAGTTCTGATTTTTCACTTTACTGTGCATTAAAATCTCTCTCCTCAGTAGTTTCTCTATTAGTCATCCTCAATATCACTCTCTGCTTTCAGAATTGTTAATGGTTTTGTTTGGTCAAGGTTTCATAAATAATCTTTCATTCTACCCACCACATATCCATAGTTTATTAATAAAAATTGCCAATTTTTATTAATCGTGATATTCCACCATATCACGCCTGAAACGTCTCTTTTTATGTCCATACAGATTTTGTGAACCTACTAGTAATGCAGTTTTCACTGCAACACCTCAGCAAAAGGTTCTTAGTTCAGCATTGTAAATAATCTAGTAACTTGTAGTAATACAGTGATTTTGAACTGTCAGTATTTGAACAAGTTCCATGAAATGACCTCACTTTCTCCAGGTTTTACAAATTTCCTTATACCCTTGTTCTGTATTCCATTTTTCCCAATCTGTAACCATCCGTAATGAAGACTTTTAACTCTTGTACATTACCTGAGGTTACATAAACAATCTGATCAACATTGAAAAACTTTATAACTGAATTATTAATTTTATTTAAAAATTCTATTTACATAATGCTTGACAGACTCAAGACAAATATACTGCTGGCAGTCTTTGAGGCCAAATTACAAAGCTAAGAATCTTCAATGCATATTGTGATAAGGCCCTTCTTTATGAGAAGCATATTTGTCATGGCAGACTTAGTTCAACTTCTGCATAAGAGCCATTATATCTATACAACGACCTTGGGACTTAAATGCAGGGAATTAACTGCATATCTTTAAGAGCTTGTTTCCAGTTTTGTTAGTCACGAAGTTGGCGGATGTTTTATTGCATGCTAAAAAGTCACATTCACTGCTTGAATGCAACAAATAGTCATCTGACAGTGTAACAACGTGAATATTTAAAAAAAATCCTTTGGCATGGTCTTAACTGTCATTCTCATTATAAGTTCTGAGATTTGTCTTCACCATCAAAACATTATCAAGAGCACACAAAAACAAATGCTCTAAACAGGAATTTATATCAAGAAGACTACTACAATATTTACAATAACATACATAGTGTGTATAAATAAATATTCCACTTTCACTGCCATTACCAAAGGACATAACAAACACCAAAATGCCACTGGATGAGAGAGTACATGTTGAGAAACTGGACTTGAAGTCTTAAAGTTCATTAATTTATGTAATTCTGATTACAATCATTTCTTCTTTTAATACTCAACATTTATACTTACAAATAACAAACATAATGCTTAAAAACAAACACTTCTCACCAACCACGAGAATTTCCATTCAAAACATTTCTCTAGCTCCAATCTTGATAACCCACAATTTTGTGTAGAGTACGAGACTTCACTCAAGCATTCTGCTGGTATAATGAAAATATCTTATGATATTTTGTAACTTGCACTGAAGCTACTCTTTATCAGATAATGGAATTTTGTACTTTTCAACCACAACTGCTTGAGCTTTGGCCGCATCCTTCAAAGAAAATAAATGAGACATCTCCACGTCAGTCTTCACAAGCTGAATTGCTTTGTCAAAAAGCTCTGCACCAGCCAGGAAGTTTCCCCTGAAAACAATGCATTTATATTTAATTAGGACATTAAATATTTAACAACTTCTTCATGAAGTCAATAATTAATTTATACAATACCTTTGAACTTCAATGGTTCCCAAGGTTTCATAGGCAAACTCACACTTGTCATCCATCTCAAGGGCTTTTTTGATATAATAAATTGCTTTGTCGATATCACCTTTCCAATTCAATTGCAGGAGACCTTTAATAATTTGGATAAATCCAATGTAAATTAAAGTGGAAATGAATCAAAGTGAAACTTTACAAATATACTGTACTATTTTAGGAATGATACATAAAAATAGGTACAGTATAAAAATTAACTCAAATAGTGATTTAGTACATCAAATAAAGATTAGATAAATTTGGCCCTGGTGAATACCATATGAAATTACAGTTTTCCCTTAATTGCTCCTTCCATCTGCTAATAGTGTAACAAAGGAAAAAAGGAGATTCAAAACATATGCCACTTGGTGCTTTTAAGGAACCTGCCAATCCTCATCATTTCTGGGCAAGTGGTTTAGATGAAAACTTCAATTTTATTTCTACAATAAAATGACCAGCTGAATTCACCTTAATGAAAGAAAAGATAATGAATGTTATCATACTTCATTTCTCAGTCACCCACCTCTATGGACCAAGAGTGCAGCATTCCCTGGATCAATTTCATTACCTTTCTGGTAATAACTGTCAGCCTTTTCATATTCTTGTTGCTCATTTAGCACCTAAACAAGAGCAAATATTTTGTTAATTTTGATACTGTCAAAAATGCAAAAACCAAATAAATCTCTTGATAAAAAAAATTGTGCCCACCTGGGCATACAAAGAACAGCACTCTGAGCACTTAGGAAATTTACGAATAGCTTCTTCAAACTCTTCAATGGCCTTCTTTGCCCTCTCTATGTTATGTTCTACACATGCATAACGATAGTCGGCGTAACACTTCTGCACATAAGCAATTGGGAATTCTGGACTTAATTCTACAGATTTCTTGAAGTCTCTCTGCGCCTCAGCAGCTTTGTCCATCAATAAGTAAACCTGAAAAAGAAAAATATTACTTTACAACCATAAGGCTAATCCTATTTTCATTTCAATGCAAAATTAGTTGATTATAGTCATCATTCTTCCCAAGTCTATATCCAAATTATTGAGGCAGGTTAAATACAGGAAGGATATATATGACTTGAAGAGGACAATATGGATGCTCACAGTAAACTATAGAATGTCGGAGATGAAAGGGAACTGCGACATTTACCTTATTGTAAACTTAATTCCTAACCTAATTTAGGTGTTATCAATAAATTGTAGCTTTTTTATTTAACAAATAGTTATCACTACTACGAAAAATTTAATAAACATTTAAACAGGGAGATGTTGACCAAGATGATAATTAGCCGTGAAGCACTTCTACCAGCATAAAAAAATGTATAGGATAAGAAAAACTTCTGAATTAATAGTGTTTAAATTTCCTTTTTCCTCATTTATATTTTCTCACCAATTATATAATTTATGAAAAACCCATAAAAAAATATATTTATACCATTGTAAAGTAGTAAGTCAGTATGGGATGAAAATCAATGTAAACAAAATTAAGGTTGAGCAGTTTTCCAAAATCAAGGAAAATAAATTGAATATTGAAATAAGAGTTCAGAAGCAAAAGAAGGTGAAACAGTTTCTCTATTTTGGAAGTGTTTTGGACCTTTGAATTGGAAATTGCATTAGGAAAAGAATATTTCTTGAGGAGGAGGGAATTCATGACAGAGATGTTGAGTAAGGATATTAAGGAAAAGATTTGTCAACTTTGAAAAGGAGAATAGTTATGTTTGTCATGGAAACATGGTCACTGAAGCAGGAGGATATACGTAGTTTTGAGTCTTTTGAAACGTGGGTGTGGAGAAGGTGAAATGAATGGAAAGGACAACATACCAGGAAGTGCTAGGCATGGTGGATGAAGAGAGGTGATTGTTGGGAGAAATCTAAAAGAGGCAGGAAAGGTGGATGCAGAGCATTTTGATGGGTAATGGGATGTTGACGTCTGTGATAGAGGGGAAAACGTAATTCAAGTGGAAGAAGTAGAAATAGGATAGACATGTAAGATCGAAGTATGCAGAATTGGGATTTACTGTAGTGCTGAATGACTGGTTGTATTTTGTTAGGAAAGGTAAAGAAATGTATTGTTGTACTGTTATACATATATCCCGCTTCCATCAAAAATTCCACCAAAAACAGTAGAATACAAAAAAATGATACTCACCTGGCCACGATGGTGATACACATCTGAAATATTTGGTCCAAGCTCAGCAGCTCTATTAAAGTCTTCAATTGCATTTGCAGCATTATCCATCTGCATGTGGAGTGATGCTCTTTTGATCAGTGCATTGACCTTTAACTGAAAGTGACAAATCAAGCAATGAAGTTATTGAAATATGAAACACCTTTACTGCAAAGGGAAAGAAACCAACAATGTTACCGTAGTAAGGCAAGTTTTTGCATCTACACGAAAGAGAGCCTGTAAATGAAAGCATGTTGATAAGAATGAAATTAAAATTGATAAAAACCTAGATTGAATCAGTGAGAATGAGCATAGTATTTCAGTAAGTTTGTGTAATTCAAGGGTCAATGACAATATTTGTGTCCATATAAGAAAACATTAACATAGCCTGAAGATGTTCCCTGGAACAAATGTGAAACTTGCCCATAGAAGATGACATACTGAGAAGCACATCAAGTCACACAGCTAAAATTGATATCACCCTCAGACTTTCCACTCAAAAATCAGCTTGATGCATGAACCAATTTACACTGACATGAACATTATTACACCCTCACAGACTTTATTCTTAAATGGCAAAGTGATAGCATGGTTCTATAAAAATCACACATGAAATTTCTTATGCTGTCAAACTGCTGTGGACTCCTTAATATCTGGAATGTTTGCTCCCAAATTTGTGAAATGCTCACAATTTAATGACATAGTCAAACAAACTGCAGGGGGTGCCATGACTTAAATTCTAATCAAGTCATCCACTAATGTTAATTAGAATGTAACGACCCCTAAGTATTTCAATCATTCCCATTGGCTGGGATTCGGACCTGGATACCATGATGTCCGGCCGAGTGCTAGCACTAAATTTAAAATGAATGAAACACCAATAGTCGTGCATTAAGTCACATGAGAGAAAAATAAGTCGCATGAAAGTGAAAAATAATCTCTTTAGTAACCAAGTTACTTATGGTTAGCCTGAATTTAATCCTGTGAAAAAGAACAAAAGAAATTAAGCAAAACTGAGCATCATGAATAGAGAATTCAACATTTAATTTTTTAATCTTCACATATTTTACATGAAAAATAACACCAACAAAGTTTTTATTTTTTTCCACCACCAGTGCTTTAAAGTTTGTCAGTTATGCCAACATAATTTTTCAAAGCCAAGCATACTACACCAACACATTTCAATAACTATATAGTGTCAATGCAGGGTTAAACCAACCTTAGCATCAGTATCCTCATTTTCAATCACTTTTTCCAAATCTTTAAGTGCTAGACTATTTTCTCCTCTCAAAAGGAGAAATGTGGCTCTTAAGGACATGGCTTCTAATTTATGCTTTGACTCTTCTGAATCTATTTCCTGTGTACATGCTGGTATGATATCTTCATACCTTTGAGCCTGGAAGGCTTCTATTGCCATCAAAAATCCACTGCAAAAGTGAAACATTATATAGGCAGATGGTCATTTAAAGTACAATTGACATGAGATTTAGAATATTATTTAATGTAAACATGTAAAAGGTAATCAATTTTTGTATTTGAATAAACATATCACCACGAAGAGACAAAAACTTCCTAATTTTAATTAGAGAATAAAGATAACTATTATAATTAGGTAGCTACATGGGCACATGCAGAATCATTCAATTATTGTTGGTGCAATATTGGCAACATCTATGTGGTGAATGCCAATTCTAAATATGCAAGAACTATATTTCAGGGTTCTACCAACAGGAAGAGAATTTGACTACATAACACTAACAACAATCAGCTCAAATGAAACGCATCGTAATCTTTAATAAAAACCACCAAGAGAATTTTACTGTAAGACATTAACTCTAGAATTCAATTGAGATAAGTTAATCAAGGTATGGTATGAGATTATAAAAGTTGGATCATGATATTTGAAAGGCAGTCAACGTATATGCAAAACAAATTCAGATATGTAAATTTAAAGTACAAAACCTAGGTAGTTTAATTTTTTAATATATTTCTCTTTACTGAAGTCAACGAAATATCTGCAGGTTAGGGAATTACCTGTGAACTCCTAGAGAGGCCATTCTTTACTTGGGAGAATTGCTTGAATGACTCTAAATAACTCAGTTATGCTATTCTAGAAATAGGCATACATATTTATTTATGATAAGAATATCATACGATACATGCAATTTGAAGAATATTCCAAGATAATTGTAACTCTTCTTTTAGTTGCACACAAATCAAGTAATTTTAAATGCAAAAGAATGACACTGACATTTGGAGGCAATGCTCGACTTATTTTCAGGTATTTTGTCCAGCAAAATTATAACACCTTGGTGTGGCCTGTGAAGGAATTTTCAAACACTTTTTTTTTTAACAAAATCCTCCTTAGGAAGCCTCCTGGGAAACAATTAAATTAATATCAAGATTTTCTTGACAATTGGCTGGTTTTAGAGCACCCTCAAAGTCTGCTGTTTTAATTCTCGAATTACACTGCTCAGGCATATCATACATCTCTTTTCTTATCATACTTAATCAGGACTAATGCCAAACATTTCCATAGGGGAGGCCTGCTCGGCACTGTGCAAATGCAAAACCTGTTTTCAGTAATGCTGTTCAAAAGATATAATTATTTTGAAAGTACAAGTAGTTGTCTACAATAAAATTTTCCTATTACTCATGGCAAGTTTTGACATGTATAGGATGATGATATTCATCAACAATAGTCAGTGCTCTAAGTACCAAAGAAAAGTATTGGCTGAAAAATTAATATTACTATCGTATCTTATTTCAACAAAGTACAGGTCCTGCAATGAGTATATGTTATTCATTAACAGATCAAGGCAAACAATTGTTATGTGGGAAATTTAATTGTATAACTACATGAACATATCTATAGTCATTTCTTTTACGGTTTATATATCGATACTGAATTTGAGAAATATTTTTAAATTGCTAGGAAAACTATGATTTAAAGGCACTGGTTCTAGATGAACTACGTAGACAATATTAGTTGGTGAACAAATGTTACTAACTAATCTATTTATGATTATAACATTATTGTCAGCACTGTTTAAAATTAAGCTGGATATGGGAGAAATTTGACAAATTCAAAAAGTTGGACATTGTTATACATAACATGCATTACAAACCTCTTAGATTCGGATTCTCCATTCAAAACAGGATCTGATTCACTTTTCTGTGAGAGGTAAGAGGAAAGTGGATCATTATGAAAGGAACTGAAATAGGTCTTAACGAAATGCTTTGAAGGTATAACAGGGCCTCTTTTGGCCATGGCATCCTTGGCATGCTGGTGCCCTGAGGAGAGAAAGGGGGGATAAATTATAATCACATTAAGGAAGCTAACACATTTAAGTAATTATTAACGAAGGTACAATAGAGTTATCCACTTCATATATTCATTTCACACGACATTATACTTTTTCATTTGATCTAATTACTCTTTTTGATTAAAACACAATGATAACATAAAAATACAAAGGTTCTCCACAGTTACCATGAGAATAAAACAACTATTATTTATTATTTGAAACGAATAGAATATTAGTAAATAATTGAACATGAACAAATTCCAAATTAGTGAAAGAACATTAATAGCAATAATGTTACCTAATTCTCTCAGCACTCTATCAGCCATAGCTATTGCTGCTTGGTTTTGAAAATGATCTAGCAAACATGCTGCCGTTACATCTTCCAAACATCTTTTCAGATCATTGGTGGATTCATAAGCTTTTGCTCGCCTATGTAAAGCTTTGACATAAGTAGGATTTAACTCGAGGGCTTTGGTACAATCATCCTTTGACGATTCATAATCTTTCTGCTCAAAGAAAATTATCCATTAACGAGATTCATAATGATTGTGCCAAGAACAATTCCTTCATATTAAGTCTTTAACTTGAAATATAAATGCAGACATTTAAAAGTACTAACCAGTTGCTCGTATGCGGCTGCTCTATTTTGATAAAAAGTTGACAAATCATACACTTTTTCCTTAGGGCAGGCATCAATTGCTGCATTGTAGCACCTAATCGCATCCGTGTATTTACCGTCCTTAAAATGTCTATTCCCTTCTTTTTTAAAGTCTTGGGACTGCTCGAAAGCTCTCTAATAACACAAGCAACATATTAGTTGGCAACAGTGAACAGTAATTACCTCCGAGTCCAGACAGGAAAACAAAAATGAAAAGAGTATTAAAAAATATTTGGGCATACTTTTACCGCTTCAACAGATGAATTTGTGGAATGAACGTCATCCGCTCCTCGTGCTATTCCGTTGTTAGTGGTCTGAACAGATTGCACACTTGTCTTCTTTTTTCCAGTTAACTGACATTTTTGCCTGTCAGAAGAAGATCCAGTATTTCTCAAGTACCAATAGCCCAAACCAATAGCAACGGGAGCTCCCACCACTAATGCTATTTGCCATTTCGACCACGAATGACCATCCACACCAGATCTGCTGGTAGCCGCCATGACGGATAACATTTCACGGCCTGCCCCTCCACAACTCCGCTGATTTTCCACACGCGCCGCGCGCGCCGGGTTCCTTCTTTCATTGGGTTCGCCATCTGTGAGGAAAAAGTTAGTACTGCGTCAAAATGGCAAGATGGCAGTAGAGGAAGACGAAAATTTATGGTATAGTGAAGTACTCTACTTTACCTTTGTCTAAAGTTAAATATAAAGTGTTACAAACATTTTTGTTAATGCTAGTTTTAAATTCTTAGATTTTAGTTCTAATGTGTCTAAATCAGCTGACTACGCCATTCCACAGTAGTTGTATCCCGTTTTACATCTAATTATGTAAGGTTTAATTTTTGGGTTTAGTTGAATTTTTCTGAAGAATTTATCGTGGAATAAAATATTTGAAATGCCATTGGTCAATATTTGTCTGTCTGCTCGCGATGTAGCTTCTGTAGGGTAGCGAAGAGTTGTAATCATATCACTGACGTGTTACTTTTGTTTGTTTATGTTTCGTGTACATTTTCCTCGAATTTTACGTACCTCGGTCAAAATATAAACGCTTCTGGCGTACTTTCTAGCCATTATACTACTCTTCCCATTTGTCACGACTCACACTCCCATTCCTACCAATATTCCTAGCTAGGAGACGTCATTGTTTACATTGGTTGAAGATACAGTGAAAGTTACTCGAGCAACTGACACGTTGCCCATTCATATTACCATTGAATATGACCAGTAATAGTTGGTTTTAGTAGTTATTGATTTATTTTATTTGACTCTTCTAAAGGGCTTCAGAGCTTGAGACTGCTCTTCTTGGGGACTGTTCACCAGCAGACATCTTCAGCAAATGGAAAGGAAAAAAGATACCGGATTCGCTAAGAGCTGATGTATGGCAACTTTGTTTTGACCTTCAAGATAAAAAATATAATTCCGTCGTTTTCGATGATATATTTGACCTACCTGAGCAGAAGATTTTGCGTGAAGATTGCCAAAAATTTGTTGGTATGTCGACTGCTTTTCATTCGTTGTCTTTGTACACATTAGCACTTCCATTTTGAGAAAATTTTACCGTTTTATTTTTTAAAGATAAACTTGGAAATGATGATGAAGACAAAGTATCTGTGATATCTGATCTTGAGTCAATATTAACATTCTACTGCAAATCAACCAAATTAAAGTATGAAAGGCGCAATGGATGGATAGAAATTCTTCTTCCACTTATTGCCTTGAAGCTTCAAAGAACTGAAACATACAATTTGTTTCAAGCCATCATCAATCGATTCATTCCAAGGTACTTATTCAATAATTCCCAACTTGTGATTAAATTGTATTTCATTGCACCCGACGTAAATGTTGATAATTTTATTCCGAATTTCATTGTAGGTGCTGTACAAAGAATGGAATTCCATTCCATTTATTCCGTCTTCTTCTTCTTTATCATGATCCACAACTGTGCTCATTTTTAGATACAAAAAAAATTAGTCCAGATCTTTATTGTATGACTTGGGTAAGATAATTTTCCAGATTTCATTTTAAATTAAATTTTGTTTAAAGTTATCGGCATAAATTCTGACTTCGTTTTCAGTTCCAGTCCCTCTTTGCTGCGACATGCAATCTAAATGCAATTTTTGCTATGTGGGATTTGTACTTCCAGAAATCAGATCCATTTTTTGTGTTTTTCCTTGCCCTCGTCATGATGGTAAATGCAAGGTAAAGAGATTTTTTTTAGTAGTGATAGCTGTTAAATTATAAAATGTGGTTAAAATAATACCTTTGTTAATTGATTATTTTAAACATATTTCAGAGAACAAATAATGGATATGAAAAATGAGAACAAGGAAAGTATAGTGAATGCTTTGGTTTCAATGCCTTGTGCTCTTGTTGCTGATGATGTGACAGACTTTTGTTCCTTAGCTCAATATCATGCACTGAAGACTCCAAATTCTTTTAGGAAGGTGAGATATTGTTGAGTTAACCTAAAATAAGTCAATGAATGAGTTCTAAATAATTGTAAAAATATAGTGTCAAGAGAAAAATACTGGCTTTTGTTGCCTTATTATCTAGGATTAATTGTATATGAATAGAAATTTTTCTTGGTTGTGCCTGTCTGAGTAAACCTTGAATAAATCCTTTATTGAGTAACTAATCTGCATCAGGTTAATTAATAACAGCTTTATTAAATTGTTAATAATGTTAAAACTTCAGCACAAGTTCTTTTCACAATATATTGCAAAACGGCATTCTATTTTGATTAATTTATTTTCTACTTCATTGATAATTTATTTTGTGCCCTTAAGTGCCATGTTTAATTTTAACCAAGGTTTTCAATGAAAATTGCTGTTAGATTAGACATTTGATGTAAGATCACTAATATTTGCATTGGAAGCTCAGCCCTGCATTATTCTGTATGTTGAAATTATAATTAAATTTGGGATTTGGCTGACCACTATTTGAAATACATAGGTGTAATGTGCAGTTGGATTGAAAAAAAGATGAAAAACTTGAAGTCTGAATTTTTGTATTCAAATATTGATATTATTTGCATGGACAGAATGAAATTAGCTCCATCTGAGACCATACCCCAATTAACCCTGAATCCTGCAGTTTCACAACATTTCATGCCCTAATTTTTCAAGTTTGTAATAAGTTTATGCAGTGAATAACGTTAAGTAAGATATAAATGTATGAGTTTGACATGATTCATACCGTGAGCATATTAGTAGCTCATATGATTGCTCTCTAGGTGTCTTTAATGTACCTAGGCTTTGATTAGTTGAAATTATATTTTGTTGCTAGAAATCTACAACTTAGATAAAAGTTGTCATGATTTTTTTATGTAATTGCTTAACTATTAATGCTATTATAGAATTGATTCTATGATAGGAGGGAAATAATTTGCTTAAAATTTTTTCTCTTCTATTGATTTGATGGAGATTTTTGTTGACTCAGTGATATTTCTGCAAAGTTGAAAAGATTTTCAGTATAATTAATTATTAGGCTTCACACATTCAAAACAAGTGTGACAATGCATGTTTATTGTCAACATTTCTGTTGATTTATCTCTGTGTAATCCTGCTCAGTATGCAATATAATTTAATTCTCATATAGAAAATATCTAGAATTAGCTACATGATTTTCCTATTTACAAAGGTTTACATTAATATTCAAGGAATGGATCATTCTTAACTTATCAGTGATTTAAACAAATGTTCTTGCATATGTTAATTATTTAGTGATTACTTTTAAGCATGGAACCATGAATAAAAGATTATTTTGAAAGTTTTTATTAACTTGTCAGAAACAGTCACATTTTATAATGTTGTGTTTTGACCAAATTTATTTTCTTCTAGGATTTGGCTGACTTCATGTTTGGTTCTAATGCTCATGGGGCTACTGATGCCCAAGCAGTAACCATTTCTCAAGCGTTATGCCTTCCAGTATCAGCAGAAGAACTGGTTGCAAATGCAGAGTCCACCCATGACTCTGATAGCCTGGAAGGAGTGAGATTCTTTCTTGTTGATTGCAGGCCAGCTGAACAGTATAATTCTGGTCACTTGCCAACAGCCTTTCATTTGGACTGTAATCTGGTAAGAGAATTTTATTGACTTTTGTTATTTTATGTAAGCGAGTTTGTTTCCAGTTTTCGTTATACTTCTGATTATTATATTATTTTCTCTCTTTTGCATGACATATTTTCCTTTCAATATCTTTTGTATGTTTTTCATTATTTTGTTTACACATTTCAACTGTTTATATCATATCCCTCAGGGTGTGTAATGAATGTTAGAACTCACATTTTCATGATTTCTTAGTGGAAATACTCCATAAACCAATCTATCATATACTTTTTTCCAATGAAATTGTCACAGAAAAGGTGTGTGAGCTCAAGTTCATCAGTTATCTTATAACTCTCGGAATGTTGTCAGAAATATATCGTTCTTCTGATATTTACTCATCTGCTTCTGGGCCAAGGAGAATAGCAAGGGGGAATATTCATCATAGTTCAGGCTCTAGGATTTAACTATTTAGCTCCACTTTTATGTTTGCTTAAATTATAATGTTGGTGTATTTTGAGCAAAAATAGTTTTCTCACATCTTCTCTGATTTGAATCTTCAAATTTGTGAAGTTTTGAGTTATTTTATAAGTTAGCACATGCAACTGCTCATAAATTGCACTAATTCTATGGATGAATGTCAACTTTTCTCTACTTTTCACAACACCTAGAGTATATTTGCAAGGTTTTTTGTGTCAACATAAATACATACGCTGTGTTGTGTAATGAAATTTCCTTTAGCCATTATTCCATTTTCTATTGGCAAATATCAGCTTGCTTTGGGTAATTTAGTTTTATGATAGTCAGTAGATGATAAGGACTTCCTTTCCGAATTACTGCCAGTGTGTCAAGACTAGTTTTTTAAATAGAGATAAGATAAGTTCCTCCAGTGTGGAATGACAGGTTTTTCCATCTAATCTTCACTGGCTTCAAATTCCCCAGAACAATGAATGGCTCTCTTTTGGAGCATTTGAAGAAACAGGAAAACCTCAAATTCCTGTCTTTGTGGCAACCAGGGAAAATTTAAAATTAACTTTGTTAAAAATAATTTAGAAGCATATTTTGGGTTTTGAGCTAATTCCATCGATCACTGGAATGTCATAAAATAATGAGTATAATTACTATCAGTTGTTCAGGGTAAATGTGCTATCAAAAACCAGTGTTCATAGTTACTCCATAGAATTTATTTCTTGTTGTGCTCGTATAAAAAAGTTGGATGTTCATTTTATTTGGAGGCTCCATGCATTCACATCTACTTTTCACAGACTTTATAGCTTCTCTTTAATTCCATGTTTTTGTATTACTTTACAATCGCTATGAAGCAATATGATTCAGTATTTATGTAAAATATCTTGCTAAACCGAAGTCAGCTGATGGTTGGTGTGGTATTTCTTTCAATTTTGGAAATATTGCTCTAAAGGGAAATATAAAAACATAATGCTGTGCAGTACAGGTTAATATGCTAGAATCTTAACCATTCCAATAATCATTGAATGATGAAAACACTCAATAATGACCAACTGATTAGGAGAAACTATGAATAATACTGGTATGCTGCATCTGCCAAATTAGCAAATTAATATTTAATTGCTAAATTAAATTGCCTGAACTTCTCTGCTTTTGATCACCAAATCTTTCCATTATCTATGAGCAACTACAACCATAGATTTGCTGTGATATAAGCACTTTTATCTTAAATGTGTGTATTTCTCATAATGATTTGTGTGCATTATCATTTTTACAGTAAGGTTGTGTTCTCAATATGTTAACTATGAAATGAATGTGAATTTTGAAATTAATTTTATTATTCTACATGACATGCTTTTATGATGGAGAAAATATTTTCGGCGAGAGAAAGAAATGATAATGTGTGGAAGTTTGGTGAATTGCAGACGAAAGGAGGACATTTTTAGGGAAATTTGAAGACAGAAGAGGTGGAATTGGAACCACAATGGAAAAAAATAATTCTTTTAAAGCCACGCTTGGAAAATTTTATTATTTTCTTAGGAGTTGGTTATAAAATACAGCCTCCTGTGTCCATTATATTGTTGCACATCTGATCGAATGGTTTATCTTTAAAATATATGATAGTATCCGGGCTCTCCTATACCTGATTTTTTACCTTTCAAAAGGTTCTTTTCAGATTCCAACTTCAATTCCACTGTTAAATACTGTCTGCTATTTTTTGTGAATCTGGATCTCCTTTTCGACATAAAAACAGTCATTAACATGTTTATTAGTTAAAATTATTTCCCACAAAGAATGCACAATTTTCTGTTCATCCTCAAGTTCAAATCCTGTGAAGCAAAAATCAACCTACTGTTCATACAACATCTTTTTCCATGCATTTGCAAAAGTGAATTGTGTCACCTTCCAACAATCAGGTCAGTTGAAGTACACACACTTCAAATTACAGTTTTTTAAATTTTCGTTATCACTCCCTGTCCCTTGCTGTATTCAATCAAGTACTTCTAAAATTTAATTAAAAAACTTTTGCATGTGCAACTTCCTACAAGCAGTAATTACCCCTTGATCTACCAGTTGAAAAAACCAAAGTTGTATTTGGAGACAAATGAAGGCACTTAATCTCACCGTTGCCATTGTGCAAATTGTCATGTCAGGAAGGGTATATAGCTCAAAATCAAAAGTGTCCTGATTAGGAAGAGATTCTTGGAAAGTTTTTTGGAGATTGCAGTTACATGAATTTTCCAGGAAAGATTATACCTGTGGAGCCAATAAAAAACCCTAGGAGCTTGACAGAGGTTTGACCTTTACCAGCACTTCTAAGGTTACTTATGAAATATTGTCTTTTGTCACAGTTTAAAGATAGTTTATTTGCTGAGAACCAGTCACTAGCTTGGTATTGCACGCCTCTCAGTTCTTCATGTGCATGATCAGGATTTTTACATTTATTTATAAAAGTAGTGTCATCAGCATACAGGGTACAATCAGCAGGTACTTGATAAGCCATTGATCATCAGTAGAAATAACAGAGGACCAAATATAAACCCCTGGGGTACACTATTTTTTGGCTCAAAAAAATTTTGGCTTTCAGCCAGTTACTTGTACCATTAGTTTACAGTTTTTAAAATATGAAATCATGAATTTTAGTTCAGAGCCCTGATGCCATAATACTGCTGTTTTTGAATGAGAATTTTGTGGTCTACACAATCAAATTCTGAGAGGCCAAACAATGAGAGAAATGAGCACAACCTATCTTCAACAGCACACAGTATTTGTTTTGAGGAATATTCAGCAGCTTGCTGTGTAGACTTTCAGTGTCTAAAGCCAAATTGTGAGGAATTGTAATGACTCCATGTAATGTATTGGATAGCACCCAAACATAAAAAGGCTTCATAAATATGCAATGAACTCTAAAATTAAATTGCCAATATTCCCAAAAGAGTAAGTTGGTAATTATTCATATCAAACTTCAAACAAAACATTGGTAATCAGTATTCAGTGTTAGTATTTCACTTATTTTATTTATTGCCATGCATTATGCTAAATGATCAATTAAGTTTAACTTAAATAAATGAGAGTTTAATCTCATAAAAATGGTACAAGTTTCTTTTGTAATATTCGGTTATAATGCTGCAACACCCATTTGCTGCATTTCTCTGGCATGCTCTTGATGTTATCATCCTCTGTTGAAATATATTTACCCATATAGTTTGTTGATGTTGCTAAAATATTTAAGGATATTACCCTTGATGTTGTTTTATGTTGCTACATGATTTGATCGGTGGTTCTTGAATTCCACTGGATTTTAGTTAGGCCAGGCTTTTACAGATTTATGCTAATGAGAGAGTTAATCAGCTATTGACCAGTGAGCATCTTTGTGAGACCATTTGTTATATTTTTACAATGAATTATTTGAAGGAAATGATAGATTTGGAATTTTCACATTTCGCAAGTGCTTGCTTAAAATCACTTTTATGTCTTTATTAGGAATTCTCAGAGCATCAGTTTGGTATTTCATAACTTAAGAAATTAAATATTTTGGTACCAATTCCCTTTTGCAAATCTGATAAGCAATAAATTTTCCTAACAATTTAAAGATACATTAAAGAGGTTCATTATCCTTTGCAGACTTAGAGATTATTGATATTTTCTCTTAGCTTGTAAAATGTACATATTTTTATCGAACTCTAAATACAGATCCACTCCAGTTACATTATATCTTAGAACTTTAGATCACATTCAGTCATTGATACTTTTGATTTTTCTGTAACTGGTTCAACAGCATCAACATCAGCTATTATGGCATGCTTGTATTGCAAATATTAAGCCACCCCTAAAACTGCCACAACAAACCACTACATGACATGAAGTTCTCTGCAAGTAAGTATTTAATGAGTTTTTCATGCCATATTGGTATGTCACTGCCTCTCATTCTTATACAAAGTGGTTTTTTATGCATCTGCCTATATTTAATTTACTGATATTTTTATATTAATCTGAACCTGTGTGTCCATTTTCTGAAAATTTAATTCAAACCTAAGAGCACATAGATTTATGTGAGCCTTCTTTTTCAGATTTGTGTTTTAAGTGATGCCAAACTCCATATAGAAACCTATACATCCAATACCATGAGAAACTTATCTGTTAAATACATTTCTATGTTTTAATTCACTGACTTGCTTCTTTGGTGACAGCCCAAAGTTGCTTTAGTTTTTGTGCCAGAAGATCCCATAATTAATAAGTTCATATATGTAGAGTCATGATGCAGCATGGAAAGAATTAGCCATTTATTTCAAATACATCTTTTGTGTCTGCAAAATGTCCTTATGAACTATATTTCACGTTGCAAAAATTTATTCACATTTTCAAAATTATGACTAGAATGTTGATGAGTTATGGAGATATCATTTTTAACTAAATTCTTGAGAACTTCCAAGAAAAGTATAACCATTTAGAGTACAGCAGTGTTGTCTCCTATGGCCCATTAATAAGCCACCATAACTACATGTCTGGGCTGTGTGGATTATGCAGGAGTCTGGATTTGCAAGGTTTACTGCACTTGAAAAATTCAACAGAATTTCCGATGCATTATGACTAATTTCAGAGAATGATATTGCTCATAGTGAGTCACCATTTCCGCTGTTTCTCTTTAATATTTGGCTGGGTTGTTATTAACACTGGACTTAAATGTCAAGAAAGAAGGGCTGAAAGAAATCTGATGCTGGAATTTAGTCTTCTCGTGATAAAGGCATTAAGATATTTCAGTTTTTCTCTTTAGTAATTCAAATAATAATTCTAATATTAATTCAATCCTTGCTTTACTCAGAACATTTCTAAATGGCTCAAATCTTGAAAGCTATTAAATGATGAAAAGAAAATTAAATGTCACAATAGTTGTGGTGACGTGCATAGGTAATGAGATTTAGAATGCTTTGAATCAATGACTGAAGTGCTAATTTGGGGAGATTGATTTATAATTAAACTTTTGATACAGAGTATGTTGATGTTGGCTTGACAGGCAATCTAACCGATAATGAAATTCAATATGCTACATACTGGATAATTTGTAAAGCATTGTGACCCCTTGGTTAATTCTGTGCTAGCACCAATGATGAGTTTCTCACCACAGTTCTTTAGATCACAACTGATTTCACAGCTTGTATTATTCCTAATCAAATTGTTTTCAAAGTAGTTGTTAACACGATTTCTCTCTTTTGAAAATTATGATTTCTAGTTTTGAAATATTTAAGGAGGGAAATTTCTCTGCGCAAAGAATCATGACAGTATAGTATGCACATCTAAACCAATGAAGATTGTGTGTAATTAGGTTAACATTTGTGGAAGTATTAAAAACTTCATAAAACCTAAGGATTGTTTGGTTAGTGAGAGGATGGAATACAGTTTGTATTCAAATCATACAATTGAATCCATGTAGTCATGGAAGATGACATTTTTCTCCCTTACACACTTTCCTGTTTTTCATGTGCATGATCTTCATAATGTCATACATCTGTAGTTTTAAAAGAATGGAATATCACATCTTGCCAGGGAAATAGCCTAAATATTAGCTCCAGGACATTTGCCAACCAGTTAATGCCACCCCTGAACCTCAATGCCTCTTAAATCTCACTGTTACTTGGAAGTCATGTGGCATCATTAATGATAATTTCATGCCATGTGGCATTCAGTTCGGCATCTGCTTAAATTGCCTTATGACTACCAGGTGGAACAAATGATAAATTGATGACAGTGGAAGGGTGATTGATATTATAGCTAGAATGCACCTTTTTAATGCATCCTATCAATTTATTTTTTCATTATTAGATGCTTCAGGAACCTGCTGCATTTTCAACAGCTGTACAGGGCTTATTGTCTGCACAGAGGCAGTCATTGGCAGCTCGATCTGCTGCAGGTGGTGAGCACTTATGCTTCCTAGGATCAGGACGAGAGGAGGAGGACCAGTATACTCACATGGTGGTTGCTAGCTTCCTTCAAAAGCATACACATTATGTGGCAATGGTTACTGGTGGATATCAAGGTAATTTACTCGCTTTAGATTTTGGCTTTTAAACTTTTTTAACATCTGTTTACATACTACTCAAATAGGCCATAGTTTAACAGACCCTCTTTGGTCCCTGTTAAGATTTCCATCATGGTCACAGAATCCAAAGAGACTGCTCTGCAATTTTTCTTAGAGGAGAATTGTAAGGCCGGAAGACTGGTACTGTGTTGTACACGGGTTGAATGCAATTAAATAACAAATTCAAAGTTTGAAAAAAGGTTACATGTTGAAATTACTCTCTATGTTGTTCCTCTTCATTACCTACTTTACTTCTGTCTGGCAATATTTATTCCTTAAAGTTTCGTCAGCATATCAGTATATGTAGTTGCTTTTCACACATTTTTTTTCATTTGATTCCTTTCTTTTTCTTCTCATAATATCCCGTGCAGTAATTTCTAGCTTTAAGGTTTGGTTTATCCTTTTTATTCAGCAAGTCAGGGTTACTTCTCTTAATCAATGGTGTTGTAGCTTCATTACCCCAACCAGTGGCAGTTGTCAGTGATTATTATGACAAATAATAATAGTTTAATTAATATCTCCCTAACTTCTGTGATTGGGGTAGTTCAATCATTAACTTTTTATTCAGAAAGTGAGCATTTATCACACTTGTTCCTAAAAGTACATTAATGACTATTACACAGTACCATTTTATAGTTTTCTCAATGCAGATCCATGGCTTTATAGCTGGTTGAATGAATCAGTGGCAGCTTTTCCCTTATTACAACAGGTCACAGCCAAGAGCTTTTACATGCATCCTCTACAAATTTAAAGAGTTGTGCTTTGTGTATAGTATGAGTATCTCACATTTTCATTGTATGAGGTCTGCCCAAAAAATACGTGACCTGGTACTATCTGGCGGCCATGAAGCAGACTATAACCCTGCCCACGAGCGACACTAGTTGCCTGAGACCCAATGAGTTGTCTGTGCTAGGCGGATGCTTGGTTGAGCTGTGCATATGGCGCCTGTTATGTTAGTTCCTGTTGTTCTTGTTTTTTGGTTTCGTCGAAAATGGAAAATGATGAAATCACGGAGCAACGAATCACTATCAAGTTTTTTGGTGAAGTGCGGTAAAAGTTATCATGAAATTACTGAAATGTTGACAACTGTTTACGGCGATAATGCTCTGAAGAAAAGATCCGTTTTCAAGTGGATTAAGCATTTTAAAGATGGCAGACAAGACCATGGTCATGGATGATGCAAGGCCGACTTTCAACCACCTGTGTTGACGACAAAAGTGATCATGTGTGGTCCCTTGTCCTTACCGATCATCAAAAAACTGTCCGAATGATAGCTGATGAAGTGAATTTAGGAAAATCAACAGTGTGAACTATTTTAACCTATTATTTGGGCTTAAAAAAAGGGTAGCCCTGTCCAATAAATATGCAAACTGAGGCCATAAAAACTTCATTCTGCAAAATTTAGTCGACATAAATTTTGTCCCCTTCAAAGTACTCTCCATTCATTGCTATGCTCTTATTCCATCTTCTTTTCCACTGTTCGAAGCACCCTTGGAAGTCCTTTTAGGTTTAGCTTTAGTTAGGCTTTTTAGTTTTCTCGTCGTTTCTTGCTTTATTGTGTCCACATCTTCCCAGTGATGTCTCCTCATCACATTTTTGCATTTGGGGAATAGAAAAAAGTCGCAGGGGTGAGACCTGGTGAATAAGGAGGGTGATCAAGAATGGTGATTGAATTTTTTACCAGAAATGGTGGAACATCAATGCTCAATGTGCAGGTGCATTGTTATGATGAAGGATCCATCCATCATGTTCGGTTAACATAGTGTGCCCTGCTAGTTTACCTAAATTCAGTTCATCAGCTATCATTTGGACAGTGTTCCAATGATCGATAAGGACAAGGAACCACACATGATCAATTTTGCTGTCAACATAGGTGGTTGAAGGTCGTCCCAACCTTGCAACACCTGTGGCATGCATCTTGTCAGCCAAAGCCGATGTCTTCAGCATCAAAGTGAAAAGGATGACTTCGTGCGGAAATAGGGGTGGGAAAATCATGCTTTTTGTCATGCACTATTTACTGTGATGTACTCATCGCAACTTTTGATAAATTCCTCTGTTCTGTTGCATATCGAGAAGGTCAAAGATTGCCTATTGTGTGCATAGTAAATAAGACTTATTGGGAAATTAGTGTTTGTGATGTAATGATTCAAAATTTAATATTTAAATCAGTGTAATTTGAATTTTATTATTTACAGCAATACATGATTACCTGGGGGATGATGTAGGTACCAGCTTACAAGAGCATAACCCTCAATCCTGTCTGGTTTGCATGCCTGGAAGTATTGATGAAGAATCTGAGACCATTCGCCCTAGCTCAAGTTCTCAAGATCTCTTTGGAAAGATAAGGTATTTTTCTTGTTATTACTATATTCTTTCAATGCTTCCCTTAAGTTTAATGTTGCTGCTGAAGACTGAAGACTGGAAAAATTATTCCACATGCATAAAACCGTAATAACTAACATACCATAGCTATTATTGGCATTCTTATTAGTATTTGGTATTTTCTTCCATCTTTAAAAGTATTTCAACATTTCTATTCTAGGTATGAAAACTGAATATGGTAACCAGGAAAGTTGATAGTGATCAGAGTAATGAACCTAGAGTTTTGTTTTGATTTTCATAGATGAGGGTAGAGCACATCCCAAACTAATCCTAAGGTTTCTGAAATTACCAAAATCAGGATGTGGGGGCCAGTTCCCTTCCCTTTGTGATTTCCACAAAGTTCGAGCTCCCAGAAAATTGCATCTCTTGTAATTTAATGGAAGTCGTCTAAAAGCATCCCCTAGTAATTGAACTGGAGACCCTCTGGATATACCTGAATTATGTATCTAAATAGCTGAAATTCTAAATAGATAATAAATTGCCAATAATTTAACAATGGAATGTATTGATTAGCATATATTCATCCTCCTTGCAGTTCCCTTTTAGAGAGGGTGTAATAAAAAAACTCTTGTAGGAAGCACATCACTCTACATGGTCCATTATGAAAGTATTGCGCATGATTTTATTTATTTCTCTGAGACAAATAGATTATATTGATCGTACTTGTACAAATGTTTAAAATTCTTCAAAATACTTTCCCCCTGCATGAACATACTTGCAGAGAAGTGTCTACCATGCCTGGAAGGCACCCTGAAACTATACTGAAACCCTGATACATATTTAGAGGAATGTCTCTCCAGATTTTAAAGTAATCTACCGGTTAAGATAGGTTTTTGGATGGACACAACTATCAAATAAACATTTTTGTAAGTCCAAACAAAACCCAATCCAGCAACCTAAACTACATCAGGTCCCTCTTCATCTCTGTGTACTTCCTTCCTCCCTTCATCCTGTCCAACATCCCTATCCTGTTCCTGCCCTTTCCTCGCTTGCCCAACATTCTCCCCTCTATTACCTTCTTTAACATTCCACTACCGCTCAATACGCCTTTCATCCATTTTTCCTGCCTCCATAGGATTTCTCTCAACAAACCCCTCTCCTCACCCACCATCTCCAGTACTTCCTCATTTGTTTTCCTTTCAGTCCATTTCACCCTCTCCATTCTTCTCCACACCCACATTTTAAAAGCCTCCAATCTACGTCTATCCTCCTGCTTCAGTGACCACGTTTCCGCGCCGTACATAGTCTGCAGTTTCCGCTCCATATCAGAGTTTTTACGAGTCTTGTCTTAACATCCCTACTCAACATCCCCGTCATCAACTCCCTCCTCCTTGAGAAAGCCTCCTTGCCTAGCGCAATTCTTCTCCTTATGTCCCTAACACTTTGACCGTATTGGTCCAAAACACTTCCGAGATATGTATACTGTTCTACCTGCTCTTTTTTTTCCCCGCCTATTTTAAGATTTAGCTTAGCCTATTTCTTTCTGGAAAATCGCATAACTTTTGTTTTTTTAATATTGATTCTCATCCCATATTTATCACACTGGGATATATATTTTATAAAATTTTCATTGGAGATGTGATAAATGCTGATTAGAATTTTTGAAAATTGGTGTTTTATGAAATTTCTATCTTGACGTAAGTTTATGCGAAGTCATAAGATAAAATCATTATGATATAAAATGAATTTTTTGTGAAGTGCTGAAGTAAATTAATTGTACTTAAACTTTTTTTATTGTTGGAGAGATGTTATTATAATTTTGTTGTTGTTGCAGTCATTGGGAAATACATTTATTTTATAAAAACAATGAAAGAGGCCTTTAGTTGGCCAATTTAGTTTAGTTTTGGCCAATTTGAAAGTAGTCACTGTTCACCCGGGTGAGGTATGCTTGCCTTCATACTGGCTGAGTAATTTAGATTTGTTTTATTACTAAACAAGAACTCATAAGCAACACCATTCATCAGTGTATTTATATTATGTGTATTGATAGTGTGCCTAATGCCAAGGGAATATAATTTCCCATATTCTTAAAGTTTCTAACTTAATGTCAAGAAATATGCATTAACTCATTTCCCAGCCTTTAAGAATCATATTTTTGACTCCAAAAAGATCTCTACAACTCAAGGTGTCACATCAAGGGAAAGAAGGAAATGGTTGTCGATTTTTAGTGCTTGTGATAGAAAAAAGAGTCAATATCCTTATCATATGCTGGCTATGTCCTAACAATATATTCATTTACATAATTCTTAATAATATGTGCTACCTGATAATAATTATTGAAATAATTAATAAAAATGTTTAAAATTTGTAAATAATTTTGGGGCTAAGATTTTTTATGGCTCTAATTGATTTTCCAGATAACATTTTAATATTATGTATAAAAGCAAAACTGGCCTTAAAAGTGATCAGGATGTTGATGTTTAATGTACTGGCTTCCCGCACAAAGGCCCTGGGTTTGATTCTGGAGGTGGCAGGATTTTTTAGTTGTATCCTGATCCCTGTTTGATGTGCTATTTGGAGAGCATTTGTGAGTGAGCGCACTGTCTTTCAGATGGAAGGTTAAACTGTTGACCACCCTGCACCTTTCATTAAGAGTAGGCTCACCAGAGTAGAGTAGACACCAGGTTCCTTTCTACCCTTCTTCCATTCTCTGAGCATCTTACACCTACCAGATTACCGACCTATTCCTAATGGCACAAATGTCCCCAGCTATTGGTCACCTCCCTAATGACTGCGACTAAAATTGACATTAAAACAAAAAATTCTATTGCATATTAGTTTTTCAAGCAGTGAGTTTTTTAAGTGACTATATTACTATTACTCAAAGAATTATTACTTAAAGTAGTTTTTGCCTTTTTTTTTAGTAACTCAAGGAATGTATTCTTCTTTGCCAGTATATGATTTTGCATTTCATGTAACTGTGTAGTTAATATATTTTTAGTTGGGCAATTAGGAATACCCCTTTGCATAAACTTCATGATGAAATGCCACATTGTTTGATTAATATTTGATTCAGGTATAATTACGAAACATGTTTAAGTGTAAATTGGCATTTTTGTCTTCCAGTGCTGTTATGAAAAGCAAGTCAGCGGAGGTTAAGGAGAAACTCATGGATTATATTGTGAATCCAAATGGAAATCAATCTGTGGAGAGGCATGTGAGCAGGAATGATAAAGTTGGCAAACGTTACCGTAATATGGCTCCAGTGTTCAGCATCGATGATGATCATGAAGGAGGTAGGTTTACATATATATGTGTATTCATGTATATCTTCCACATTTATGCATTTGTTGACCCTGGAAGACAAGAAGTGCTTTCATTTAAGTTTCCAAAAAGGAGGATAATTATGTGATGTTATGAAATATAAAATAATTCTAATATTTATACACTCTGACCTTAAAAAACATTGTTCTTTTTTTTTGTTATTTAAAAATATAGGATAAAAGACGCTTTGCTTTTTCCACGTAGAATTTTTTATTATGACCTCGGTTTTATTACAGCATGAAATCTTCAGGTTGTTACACTTTAATGAAACCTAGGTTGTAATTAAAAAAATTCTATGTGGAAAAACAAAGTGTCTTCTTTCATCTTGAAGGATTCCCACCACGTTACAGCTAAAATGATGTCATTTAAAAATATAGGTTTCTAATCACACTGCTTGTTACTAAATTTTAACTACAGTACAACTTCCCAGAATGGGGATTATGTTCCATGAGTATGTCAAGTTGTGTGAATCCACACTGGAAGAATCATTAGTTTTATGAAAATTAATGGGTTGTGTTCCAGGATTGGAAAACATATGCATCTTAGGGGTTTTAAAAATAATGACCGTATCATTCTCCTGAATTGAAATGGAAGTACGTCTAATAATATAAAGTTACATTCTGTTAAAAAAATATAAAAACTAATTAAAGTTAGAGTTTTAACATCATTTCCACCAAGTCAACTTTTAAAATTAACAATTTTCCCTCTATGCCTGTGAAATGCTTGCTTAAATCATGTTACGAGCACAATTTTGTATCTCCTGATCAGCCTGTACTGTTCCCACTCCCCTCCATTCTGGGGCATTCTGGGAGTCTTTGGATATCATTTGGTGCCCACCTAACTAACCATTTACACTGAGGGTTGGACCCATGGAAAAAAATCGGCAATATATTTTGAGGAGGCAAGTGTGGAATAAGGGGTATGAAGTGGGGTCGGTGATTTACTTGCCAGAGATGAGAGATCTTTAATGGTCCTGATGAAATACGAAGAGTGATGGTCCTGGGGGGTAAAAGGATCTTTGGAGGTTGAAATGCATTAATTTGGTGAAGGTATAGCCATAGATGACTCAGAATATAGAGGAACTGTGGAAAGTTAACTTGAACATTACCATATTTCCCCTCTGGCTATGCCTTTACCCTAACTCAGGTAAACCCAGGCTTCCTCAGATGACAGATTATCTGACTGGGTAAAAAATGAACTCTCATGAAGGCATTATTGTGTCTCACAGCGATACCAATTTTGGAAGTAATATACTTATCTCATCAGCTAATATAGAATGTACTAGCAGAAGCACCTGCACAAATTCTAGGCCGAATTTTTTTTTGGCCTCCTTCTTTATGTTTTTATTGGAAATTCATTTACGTCACATTATCATGCTAACAGTGCAGCTGAACTTCCTTCTTGAAGCTTCTTTAAAAGAGATTATCTTGCAAGGACCACACCTTCTTACTTCTCTTTTTAGTATTTCATTTTTCACTTTCAGTTCATCTTTTTTGGGTCCCTATTGAGAGTTATGACCAAAAAGATGATTGTTTTGTAGCAAATAATGTATTATTCCACTGCTAATAAATTATATTTGATCCAGATTTTGGCGTTACTTTGTTATATTCTGCTATATAATGTTGGTAGTTGCAGACTTATAGTTTCCTGTAAGATAGCAAGTCGGGGGAAGGTTGGGGGGATAGATATTTGGAGAGAAGCAGGACAAAAGAGAAGGGGAGGAACAGAGTAAGGTTTGACAACATTGAATAATAATGTAGAATGTCTGTCCAATGACCATACAATATTGAAGAGGGGGGGAACAAGAATTAAATTGTACACCATTTAAGAGGAGATGTTTTATTTTACCCTTTTTGAATTATTTGACCTGCTCTTATGCATCTACCTTCTTACCTTTATTTTGCAGGTTTAGAATTTTAAAGTAATAGTTACAAGCATGGCTAGACTTAATTAAATGTTTGACTGCCATGGAATTTAAGTTCCCTGATCTAGTAATTTTTTGGTGCTCATTAATATGGGTAGTGAAATTCCTTTCTGTTTGCCCTATGTAAATGGTGTTGCACCCACTTGTTATTTTATTTACATCACTCATCCTGGACTCCATAATTTTATCTTTGGGTGTACAAAGAAGTTTAGTCTTTTGCGGAGTGTACAGTGAGACACAAGATTTATCCTTTGGGATTTCATTGCTCATACAGTGGGACAGATTACACACAAACAGGAATTGAGAACCCTCACAGAACCCTATTGAGTTTGTCCTAATCGGAATCCCTACCATGAAGTGATGAACTTAAGCCAATGGACAGCTTTTTGTTTTTACCATAACAACAATAAGGAGCAACTTCGTAGATTCTTGATGGCGATGTTCTAATTCAAAGTTTCTATTTGTTATTGCAAATCAGGATGCTGGTTAATCTATGTATTATAAAATGGAAACTGGATAACCTGTAGAAAATCGGATAGTTGAATTCAGCAGGAATTACATTGTATAGGTGGTTTTCTAATGCATGTACATACACACACACAAAAATTTATTTTGAAAAGAAGATATGTTTTGCCTGGTCTTTTGGCTCCCAAAAAATTAAGTTGCATGGATGTGTGTATATATGTAAATATATGTATATTTTTTATATAAATACCCACACACACACAACTTAATTTTTTGGGAGCCAAAAGACCTGGAAAAACATATCTTCTTTTCAGAATTAATTTTTCTTCCCTGCAGCATTTTAGTGAAATAATTTTTGTTAACCTGGTAATTCCAGGAAGCCACATAAAATGGAATCAATTTACTATGATATTGCATTCATTTTTGTGATTACTGTAGTTTTAGCATCACTATGCTTTGGCATTGTTGAAATTAAAAAAAAAGTCTGGTCCTTTGGCAGAATGATTTTATTGTGCAGCATTTTCAATCATTTGATCCTTTAAACTATGCTTGAGTAAGGGAGCCACTAAGAGTAAAGCCATAGGAGAGGTTGAGGAGTGATTTTTGTAATTTGGGCAGAGTCAGTAAAGAACATTTCTCTTAGTATTTGTAATAATTGTGTTCTGAAGTTTGTACAGCCCTTTTGCCAAATGTTGTTTGTGGCTTACATATTTCCCTTTTGGTTTTCCCCTATGAAATATATGCTTCGTAAACACGTCAAAATCTAATTTATCGCTTCCTGTTAAGTAATTCACTGAATTTTCGTATAACAGCTGTAGTTTCCCCTGAGTTCTGGCTCTAAAAATCATATAATAATTTCATCCCCTGGGCAATACAATAAGGTGCTTAATGCAAAAAACACAGAACTCGGTATTTTATAAAAATATTCATTATCCTTTATGGTATATGTGTTGCAGGTTCTCTCTTATGTTCATTTGGTGAGTGTATGAATTTTTTCATCCACCTTTTTATCACCAGCATGATAGACATGAAGCTTTGAACAAAAGTAATTGGAGTGTCTCTCTTTCTCTCTGCTCTGCATCCTATAAAGAGACCACAAGGGGCATTCTGATAAATAATTCTGTGAATTCACTTGGAATCATGTCAGTTGTAATCTTAAAGAGCCTTTGAAATGAGTGTAGGAACTTGACAAATTGTCCTTGTTGTTTACTCCTGTTCTGTGGGTGATTGTAACCTCAATCTATAGCTTTCCCTACATCAAGAGGCCACTAATTGTAGTTCAAACCTCTCTCTTACATTTACCAAACGCACTTATCAGAGATAAAGGTTAGGTAGATTGAAATCTTTGTACTCAGATGGCAAGCACTTATTACCACTGGCACTGGCTATAAGGGAGTTCCACATTCAGTTGAATGACATGACATTGTGCATCAAAGGTATATTATTCATACAAACAAATAAAAATTCATTATAGGTGTAGCAATTCAAGCTTCTAGTGATGTGGAAGTGATACTGCTACTGTTTGTATAATTTCCATTGGCATTTCATGTTGACTATTGAACTACACAAAAAGATTAACTGGTAATTAAGTGTTTCTTGAGAAGTTAAGAGCAAATGCATTATGTCCATACTTTTCACTAATAAACATCCACTATAGGGATAATTAATCTATGCCTTGGGGTAGGATTAAACCTGGGGACAAAATTTGCAGTGTTTTGATGCATGTTCAAATTGTCCATGAGGATAGCTTCTTAGGGCCCATAACTGATTCCAAATGGGTTGTGGATTTCATGGTTGACTAGGTGATTTTCCTCGCAAATAATGTGTCTATTTTGTTTATATTTTTACAAATTCTACAGGTCTTCCACTATCAACCTCTCCTACCCAATCAATGTTCGCCTGATATTTGACCACCATTGAAAAGAGAGTTACAATTTAAACACTGTGTACAGCCTAAATATTGATTGTCAAAAGCCTGACAAAGTATTCAGAATAATGTCCGATATCCTAATACAAGGATTGCTATTTATATTTTAAGCATAACAATGAAAAGACAGTAATTGACTGTTGAAAATGGCTTTATTGTTTTTCGAAGTATTCTCCATGATAATCAATTCACCTTTACATGCCCGCAAACTTATTTTCGTAGCACTTTTTCCTCTCTGATTGAGGTACCTCCAAAATATATTTTTTGAATGCATCAACGGCTTCTTCAGGCACGGAAAAAAATTGGCCATGCAATGTTTTCTTGATAAATGGGAATAAAAAGAAGTCATTTTGTGCTAAATCAGGCTGTATGGAGGATGACCCATCAATTCGATATTTTGGTCAGTCAAATAGGTAGTTGTTTCAGCCGATCTGTAAGAGCTTGTATTGTCATGATGAAGAATGATCCTTCATTGCTGCTTCTTTTTCCGTATTTCACCAAACACTTATGGCAAACAAATGCTTGTGTACCATTCAGAATTCACGGTTCTACATTGATCTAACGGTAAGGTTGCCACATGTCCAGTTATTCCGAAGAAACAGGCGATCATTTGCTTTAATGTGCTTTGTGGATGAATCACTTTTGATGGATTTTGCTCATCTTGTAAGATCCATACAGTGGATTGGTATTTTCTGGCACCACAGCTGATTTTGGATGACCTTCATGACTTTTGTCGCTGAGCGAATGGTGGCTGTAATGGAATTCATTATACCAACATTTCGTAGTGGCAATGAATGGGGCTTCATCGCCAAAAGTTTAAGTAAGTTGATTGATGGACTCCTCTCTTGTACTCCATGTCGAAAGTTGTAGAAAAAACTTCATTCTTTTGCTGAGACAAAGTTTTTGAGTCACTCTAAACAACCCAAGTTATGATCAAATGACAAAATATAATGAAGAAGGCATTAAAAGGGTCAAACTTTGAGATGGAAATTTCAGATGGTGCCTAAAGCACTGAGTGCTTTCAAGGCTCAAAATATAAATAGCAACCCTCGTGTACAGGCTAAACTTTTTATACCCACATTGGTAATTTTTGTCAGCCATCATAGGATCATAGGACAGCCTCTAGCATGGGGTTAGAAAAGCATGAACAAATATGGTGCAGCCAAAGATCATTGTGATTCCAATTGGTATGCCTGTGGACATTGACTACTAGCTGTGTACCGGCCAATCTCTCTAGGTTGCTCAATAATTGCTACAGTCAAGGAACTTTTCAACAGTATCTCAAATTAACATGCCTTATGATTCCCCAAATGGGAAATATAGCATAAATTGAAATAATACATGTGTGAGTATAATATTATTTGAATTATTAGGCAAATGTAGTTTCTTCAGCGTGGTAGTTAACTGCAATGGTTAGTTTTCATTTTTCTAGGTTAGAGTAGAGCCCAACCCTTAACTAAGCTCTAAGGAATTATCACATTCATGATAGGATTTTCTTCCTTGTACCACCATTTGGTTGCACCCAAATTTCTAAAACCGGAAAATTGCGCTGCTAGTTTCTTAAGGTCAGTCTATGGGCAAAGCATCACCTGAGATTAGAACCCGAGGCCACCTGACCTGTGGCCTAAATGTCCTACTTACCAGGCTACTTACTATTCTGTCCCATGAGCATGATAGCCTTGTGTAGGGTGTTTGACTATTGACTGTAGGGGCTGGGTTCAAATACTGGTGGCTCTTAGCACCCTCAGTTTAATCCAAGGTGTGTGATTTTCAGGTTAACAGATCTCCCTGTGGAAAGAAACTGCTTCTCTACCCCTTATTTTGAGGTGTGAATATCTAATGCCATAGGGCTTAGCACCACATTAAATGTATCCTCAACTATCAAATGAGCCTGAAAGTTGATTACTCTGGTGAAATGTCTTCTTTAATGGAAAGAAAAAGAAACAGTTAATATTCTCTTTATTTAACTCTTGACAAAGGATAGTTTGCTAATTAGATATCAAGAGTGACATGGAAGAGATTCCAGATATCCTTTACAATTAGATCTGCTTGAACTGAACTTTGATGTGAAGCATATTAGGTCATGTAACTCAGGATATTTTTAAATGAAGGTTTTTGAAACATTCAGATGTGGGGAGGGAGCTTTTTGGAGGTGCTGTATCACTAATAGGGACAATTTGGTCCGCCCTTTTGCAACCATCATTGTGTTTGTGATAATATGGCCTGTAATGGACAAAAATTTGACCAATAATCTCCCTAATGATGACACAGCAGCTCCCAAAAGCCACCTTTATCAACAGGATATTTTGTGTAGAAGAAGTAAGGTCTCAAGCAACCAGGCAAGTCATTGCATTTCAGCTAATGCATGGTATAATTTCAGCTACCAAGGGAGGGCCTTTGGGATAAGAAAGGTATATTATTTCATTCTTTTCCAATTTCAGTTACCAAAACCAGGGATGGGGCAGTAAATCAATATTATTTATTTAGCTGCATTAAAATATTGAAACCTGCTGAAATGATAATTCTGTGTATTGGTTTAGAAATATTGCTGTAGTATTTTATTCAATCAGTACTCTTATGAACGATAGCAAACCTTACTCTCTAAACTTATTATTGATTTCACATCCTAAGGTTCCTAATATTTTGATGAATTTTAAACTGGTTTTCCCAGTTTTAAACCAACCACCCAGTGTTTTGGCCATTTTGTTAGGCCCCAGAGGATAATCTAGATGAACCAAGCAAATGTTTTTACTTTTTGTGAGTTATTTGCTTGCCTAGATTCCCAGAAATATTGTGGCAAAATATGGCACTTGTTAATA
Organism: Hetaerina titia; assembly: GCA_037158775.1. Taxonomy (NCBI): domain Eukaryota; kingdom Metazoa; phylum Arthropoda; class Insecta; order Odonata; family Calopterygidae; genus Hetaerina; species Hetaerina titia. Next base: position 79,021,502 of record CM073773.1, on the reverse strand, counting down.
GCAAAGGGAAAATATGAACAATGCTGTTCATATTTCATTAACATAAGTGCGGCTAAAAATCCAATTTCACCATGAAATCATGAAAAGAGGTAATTGCAAAATATGCATGTAATGAAATATTTATAAAAATCATTAGTGCATATATTTTTAACTCAGGGAATACATGACATTATATGCATGATATAGTTATCAATATTTGAAATATTGATTAATCGTTGGAATTGAATACATATATTCCACAGATAGCTGAAACCTAGTAACATATATGACTTTAAGTAACTTTTGACAAAAGTCAGACCATGGATATGCATTTGAATTTCAAATAAAATAATAATAAAGATTAGGGTTTATGAATTCCATGAGGTGACTTCTGCTAGAATTCACAAAATTATGTAGAAAAAGCTTAAAAAGTTCATTAGACAATGTGAGATCATGGAATAAGTGCAAAATTTGCAGCATTGTCTGTGCACCCCCAGTGCAAAAAAATAGGTAGAAGTTTGACTTAACTAGATCTACTGTGTGACACACTGTTTGTATGCTATTGTTCCTTTATTAGCCTGGATATTGAAAAGTTGGGTTTACATCAACATCTACATAAATACCCTGTGAGCCACCAAAAAAGGTGTGTGACAGGGGGTGTAACACCTGGAGGAAAGGGTAAGGGATGAGAGGATTGGGGTTTATTCAAATAGGTAGGGGAAGGGGGGAACCTGTAAGAAAAATATATATATATATATATATATCCACCAATAAGTTTGATATCCCATGCAGCTAAAGTTATTCTCAGGATCATCAACAAAAGGATAGAGAGTAAGGCAAATGATTACTTAAGGGATGATCAGTTTGGGTTTAGGAAAGGAAGAGGTACGCGTGATGCCATTGCAGTAATGAGATCACTAATCGAGAGGAATATAGAATACAATCAGGACGTTTTTGCCTGTTTTGTAGATTTCGAAAAAGCGTTTGATAGAGTGAATTGGGAAAAATTAATGCATGTATTGCAGAAAATAGGAATGGATTGGAGGGACAGGAGACTGATCCGCAACCTGTACATGTCTCAGACTGCTCAGGTGCGATTGGGGAACGGAGAGTCTGGATGGGCAGTGTTAGGAAGAGATGTAAGGCAGGGTTGCCCATTGTCACCGGTGCTGTTCAACGTATATGTGGAGGAAATGATTAAAGAGGCATGGGAAGAACTGGAGGTAGGAATGAAAGTCGGAGGGGAATTCGTAAAATCGGTTAGGTTTGCTGATGACCAAACATTAGTTGCTCAATCAGCCAAGGGGTCGCAAGCATTGCTGAGTGAATTGGAGGTTCAGTGCGATTTTCCAGAAAGAAAACGGCTATGCTAAACATTAAAATAGGAGGGGAAAAAATAGAGCAGGTAGAACAGTTTACATATCTCTGAAGTGTTTTGGACCAATACGGTCAAAGTGGTAGGGACGTAAGGAGAAGAATTGCGCTAGGCAAGGAGGCTTTCTCAAGGAGGGGGGAGTTGATAATGGGGCAGTTGAGTAGGGAGGAGACAAGACTCGTAAAAACTCTGATATGGAGCGTAGCTATGTACGGCGCAGAAACGTGGTCACTGAAGCAGGAGGATAGACGTAGATTGGAGGCTTTTGAAATGTGGGTGTGGAGAAGAATGGAGAAGGTGAAATGGACCGAAAGGAAAACAAATGAGGAAGTACTGGAGATGGTGGGTGAGGAGAGGGGTTTGTTGAGAGAAATCCTATGGAGGCAGGAAAAATGGATGAAAGGCGTATTGAGCGGTAGTGAAATGTTGAAGAAGGTAATAGAGGGGAGAATGTTGGGCAAGCGAGGAAAGGGTAGGAACAGGATAGGGATGTTGGATGGGATAAAGGGAGGAAGGAAGTACACAGGGATGAAGAGGCACCTTGTAGTTTAGGTTGCTGGATTGGGTTTTGTTTGGAGTTACAAAATATTTATTTGATAGTTGTGTCCATCCAAAAACCTACCTTAACCGGTAGATTACCTAATAATAATATATATCCACGTGCAGTTCCTAACCTGTACGTCAATACTTATTGTAATGTACTGACTCCTGGGGGATTTCGACTACAAGCATTCTGGTCTCTTATCGTTCGTTTATTATAGTATCCGGTGTATCCTTGTGTCTTGTTATGCAAGGCTTAGAAATATTTTGGTGGTTAGTCTGTATGTTCATCCAAAACCTATCTTCAATGGCAGGTTACCATAGTAATAGTTAATTAAATAATTCATTGAATGATTTTCTCTATTTTATGATGTGTTAACTTTGGTAGCTGTTTTATCCTAGTATAGTTTTACTTTGGAAAATTTTATTTGATACTTTTGAGGTCTGCATTTGAAACTAAGTGCATGCATTGTCTTTATTCGTACGAGGGTTACTATTTATATGTTGAGCCTTGACGTCACTAAGTGCTTTAGGTGCCATCTGAAAGTTTGACCCTTTTAATGTTTGACCCTTCAGAACATTTTGTCGTTTGATCATAACTCGTGTTGTTTGCAGTGGCTCGAAAATTTTGTCTCAGCAAAAAAATGGAGTTACTCGTGAAAACTTGCGTGTGATAATTTTTTATGACTTCTGACGTGGATTATCAAGACAGGAGTGTGTCAATCAGCTTACTTCCACTTATGGCAAAGAAGCCCCATCCTTTGTTCCTGTGAAATGCTGGTTTAGTGTATTCCATCATGACCACCGTTTGCTCAGCGATGAAAGTTGTGAAGGTCGTCCAAAATCAGTTGTGCCAGAAAATATTGGCGCTGTGCAAGAAGTAGTAAAGGAAGATTGTCATATGACTTATCGTGAGATTGAGGCATCCTTTGGGATTAGTATGACGAGCATCAATAATATATTGCATGAACATTTAGCTGTGAAAAAAATTTGTCCACATTGGATCCCGCATAATTTGGCAAAAGCTCAAAAAGATGCTCGTCAAAAGCTCAAAAAGATGCTCGTCAATTGGTGCTAAGAAATGCTCAAGAAATACAATTACCGTGCATCAAAAGCTGTGTATAACCTCTACACAGGTGATGAATCTTGGATCACTGAAGGTATTTCACAGTTGGCTGGCTAATCAATTGATTTTTTATCATTTTGAGCTGTCATTGTAAACAGCAAATTGCAACAATACCAATGCAAATGGCATCGTTTAATGTGCAATGCATACTGGGAGTCGGTGCATATGAAAGTTTCAATGTTTGATTGACATTCGATTAGCTACAGCAATTCAAACCTTACTTTCTGAATAACCCTTGTTAATTCAACATGTTTGTTCCACCTTAACAAGAATTTCTAATTGTGTGTGATAAATTTTTCAATTAATTAAGAATGTGAGATTTTTTGTGCACTCATTTTCAAATCCTCAGCTCTTTTGTCTGACGTGAGTGTGTAAAATTGTTTAATGCACATGAAGCTGAAGTAGTTCTGCTTCTTTATGAATTAAAAACAATGAAACAGACTTTGTGCTTGCTTTAGAATGCTTTCAAAGAATCTTGTGGAGTTTGATTTTAATGTGGTTTTTACCTTCGTGGCTCCATACCTTCATCCAATGAACATACCTTTTTTTTTGGTCTTTCATCCCTTGTTTTATGAATGCTTGATTGATAAATAAGCTTTACTAGCCATGGAAAGTGAAACTTGAAATGAGTTCCTTCTAGCATAAGAAGACTATTTGTAGAAGGTAATCAGGTGCATTGAGTTGAACTGAGCACTTCTGGAGCTCTTTTACAAGTGATTGGTGAATAAATTAATCTTTGCTCACTATCATAACCAGTCTCTGTGATTCTTTTAGCTGCTTAGGGAAATATTTCTTTGTTTTCAGTGAGATATTACTATAATGCAGTTAGAGAGTTTAAATATTGTAAGATTTGGTGTTTTGCTCGTGCATGACTGTGGTGAAGTCTTTACAGGGTTTTGTCTGGGTCAGGGTATGAGTTGCCAATGTTTTGATGTCTTATTCCAGCTTTGTCCTGAGGACTTTGACAGTATTAGGTATTGAAATGTTGGCTGATGGCAACCTGACTCAGTGGGAAGCCCAGGAAAGCTTCACTACAGTTTAAATGTTGCTTTAAAAATCAATGTGAAGCTTTTATTTATTGATTTTTTTATGCATTTAGTTGAAATAGTCCTATAATAATATAATTTTGTAGAATGAACTCACAAATGCTTTATTTCTGTCTCATAAAACTATCTTGGTGCCTCACGTTTGCTCTAGTTGGTAGAGCTGTGGTTAAATATATTAATTATTCAGCCATCTCTGCAGATTCAACTTGAAATGACATTATCTTGTTAAAATCTTGATGTGGAGTTAAGATTATGTGGAATGGATTTATTCGTGAAGAGATATTTTTCTGAATGGCAACTTTCTTTCAAAATTTCAGGAAGGAAACTCAGCCTATGGAAAATTAAGAAATGACTTGTTTTTGGTCATGAGGAGAATTGTTTAATCAATGGCCAGAGGTGATTTTATGGGACAGAGAAAGAAGTGAATTCATGTTACCTGAAGCCACAAATAGGGGTTTATGCATTAAATATTGAGAGCAGTTTAATGCTCGTGAGCTTTCTGCTGTGCAATAGAATTATTTTTTGCCTATGATATTTTGTTCCATATGTTTATGGTACATTGTTTATAGTAAGGGCTTTTTTTGTAATTCTATTGCTTATCATGTCATGTAAGTTAGAAACTTATAATGCTTGTGTTCATACTCCATTCTGTGATTGTTATAGGTACATTATACACTTTTATTTATAAGTAGTGGCAGCTGATGTCAATTTTGTGGTTAAACTATAGCAGTTAGTGTATTAGTTTCAATGGCATTTGCTTTTGATTTACATTATTAATGTTGCTCAAAAATAATTATAGTTCTTTCTAAAAACCCCAGTGCATGATATTCAATCTAAACTGATTGAAAAAATCTTTTAATGTACCTGATTTTCAGTGTACACGGTAATCTTTGCTGAATTTAGTTTTATTAAGAAGAATGAGGGGTAATAAATGTTACCTTTCCATGCAAAGTGTTTGCCTGGTATATTGACTGTATAGTTAGATTTGTTTCTGAGAAAAGTGATGGACTGTATTCTTATTGCTTGGTGAATTTTAGAAAAAAATATTTGGGAATTAATATGTAGATTTATTGAAAGATATTATTTATGTGGTTACATCACTTTGATGTTGTCACGGAAATCAAAAAGAGGAATTTCAAGTCCCTCTATGTGATTTTTCATATGCCTCGACTGTGAAGGTGTGTTACTGCCACTGTTGTTGTTATACAAATTAAATCAAAACAGTTCAACTATACAAAACATATTAAGGTTCCAAAATGCATTTTCATGTTGCGCATATGGATTAATGTTTTCCATATTTGTGATTTGTATGTATTTACACTATATCTTGGATTCATTGAAATCCATCACTTAAGTTATGCTATTTATATAATGTTTATTGGTACCATTTTTATGGTAGAGTGTTCAGTGTGCAGGAGGAATTTATGGATTATATTCAATTTCTATGCCATTCTGTAGTGAATGCACATTATGATTTTTTGTTGTTTTCTAGTCCTAGGTTTTATATAGTCTTGTGGTAGATCTAGGAGAGTAGAGGGCAATGTGGATATCGTCCCACTTTTTTTGAAAAATGAGACCAGTTGGCAATATCAATGGCAACTTAACTCTCAGCTTGTAAATGACAAGTGGGTTGCTTTCAGCCTCTTTTTTTGGTACTCTTTGCTTGAGACATAGGATTTGTTGCTTAAATTTATGAGAACTAATAATACAACATGATTTAGCTTCAGTACAATATGAATTAGTCAGCAATGCAGATCTAGGGAAACAATGGTTACAGGTTAATTTTGTGGCAAATATATGAATCAATACAGTGTCTACCGTCCCACAAACTACTAACTGCCCAGACAAGGAATTTTATGCATAGTAAGTTATTTGCGGGAGTTTTAACTTGCTCTTTGAAACCTTTGATCAGAAAATATGAATTTCAGTATGTATTCAGTAGTATTTGATTGAGCATAACTGTATTACTAAATTTATAATAATACGTCCAAATTGAAACTTGGACCTGGGGATTGGGCATAGAGTATGCAAACTTTAAAAGAGGTGGAAAGGATTGATAAGATGTTCAGCTAGAATTTACAAGGGTTTGATTGATTTGTTTAATCTTCTATCGAAGGATAAAATGGGGCAATCTCGGTGCCTAACCCCTAGGTCCTAATCCCTAGGTATGAAGATATGGCATTATTCATTAATTGAAAATTTGTACTAGTTATAGTGATAGGAGTAGGACTTTGGGGGGAAAATTCAAGTTTTTAGAAGAATAAATATCCTAAGCTAATATCTAAATTAAAGAAAATTTAACTTCTGTACTTATATTTTGGTCAACATGGTGGCTACTCATTGGGTGGTGAGAGAAGTGTTAGTGGAGTGTTTAAAAGGAACCAATCATGAATGAGACAACTGTCCCTAATTGTGGACAGTGATCAAGTGAGTACTTGATTGATGTGATTTATTTTATCATCATCATACTTAGTGACAGTTGTTTTCTCCATGATCGGTTTCATTTTCACTTTTTCAACCTCCTCATCATTGGTCCGTGTTGACCGAAATATCGATATAGCAGTTATCTTTAATTTAGACATTGGCACAGGATATTTATTTTTCTAAAAACCTTTTAGCCAATAGCTCGGATCTTCAATTTCACTTAAGAAAATGCAAGATAACATCACTTCCCTAATATTAGCTCCTGGATCTCTGGATCTGCCATCATTTATTTATATATGTATATATATTTTTTTTCCGGTTCTATGAGGAAAGCCATTAGAAACTGGAAGTTACTGTAGAATTTTACTCAGTCAGTAATAGGTAAAAGAAGGTATTACGCTAGAAGTTATCCATTTTGTGACCCATTTGCATTAAGTTTGTGGGCAGTTAATCTGTTGAACAGCCTGTACATATATTTGTACATAAATGCAGTATTTGCGTTTTACTGATAATAAAGTACTTAAATCTGTAGAATTTTGCATGACAAATAGGGGGAAGAATATCATAATTCTCTTTCCAGTGTCAATACATCATTTTACTTTGGTGCTTTTGCTGAACTTATATAAGTAAAGAGGTTAAATAAATCATTAGCACATTATCTTTTATGCCATCGGTTATAAACCCACTCATTTTTTTGGAATCTTGTGAAATGTATATGAATGCATACTCATTAATGCATAAATTATGGGTAGGAAGGTCCTTCCCTATTCAGTTGTATCAACTGTCATTTCCCAAAATTCCAAAATCATCACATAGTTTATATTTGCTCACATTTCCTCCAGATGAAAACAACAACCCAGTTAAAGTATACAAATGGATTGTTTGTTTGTTGAAGGTTTATATGCCATTTAAATAATGCTCAATTTTATTTGTTACCAGATGAAAATGGATTTTGGAAGAAAAGTCATTCTTAGGGTTTCTTCTGTCATGGGCTATGCTATTTATGTATTTTTATTTTGATTTAAAAGTGTCAGACGTCAGTGAATTATGAAAGGGAGTTATGATGATGCTTTGCTAAGGAATTGCTTGAGGAAAAATGTAGAGTAGTTGTCTTTTCTATCATAATAGAAAACAGGAACTTTTGGGAAATTTAACGAAAGCATTGCAAATTTTAATTTCTTGTATGCCATTATTATTATATGGATGGTGAAATGAATCATGTCCATTTTATGGACACTTTCCTGGTGTACTTGCCGTTTTGGGGTTTTATTGTGAAGAATATTTTATTTTAGGGATGCCATTCTATTGTAATGACTGTTACCTGGAAAAAATTTATTCTTTTGAGGTGCTACCTACTTTGGTTACATTTTGTTAAGGGTAATGAATTTTAATAATGTTACACAGAGTATATATATTGAAATAATAAAATTTTGAAATGCAGTTTAAATAATTTATTTTCTAACCATTTATATATTAAACATTGATTAAATCTTTTCACATTATAATGAAATTCAGAAGTAATTAGGGTCTTTGTTTCAATTACTTTTTCCATGTAAAATTTGTAGTATTTATCTGTCATTTCTTCATGTGCCGTTGTAAAATTACAACTTAACAGGCTCTTATCAACATCTTTTTTCTTATGTGGTACAAATCAGATTCGAAATTTCTTGAGGAAAAAGGAGAACTATTATTAAAACTGAATGTGAAGTATCCTTTTGAATGTTTTATCATTCATGCTCATGCTTAAAATGATTGTTCCACCTATATTTATGTCCTTCACTTTAAATAAAACAGTTTCTGGCGTAACTTGGTGGAAAATCTTCATACTGACTTTTAATAATCAAACCACTTTACTTTTCCACATAAACTTTTTAACTTTTACAACCCAGGTTTCGTTATAGCAAGACCTAATGATGTTATGCTATAACGAAACCTGGGTTGTAAAAATTAAAAAGTTTATGTGGAAAAGTAAAGTGGTTTGATTATTAAAAGTCAGTCCTTCACTTTAGATGAAGTCCCAGTTTGCTTTCCATTGTTTCAAGTTCAACTTTGTGGAAGTTCATGTTCAATATTTATTTTATTCAGAACACAATGTATACATCCACTGTTCTTTATTATTGTACAACTAGTTTCAACGCTTAGGCGTACCTGATGATGACGCCTAAGCGTTGAAACTAGTTGTCAGATAATAAAGAACGGTGGATGTATACATAGTGTTCCCATTTGTTTCCCTTAGTCGGCTCAATGAAAGACTCAAGTTTGTTGAACTCTCATTTATTTGATTTTTATATTTATTTCAGTTGTCAAAATAATGTGTAACTAACTTTGCCATTTGGTTAAATAATTATGTTTAAATAGTGGATGATTTGCAAAAGTCCATATTAATATTAAATTTTATGCTTTTCATTAATTCTTGTCTAGATATGGGGAAGTTTATATTCGTTTCAACTATTACTGTTACAGTTTCAAAATATGCAGATTTTATACATAATAGTATATGCATAATGGATAATATATACTCTTAGCATGTGCAAGGTGTAGTCAGGTTCTAAGGTGTGTTAATGTTTTCTGATAATCTACTTACACCAGAGAAACTTCTGTTTCTTCTCGGCATTACCTTCCTGTAGATGTGCACATTTTTTGTAGCCCTGTTGTCATGATTCCAAGGCCTCCTGAGGATGCATCCTTTGGGATCCCTTTTGTTCACTGGAAAAACTGACCCATGGTTGAGCCTCCTAGGGTTTGGTCATATGCAGTTTGTCCTTCTTTAATGAGTCACTTCCACAAATGCACATCTGTAACAACACGAGACCACATACGTGTAGTATGCCATGTACCTAAAATCTGTGGGCAAGCATAAAAAAAGTTGGGATTAATTAGATGCATTGTTGGCAGAAGTGACTCCAAGGTCAACGAACATTGTTATCATGCTCTTGTAATGCCTCATTTGTTAATGTGTATCTAGTGTATGGGACCTTACTGGAAAAGGTCTCATTTGGGAATTTGAGGTCCAATGCCAGGCTTTAAGTAAGTATTTTATAGCAAGAGCTTTGTTAAAAACTCGTACAATAAAACAAAAAGCATCACTGAAATGCTTCTGGAGTTGGTGTGGGGATCATTAGAAGAAAGATGATTCAGTGCTAGGCTGAACTTACTAAATAAATTTAGATCTGCATGTTTCAGTGCTGAGGTCTCGCAAATTATTCGCACTCCAACATGCATTGGTTGCTTGGGTCATGTATATAAAATTCGGGAAATAGATGCCAGAACTAGCAAACTCAAGGACTCCTTACCACGGACAATATAGGATAGCAACTGTAGCAACTATAGTTAGTGGAAATTTCACTTTCCACCCTCAGCGTCTAGGGAATAATTAGTTCTACTCAATTGCATTTGCACTTTCACTAACCTCGTGTGTTTTGTTGTCAAAACCCTTTCTTTCTGCATGACCTCATTAGAATACCATTAAAACGTTGTGCTTGTTACAGTATTGTTTGCTCTACTTTCTTTGTTTTTAAGTTTATTCCTTCCATCTCTCACCTTTCTTTGTGGGGGGGGGGACCCTCCCGCTGCCTACAGCGTTGTGTCACATTCCCTACCTGTGGCCTTGGGGGAGGAAACCATTGTTGTTGCATGTCCATGTATTAGTGGAATTTTACCTTCTTTTCAAATTCTAGCTTGCACGTTATTGGATAAATTCTTACTGCATTCTAAGGTGCAATTGTTTGTTATTTGATAGTATATGTATTTGCATGCATGTAAGGTGAAAGGGTTTTTGCATGAATGCATATGCCACTGTGGGAATAGGTTTGCATGGATGTCTTGATTTTGCATGTGGTTTTGTTCTCTCTTATGGGTGGTGATGTAACACCCTCACGCCACATGCCCTTGCAGTGGCTTTTGGAGTAGTATGTAGATGTAGATGAACACACATGTCTCACTCAATTGGAGATAAATTTTACTGATGTACCAACTATGAAAGTGGAGAAAACGGTTGATCACATACTGTTCTTGTAATTTTAAAGGCACCATTTTAAGCATCGAAAACACTTCTTGCTCTAGTGGTAGTTATGCAAAACCTGTGCATTGTATGTTGCAGTTGTCAATCTCTTGTATTCAAAAAGAGTTTCCATATATTTTAGAATGTCAACTGCATTGTTCTATCCTCTCTCAGTCTGGAAAAAAAAAGTTGGGTGGCCTTAGAACTTAAATACACCTTGTATAGTCCCATATGCCAAGGGCTGAAAGTCACCTTTTATGGGACTTTTGATGCTGTTGTAAATAGTATTCTATGCTTGTTTTTCCCAAAAAACCCTTTAATTTATGTGTAGTTTTTTTATGTGAAAAGAAGAGTTTGGTCACAAAAACTATGAAATTTTATGTTATGGTGGTATGGAAAAGATACATTTTTTCAGGTGTTGAAAAAATTACGTGAAAGTCTTATCAGACAGAGAACATGCCCTTTAAATTATATTTCCTCTGTTATTTTCTAAACCTTATATCTAGTGAAACGATAGCCAAACTTTTGCAGTCAATGGAAAGCATTATGCCAGGTCAATGATGGATGATTAATTTTTCATAAATTTACTCTTTAAATAAAGTTTGCAGTTTGATCATAGAATGAGGATATCACATTCCATTCCCATCACCTTCTTCCTTTGGGAGAGTGAAATTTTTATTCTACTGGATAAGTTAGGTTTTAATTGAATACAACCTACAGCCATAGAACAATACATTTATTTGCCTCCCCTAATGGAAAAATAACGGACATCCAACACTTTAGTTCCCCTTCAATTCTGCATACTTCCTTCCCCACTTCATTCCATCCAACATCCCTATCCTATTTTTGTCCCTTCCTCATTTGCCTAATGTTCTGCCTTCTTATCACAGTCTTCAACATCCTACTACCAGTTAATATACTTTGCATCCATTTTTCCTATATCCTTAGAATTTCTCCCATCAATCTCCTATCCTCTCCCACCATACCTAGCACTTCCTCCTTTGTTTTCCTTTCCGTCCACTTCACCTTCTCCACACCCACATTTCAAAAGCCTCCAATCTATGCCTGTCATCGTGCTTCATTAAACATGTTTCCACGCCATATGTAACTATGCTCCATATCAAAGTTTTAACTAGATTCTTCGGATCATCCTTACTCATCATTCCTGTCAGCAATTCCTTCCTTCTCTTGAAAGCTTATTTGCCTAATGCGATTCTTCTTATGCTTTCTACTTTGACCATTTTGATCCAGAACATTTCTGAGATAGGTAAACTGTTCCAATTATTTTAGTTCCTATTTGTGTAATTAACTTAGCTTTTCTCATTCTTGAAAACCTCATAACTTTTTTGTTTGCACCGGTTGAAATACTATTAGTTAAATTATAGTACGTAAATAATCTTTGGGTTTGACACACATTTAATGATAATAGCTGAGACAGTAGTGGTGGTGTGCCACCTTTTAGTTGTATGTATATCATATGAATCCCCATGCCTACCAACATGGATAGTTAATTGCAGCATTCTTTGCATTTCCACAGATTCCATTGTGGCTTTTTCTCACATTTTATTTTCCCTTGAAATATTCTCATGTTATGACAATGGGCATGTCTCATGTTCGGTTATTGACTTCCATAAATATCTATTTTTGATTTGGCAGTATAGCTGGTGACGGGAGTTTTGTATGTTTCATTAGTATAGATGAGCCAGTGGTCCTTAGATAGGTGACTGTAAATAAATTGAAATTATTCATGCAAAAGTTATTAATTCTTGCATGGGTAATGGAAGCCATTATTCTGGTATCATGACCGTATTTAAATTTTTTTGAAGCTTGCCTCTCCCTTAGTGTCATAATCCTTTCAAACTGATTTTATGGAACTTGCTAATCTTCTACATTATCATGTTATCTTCTGCAGAAAATAGTAGTTGATACTTGGTAGTTGCCTTACCAAGAGTTAAGAAGGGCATTCTCCAAGAACCAATACTGAAATCAGAATTAATCCTACTTATATTCTCCTTGATATATATTAATATGTATCCATATTATACAAACTAGTCAAACTCTGACTGATGTTTTTTTGTATCGTTATGGTATGAATGAGGTTAATTAATTTAAAAAATATATTTAGAGTTTGAAGTATTGAAAACTTTTAACCATTTGTGCAGTTGAATTAATAGAACCATAATTTCATGCTTGATAAAAATAATCACGAATCTTTGTGATAATGTTTACCAAACAAAATGTTCTGCATTCTAAAAACATCTTGCAACAAATTTGATGTGAACAAAGTTATTTGGAATAATAATTATAAAATTATTCTAATAGAAACTCTATTGTTCTTTTATGACTTTGAGCCTCAAATTATGTAATGATTTATTTTGTAGAACATCACTTGCTTATAAAAATGAAAGTGAAATAACACTAATAAGGAAATTTTATGTTATCTCATGACTTGATTACTTGCCTTGTAACAGAAGTGGATTATTTGGGAATGCCACATGTGGTGTATTCCAACTATGTTTGTGAGGTTTTATTGAACAATGAATAGTCTCTGTATGATATGTGTTTTTACTTTATTGTGATTAGTGCTGCATGTTGCTTTACTGCCACTGATTAACATTTTGCCCATGTTATAATATGCATGCTGAAAAGATTTTGAATAATAAACATTAATTGTCGACTTTGCCAGCAATAAAAATTACTACTGGTAATTATGTGCACATATATTTTTCATTAAATTAAGTGCTTTTGTATTTTTTCAGATGGATCCAATACTGAAAGCCCAGAGGAAGATGAAAGGCAAGAGGTGACATCAATACAAGCATGGCTTAAAAAACCAGAAATTGTTGAGTCATTTCGATGCAAAGAAGTGAAACTTAACAAACGCATGTATGACAGGTAGGCAGATATGTCAATTTTAAATTTCTTACTGTATTTTTTGTGAACTAATTTTACTTTGTGTTTTTTGTGTAAGATGATTAGTGTAAAATATTAGATATGCTTTAAATTCATATCATTAGAGGTATTATTTGGTGAATGAACTGTACATTTTAATTATGAAAGCATTCTCTTGTGGTGAGTGCAGTACATATTGTTTAAACATCATGATATCAGTTTTAAAAATACAAATTGAGTAAAACTCAGATTATACCTTAATTCCAGCTACTTACTTGTCTCAGAAAGTCATATATTTCTTCTAAGAGAAATCCCATCAAGGGAAGGTTATGCACATGTTGTTGTAAAAAGGCCCCTTTCTGCGATCGTCAAGATCACATCGAGGAAAAAAAACCCAAAGGTCATTACGTTCAACTATGGTACCCGTGAGGGAGATGAGTTAAATGTAATGGATATGGACAGGTAAGGTTTTGAATTTTGCAGCACAAGGTTTATATAGGTGTTTCCAATTGAATTTATGGCTTCAATTAACTGTGCTTTAATTCCTTTCAGAATATTTATTCCTGAAGCAGCAGAGGCAACAAAGTTAGTAACAACTTTAATATTGGAAAGCCTCAAAGAAACCAAAAGTTGAAGTCTAAAAAAAAAGTTTTGTTATGGTGTCATCACTTAAAACTTGGTTGATCATTTGAAATAAAGTTTATATTTGACCCACTGTCTCAAGTATGCACAACTATCAGTGTGGAGTTCACCATTGTTTTGTTTTTCCTGCAGGTCTTAATGAAAGTATTGTTTGTATAAGTACACTTCTATTTTAATAGTTGTTAACCATTGTGTTTTAATTGTGCCATGAAGAATGTGGGTATATGATGATAAGTTGTGAACAATTATGAATAATCCCTGTTTAAAATTTGTGTGAAAGAACAATTGAGCCATTTGTATATATGGTTGTGAATACTGGGTACTGTTTCGATTTTTGTAAAATAATCATTTCCTATGTGTATATATGTATTTATTAAGACTTTTTGAACTATGAAGAAAGTTAGGTGCCATTATTTTGGTTGAATTACACAACTTATTTCTTGCTTCCAGAGAAGAATTATTAGTAGAAGTAGAGCAGTGTTTAAAATTTAGATTATTTTAAGTTCAGCAACTTAGAGCTGTAAGCAGAATGAATTTAATAATTATTTAACAATGACTTGGCATTACAAATTATATGCCTTACCTTCTGGAGAAACATTCCAAATTTGTTCTTTTTGAATCTCTAAATTGTATCTTGACAATTTCATGTACCTACTGTTTGTGGATCATTAAGATATGTGAAGTTAATATTCATTCTTATGAATTATAGAATAAAAAGAACCCAAGAACAAGCCCTGCTGTTTTGTTCATATATCCTTCCAGACAACACTTATCCAACTGGTGACTGCTTTTTTCAAATATAGAATCGATTAATGCTATCATGTTGCTGATCCCCCTTGTTAGGGAGATTGATGTGTAGTATAGTTCAAGTAAGTTGTATCAACTAACAAAAGAAGAATATCAGCATAGTTATGTATGCATGTTAGTCTCAACTCAAAGGTTGATAATTCAACATATTTCTGTAATGCTCTGTAGGCCTAGCCTCATGCCAGTGCCAGCCAGTTGCTTCCATGTAGCTATTATTATTGACATTCATTGTTTAATTGTCTCAGTTTACTGAGAGATGGAAACTAACATGTGACTTCATTTTTGTTAATATTAATCTTGCAGTGTTGATGAATTTTAGAAATTTTGATGCTTACTAATTGTTAGAAAAACAGTTTGTGATGTTTTCATAAGTTAAAAATATGTATTACTTTTTGTGAACACATGAAGCATGAAATGGTGTACATGTACACAGTATTGATAGACAAAATGGAATTTTTGTTTGTAAGTAAATATACAAATAATGCAACTACTTATAGTGGCTAGAAACCTTGCATGCAGATATGAGTGAACAATATTTATGCAAATTACACAGGATGGCTTTTCTGATTACCAAAGTCAGCGAGGAACTTAAGTTGAGAAGTAGGAAGGATATGGAATGGATACACAAAGTTATGAGATTGCATGACATGTTTTTCCTTGTTAAATTTTCCATTCCTTCATGGTAGCTGTCACCCTTTATTGTGATATTTGATGGGATAAGTTAATAGGAACTGGCATTAGGATATGAATATGAACTCCTTGCTTAGATTTGCCCGTGAAATCAGAAAAATAAGGAGAAAACAAGCAAAAGTCTGTGTAAAGCTGTGAAAATAAGAGGTTCCTTTGAAGTCTCCATATAAATCAGAAAGTTAAAATTAGTTAATTACAATAATCATAGTATTTTTGCTGAACTGCATCATCAGGTCTAGCTTTCTCATGAAATTTGACCTAGAGTTGCTAGCTACTAATTAGTAAGCATCATTGTTAACTTATACATGTGCATACTGTCAAGTGGCTCAGAAATCAGTAGCACCACAGTCAAAACACCTTGAAACAATAACATGAACATCTCAAATCCAATCTCTTGCTTTATTAATTGCCTAGTATTAGAGGGGAGGTGACGGACAACTGAGGTCATTTGCTCCATTAGGGATGGGCAGGAAAGGATGAAGGGTGGAGAGAAACCTGGCATCAGCACTAGCCTACTCTTGTCAAAAGGCACCAAGGGGTCTGCAGCTTAATGTCCCATCCAATGGACGGCTTATTTACTCAGAGTGCCCTCCACAAAGCACCTCAATTAGAGATCAAGATGCCACTGAAAAATATTTGATGCCGCCGAGATTCGAACCCCAACCCTCTGATTGGGAAGGCAGTACTTTAGCCACCGCACCATCTCAACCCCCCTTGATTGCCTAATATCCACTCATATTAACCCTACCCTGGAGGAGTTATAAGTGTGGTTTTCCTTTTCTTGATGAACATCCAAAGTCAATGATCAGGTTGAAATAGAATTTGCATAATCAAGAAGAAATTAGTTAATCTCGAGATAATCCAATAAATGTTCTAGGGGGCAGATTTGTAAATTAGAAAAATATAATATTGATGCCTAATTTCTTTTATGGTGAGAGTTAAACTGATAATGATCATATCCAAAGAAATTTATGGGTTCCTTTGCTACATTTTAGATTCCCATTCTCTGCTTGCAGAAGTTTCAAATGGTGTTAACCCCACTGAAAATGTGCTTACCAGCTTCAGTAACCAACCTGCTTTTTGGAACATCCTCTCAAATTCTGTTTAGTTACTGTTCACTACCATAGTCAACCAGGTTCATTAGAGTTGCTGAATTCTACCATGAGCAACCAGATTCAGTGAAGCTACTGTCATTAGGCAGGTTTAGTAAGGCTACTGAACTTCTTTAATTTACGGTGTTCAGTAACTAACTGACTTAAAGAAAAAATATATCCTACCCACCTTCAGAGTTCTATGAATAACCACTTTTTATCTCCATGTATTAGGTTTCATACCAAGCTGTTAATTAAATGGTATAAGATAGTTAACAATATAAGAAAACAAAAATTGAAATCTTACATGTCAAGTAAATTCCTCATGAATTTGCTAGTAGAAGCTGCTGGTGAAAAATTAGAATTATCCTGTTTTTGTCAGTGATAAGGTCACCTTCACCAGGCTAAGGAAAAATTGAAAATTGTTATAGACAGCGCAATTAACAAAATGCCAAGATATGGTGAACAAGAATTAATGGAGGGAGTTTAGATGGTATGGTAAGGGTAAAAGTTGCTACACTTCAACAGTAGCTTAATACCATAGACATAGTAATCAACCCAAAGGTCGGTTTGATAGGTGATAGTAGATTTCACCCAGCACTAAGCCCAACAGCGTGACAATGTTAAGTATAAATGAATATATGTATTATTAGAAATCAGCATAATAGTATTAGCTGTGTGGTAACATGCACTGGATATGAAATACTGTGTAAATGCAGATGACTGAGCAAAAACCGGCTGTCATTAATTTCATTAGTGCCCCTAGAATTAGTTTGCATCTATCTTTTTAAATCTTGCCACCCTCCCTCTCTCACCCTGTATTAAATTGCTCACATTAGACACCTTCCTCTCAACATTCATTCTCTGATTACGTATGCCCTACTGTTTAACCCCCAATATTTCCTTGTTGCTTGATGTTCCCATCGGTGATGCCTGGTACCTTGATGAAGGTGGCTGAGACCACTGATATAAATATATATGTATACATACCCACAAACAAAAATAGTTTTCAACCCGAAGGTCAGTTCAGTAGGTGATGATAGAATTCACCCAATGCTAGGTTGGATGGCGTGTGAAATTTACACAAGGTGGGGGAGGGAGTGCTTTCCTCTGTGTTGGCTATGGCTTCCCAGAAATATCTATTACCCAAAAAATCACAAAGCTTGGGTGGAGTTGAGAGGTGGAAACAGAGGGTGCCGAGAGAATCTTGCCCGAGAATCGAACCCGGGCCCTCCGGTCAGTACACCAAAACACTAACCCTGGACTACCGCGACTCATCTTAATTACTTAATACTCACACAATTTATCACATTTTTTTCAATTAAATTTAAAAAAAAATGAAGTAGGGATTGATTGGCTTCGGTAGAGTGCAGTTGGATAGGATTATTGCAATAATACCAGTATAAGCATAAAATCATGGAGATCAAATGATCTCCTAAGGATAAATGAAAATATTCTTTTCTGCTTGATATCTATTTTTTGCTCTTAATCATTAATCTTCAACATTGTGCTGCGGATCGTTGCTACGGCAAACTAGAATAGAGCCGGTAAAAGAAATCAAATAAGATGCAGGATTTTTCATGCTAATTATTAGTTAGCCGTAATATCTTGCCACCATGGGAGTCGGATTCTTGCTAACGGATGGATGTGGCAAACGCATTGGGCGAATTTGAGCAGTTTTGCATAACGAAAAAACAAAAAAATTGAAAAGGCGCCAACATGAGAAAATCTGCTAGGGGGAATGACCGCTCCCGCGCCTTCCATTCTAATGGACTTAAAATAGGTTTATCGATTGAAAATGAGTGCAACATTTAGAAACTGTAACAGCGTATAATATATTGAAATTAAAAAGAAATAAACATTTGCCCTTTTATAATCATACAATATTAGTTGGGAAGCGTATCAGGATTTTTTCCCAATTCCTGAAGACTTTAACATAAGGCAAATCCGCAGAGAAATTTCTCGCGTGTGGTTAAACTGGCTACGGAATGCGTTCTGAACGTTCGTACAAATCCACTTTTTCAAGAAAAATGTCATGACATTAATTATTGGACTGAGAGAAAAAAAATATTTCATTGAACTCCCATTGATGGACTTTTATTTTGGATAAGGTATTGGTTTGTCAAAACTATTGGACAGTGGCATCTCGTTGTTGTCATGGTTTCTCAGAGATGTCGCAACGCACTCTCGCTCTCTTTTGTTCTCTGTAATGTAACTTAAAAGCGCTTGTGTGAAATGAGATAAGGGCGGCTGATAATATTTGTTCCTCAAGAGCCTCAAGAAAATCCACAGCAATGCTTAGTGGTCATTTTAATTTTTTAAAGACGTCTTTTTATAAACAGTGACTCAGTTCATCGAGGGATTAGTGTGGATGCAACATTTTTTGTTTGTTAAGGTACAGCAAAATGTTGGGAAGTATAAACTGGAAGGAATTGTTTCCGACAAAATGCAGTGTTGTGGTTTTTATATCGTACATGGCACTATTTATAAACCAAGGTAAGATATTATACATTATATATTGTCATTGCTGCCACAAAATCGTCTTCTACTCAAGTGCAGGCTTTAAATATAAATTGTATGTTCGTAACAGGTGTATTGGTTAAAGGATCTCAAGAACAAAATAGCGCTTATAATTATAACACAGTAACAGTTGTTTTAATGACGGAAGTACTGAAATTAGTTGTCTCGTCGGCACTGTATTGCAAAGAGTAAGTGTGATGAAGTTTTTCATTCCTACACTCCATTATTACTTGCATATTAATTCATGGTGGCTGTTTGGTTTCATATAACTAGATTTATGGTGCTAGTACTGGCAATTAGGATTCTTTCCCAAAGATAACTACTTCGTATCCCTTGATTGACATTTGATAGTAAGGGTGGTGATCAATGTTTTAACTTACATTATACATAATGTGAAATATTTTTTCAGTCATCTGGTTGTGAACGCACATTACGTCAAGTTAATAATGAAGTATATTTTTGCTTCATTTTTATTTATGTTTATTAAATTCATTCCTGGTACATATGAAATAACAGATGTCAGATTGAATAACTGTGCCCAAAATAATTATTTTCAATTGAAGGTAAAGATTAAAGAAAATATTTCATGTTAGGGTTAACTTCAATGCAACTCTTTTTCCAGTTTGCCATTCACATCACTGATTTATGAAGTTAAATCCAATTTAAAGGGTATGTATTACCATTATTACTCGTTTTACTGTTGGCTCTTGTTTATCTCATGGAATGAAAATTTGACCGTCACTATAGCTATATACTGTTTAAAATTGATATAAATCTATTGTCACACTTTTATAATTTCAGTACTTATGCTATACTTTGTTCCTGCACTGCTATATTGTCTGTACAATAACCTTGCCTTTGTAAACTTGGCAGCCTTCGACCCTACCTCTTATTATTTATTACTTCAGTTTAGAGTTGTAGTTACTGGAGTTGTCTATCAGGTAAGGCCTACTTTTATGGTGGTGTAACTCTTAATTGTTCAGTCAACAGGGTTTTCATAATGGAATGGTAATTTCTTTCAGTTAATTTTCAAGAGGAAATTGAGTGGAAAGCAATGGGTATCATTGATACTCCTCACTGCAGGATGCATGATAAAACAAGTTGATTTTTCATTGTTTTCAAGTAGTGAAAAAACCCCTTCACCATTTTCTAACTTTTATTTAAACATCAATGCCTTTCTTATATTTGTGCAGGTGAGCCATTTTTCAATTATCTTAATTAATCATTTTGGCATGCACTTATTAAGTTGAGTAAAATTAGTCTTTGGTGTGTTTCATGGCACCAGCATGTACAAGTTAACTAGACAAAATGGGCAAAAGTGTATCAGGAGTTATGATTATACAAAGGACATAGTATGTTTAGGGATAATTTTGGTTGGGTTGAAAAAAAGGGAAGGGATGAAATGCAACAATTGGAACATATACTGTTTATTAATTCGAAATCACAGCTGTTTGTCGATACTCCATGCTATAATTTTAAAAATCAATTTACTTAATACAGTTAATAAATTTATGATGCTCTACTGGACAGTATAAATGAGCTTTCATTCAAGAGAATCATTAAGAAATAACATTCTTAAACTGGGAGCTTGGCAGTCTAGTGGATAGTGTAGGGTGTTGGATTATTGATGAGGAGGAACTGGATTTAAATCCGGTCAATGTCTGGTTATCATCCTAAATTCACCCTTCTGAGTGATATTTTGAGTATCAGATCTCCCTGGAAAATTTCAGTCAACATAGGAACCCAGAAAATGTGTAAAATTTGTGCGCTTGGGATTAGTATGAGCTGAGGTATGTCCTTACCTATTTGACTGAGCTTAGTGTTGATTACTGTGGTTAATTGGTTTTATCAAGCATTAAGAATGATGTAGCAGCTTGGGTATAATTTTTTAGCTTTTTTCTAAGTTATTCACGTATATTTAATATACTAATGTTTCATATTTTTTATTGGAAAACTGTATCGTGTATCAAGGTGTGTAATGTCTATAAGTGTCTCTGTCCGTAATGCATGGATGATGATACGTGCAGCCGTGTTTCAGGATGCTTAGCTATTTTCCTCTCTTGAAATTTTTGAAAGAATGCAATGCCTCAATTTCCACTTTTAATTTTATTATTCATCTCTATTTTGAGAGTACCATCTTGTAAACATGTACTGTATTTGATGGCATATAAGACAACATTTTTTTCAATATTTTGGTTAAAAAAAACCACCCGTGTTTATTATGGGAAGGTTTGAACTCCATGGGTTTACCTACAACTAAGAATGTTATTTTTACCCCAGATGGTCAATACTACCTATTTAGACTCCATTATATTTGCTCATACAGTATTTATTATTCAATTGAAGACTGTTGTAGTTGGGATTGCTATTATAAAGCTCATTGCTATTATGTGACGGGAATATCATGTTGCTCACTTCTGTGATGTCAAAAGAGGTGCTAGAGATATATTAAATGAACTCGATGATGTTTTATCACATGTGATCATAACAAAACAGTGTGCACTCTTCTTACTGAGTTGTATTATTTGTTTTAAAAAATTAACTTTAGTGTTTCCTATGGTTTTATTTGGATTGTTAAAATTTTTTCTTGTGTGTACCCTACTGAAATGAGGGTGCATTTTGTATGCCATCAAGTATTGTACATCTTAACTGTATTCTTTTAATTGATATTTTTTCTTTTGATCCTTTCGAGAGGATAGAAATTTACTATGTAATATCTGAAACTGTCTCATGTTTTCTTGTCCCCACTGTTATTATTATTAGTATTCTACTGGTTAGGGTAGTTTTTCTACCAGTTAGGGTAGGCATTCTGCCAAATTGGGAAGGTCCCCACTATATCCATGCTTTCATTTATTGCATATCTAAATATGAGATGAGTATTTCTTTGGAAATGTAGGATATTCTTTTTCCTGCCACATACACTTGGGAATTGCTGAGCTGATATAAGATGTTGTACGAAAATGTCAATTCAATATTTTTGTATTAGGTCTCAGTCCAGAATTAGTTTTGTCCTGACATGAGTAAAACTGACATTTGTCATTGAGATATGCTTGGCTTCACTTACTCTCATAACACGTATGTATGCTCCAAGAAATTAGTCCTCTTCTGATATCAGGTGGTGTTCTTTCGGGTGTTATATAATATACATTACCATTGTCTCCTCCTAGTCTTGTCCCTGATGTCTCCTTGGTCTCCTTACATCCTTTCCTCTTTGTGTTATCAAGCATTTTCAGTCTCCTTCTTCCTCTTTTCTTTTCCACCCTTCACTCTTACATCACCTTCACCCAGATAGATTTTAATGATGTCTATTTAGTGAACAGTTGGGAGTGGGGCCAAACATCATTTTTGCTAATATTCATAGGGAACAAAGAAAATCAACCTTTATGCATAGTCTCTCTGACAGTAGTCATTCCATGGGCATGCTCTAGACACAAACCTTATTTGTGGCGTTTATGAATTAGGATTTTTTTTATGTGGTTTACATAAAGGTAAACGAGAGATGACAATATCTCTGTGTTAAATATTGTGTTCAACTCTTTGTATTTTTTGTTCTAAAACCGAGTTCTGTGTACTACTTTGAAAGCTTTGCCTTTGAAAAGATTTAGAACAAAATAATCAGGCGTAAGTAGTTTTGTTTCTTGTCCAAAATTGGTTCCCAAGCATGTAAGCACTGGAAATGAGCAGTCATATTGTGGACACCACCTATGTAATGCAGAAGTTTATACCGCATGATGCTTTTGCTTAAAGTTTTAGCCAAGGCATTTAACACGAAACTTTGAGAATGATTAAAACTGAGTTACTGAGGGAGTTAATGCTAAATCAGGTACTGCATCAAGGAATCATTGAACTGAAAGATTGTGCTATGCATGTTTGATGATTCAGTTGCAAATTTTAAATATTTACACAATGGGAGGTGTTCCACATTGAATTAGGGATTAATTCCCTGGTCATTTGAATTATTTTGAAACAATTTGTCAATTTGAACCAATTGAACTTTGTACATATACTTTGATTTACGAATACATCATCCTTGCATTTAGGCAACAGAGTGCCCCTGGATGAATGCCAAAAGCATGTCCTGTCACGCTTGAATAATTATTTTGTATTTCGTCCCGTAGTATAAAGGTACCATAATAACGTGAGTGTTACTGCCCGTTTGTTATTATTACGACAGAATTTAATTATTCAATAAATACTACCTTGATCAAAAAGTTCCCGGAATAACCACCGTGTGGCGCTCCCATCGTTCCGATTTGAGTTCTGTTTTTTTTGTTAAATTGGTACATCTGTTGTTGATATTCCCTTTAAATCTTAGTGTCATAACTTGACATTTGCAAAAGTTACGTAGCCAAGAGTACATCTATCTCTGTGTGTGTTGGCGATTTTTTACAATTGCAAATTAACCATCAGAGAAATAGCGGAGGACTTGAACATTGCCTATGGATCCGCCCAAGACATTGTGGTTAATGATTTGGGTTTCCGTCGTGTAGCAGCAGAGTTGGTGCCAAAAGACCTCAATTTCATACAAAAAAGAGACCGTGTTGACGTCGCAAAAGACATGATTTGCGAGGCTGAATCCGATCCCACATTCATCAAAAGGATCATTACTGGAGACGAGACGTGGGTTTATGAGTACGACACGCAATCCAGGCATCAGGCAAGTGAATAGCGTTCACCAAATGAGCCGAGACCAAAAAAACCACGTAGTTTTCAGTCAAAAAAGAAGGCAATGCTGACGGTTTTCATGGATTACAACGGTGTAGTGCATCATGAATTTTTGCCAGAAGGCCAGACAGTAAACAAAGAGTATTATTTGGGCGTTATGAGACGTTTGCATGAAGCAATTCGCCGAAAGAGACCAGAAATCGTCGCACAGTGCGTCGAGACCGTCGCACAGTGCTATCATTATTCGTAATTTTTTGACGAAAAATGCAACAAATACCATCCAACAGCCACCGAATTCACCTGATTTGGCTCCCTGTGACTTCTTTCTGTTCAATCGAGTTAAAAAACCATTACGGGGAACGCGTTTTAGCAGCCGAGAGGAAGTAATGGAAAAATCGCAGGAAGCACTGATGGACATACCGAAAACCGAATATAAAAAATGTTTCGAGGATTGGATCAAGCGCTGGCATAAGTGTGTTGCAGTCGATGGGGATTACTTTGAAGGGGACAATATAGATTTAGATGAATAAACTTGTATTTTTAATTTTCTGAATAAATTCCGGGAACTTTTTGATCAATGTAGTATATTAATAATTCAGGCTTGTAATGAATTAAAGGATTGGATTTGGAAACTGATTCTGAGGCAGCATAATCTTGTTCATCGCGGTAGTTAGGTTGATGAATGTTTGCTCACGTACAAGAATAATTGGTAAACGTCAATTGAAGGTGAATCATTCAACAGCATTTGTACCTGATGATGCACCGCGTCATTATCAGGCGCAAGTTCAAGCAACTCCCTCCTTATGTATCATTTGCAAGAAGAGTTTGGGGTCGAGAACGTGACTGGAGTAGAGAACGTGACTAGAGTAAGGAGAGGACGGGGGGGGGGGGAAGGGGCTGGGAAGAGATTTTCAGGAAGGATCGGTTATAATCGGGGAGTAGTAAGGAACTTAACGAAGAGAAAGAAGCGTTCGGTACGAAGAAAAACTCGACTCAAAACTCATTATAAACCAATATAAGACTACTTGGAGGTACAGAAGAAAATAATGAAAGTTCATGTAGGGCGTAACGAACTTTGAATTTGAGGACAGACGATGTGTGTAATTTATTGTGGATTGAAAAGGTTGACTGGTTAGAGAGGGAGGTGAACGAAGGATTCTAGCATGGGTTTGGATAACAAAGGAAACCGGGCGAGATACTTATGAGGTAGAAAAAGTGGATGGTTGGTGATTTGGTGGGGAGAAAATGCGGTTTTTAAGACTGGCAGAAGAGGGAATGTTTGATAAGTAGAGAAGAGCGAGGGTGAGAAGGATTTTTTTCAGGACATACCGGTAAAATTGAGGAAATGCGGTGAAGAATACTCTAGGGCTTAAGGTGTAAAGATTAGTGAAGTGGGAGCGCCGTGATTGGCTAATACCGGCATATGCATAGTAACTTGCAAGCCACCGCTAGGTTGTTCGCTTGGCACACCGTAATAATAATGGGGCAAAGTCTTTTCATTCGACGGCAAACTGAAATTTTTCGAAAAAAATTTTAGGAGGATAGTGAAGTTCACCGGCATGTTATTCAATGTCGGTCGATCATAATAAGTCAGTTGTGCAGATTGTGGCTGACCGATCTCCATCGAGAAATACTTCCATATAAATATGGGATTTTAGCCAATTTTACTAGCCAATGCTGATAATAACAAGACTAAGAACGCCTCAACAGATTCGATTCAATCGAAGCAGTAAAACACCCTCTGTTATAATCAGAATGCCGAGATAGAAAGTGTAGACTCGATTAAATACTTATTGATGACCTCTCCTGCGAGAAGAGGGAATTGCATTCTGGATATTAAATTCTCTCGTGAAATTTCACCTTGGCCATCCTCCCCCTCTTCCCTGAGGAAAATCAGTTCGTCCCACTCAGCTCTCTAATGTATAAAAATTAGGCGTGAGAAAAAATCAGCTAGGTTTGGACCTGAGCGCACGACAACTCACTATCTTCTTTTATAGCATTTCCTTTGACATTATTGTTCCAAATGATGACGTAATTTACGGCTTTGCATCCATTCTAGGTGTTTTGCGGAGGCTTAAGAATGACTTCATTTAACAGCCGATTCTTTCACCTTTTTATCGCAGATAATCATAAATTGGTTTAAGCGTCATAAAATTATCCAGGCATGCTAAAACGATTTCTTTCCTTTGGCATATCGTTAGCGAACATCTGCTGTGTACAACTGTGATCATATAGGAAAGAACTGACTTCCATAACATTTTCCTTCCTTGCCTGTTCGTACTATTTTTTTTTTAAAGTTTGTGGTATTCTTTGATGTACATTTTTTAAAATTTTAATTGTTAAAGCTTTGTTTTTCACACACCTCACTCATTTCATTCTTTCTTATTACATTCTGTTTATGTTGAATAATGTATATTGACTATCACCCTTTTGTGCATTCAACAGTTACACATGTAGTTGTTATGCAGTGTGCTGTGTAAGAAAAAGGAAAAAATAACGGAAGCAATTTCTATTTACGTTGTTTATTGGATTTATTGTTTATATTTTAAACCTAGCCTAAAAAAATGGATGCAAAGCATATTGATTGGCAGTGGGATGTTGAAGAGTGTGATAGAGCGGAGTAAAGGGGGAGAGGGTTAGCCAAACGAGGAAAGGGCAGGAGTAGGATAGGGATGTTGGATGGTATGAAGAGAGGAAAGAAATACACAGAGATGAAGAGGTGTTTGTTGTGGAGTAGGATGTTGGGTTGTGTATTGTTTGGAGAAACGGAATTATTTGGTTGTTGTGTCCATCCAAAACCTACCTTAACCGGTAGATTACCTATAATAAATTTTAAACAGACGAGAGGAGTTGAGGGGCAGGAAGTCTCTCATAATTTTATTAAGGTGGTCTAGATGATTTTAGTTCCTACAATATTTCCATTCGACAACTTTCACGACAGTCGTGTGAAATAAAACAGGAAACATGAATTATTAAGCCGACCGGCCTGAATATTATATTGATTTATTGAGGATTGTGCCGTATTCGGAAGAAAGTGTAGAAATTAAAATCTTAATAGCTAGTATTGCCATCGGCGAAGGAAAGGGTTACTCAACGTTAGGGGAACTTTACATCGCTCAGTAGACTAATAGCCTAATATTTTTGGAAGCATTGTGGACAAATATTTTTGTTAGGTTCGTCATCTGCCAACGATGGAGACATCGTACAGAAAGAAGATAAATGAAGAACGTGCATATTTATAATTTATGTGCGCGATACTTTCAGAATTACCGCAAAAGCGTTAATGTCGCTACTCCAACTACCTCGCGTCCAGCAGCGATGACATTAGCAACGTTCACGTGGCTACGTTCACGTTAACGTTCCGCCAATCTAGGAGATACCCAGAAGCGAAAATTCCAAGACCGTAAGCTCGTACACTTTCGAAACTTATAAACTCTGAACTCCCGAGTTTCGAAACTTGGGACGGAAGAGGAGTGGCTAGTACTCTTCAGTTTGAAGTATAAGGTTGCGGAAGATCGGAAAGAAAGACATTTTTCCGTTGCAATATAAGCACAGAGTGCATAATGTCGTGGGTGTAGACCAGCAATAATACCTTGTTAAACAGTGCCAATATACATTACGGATTAGCGTAGACGAAGGTTTCATCTTTGTTTTAAACGCGGTAAACTTTTCAAGTCCCTTCCCTGGGTTCTCTACGCCCTTCGAAACATGAGCATATGATGTAAAGTAGTCATATTTTTTATAAATATACTGATCGCTACTTAATAAACGTCGTTTTAAATCTTCTGTGCTTTTTCATGGCACATTCGAAAAGCACGGCATTGATTTATACGGTGACGAGAAGTTATTATGGAAGAGAGCTTGCTGCTTATTACTTAATGACGACCTCGGTTGATCTTTATGGTTAATGAAAAGAGTACATCTGAAGCATATACAATCTCTATATCTCCTTTTCATGATCCTTCCGACCGCATTATGATATAACTCTGTATCCGTTCTTACTTCTTCATTCTTAGGCCGTTCCAGCGGAATCCTATTGAATTGCTTTAATTCTTCAAGTAAAATTTTAAAAGTCCCAAGTGCTTTCATTGGAATTCTGTTGAGATACCTTGGAAGTTTTTTTCCATCGTATTTTATCAACTGTATGGATTCACGAGAATCCTTTCCTCAACAATAATTCCTCTATATTCTCCAGATCCATAAACCGTTATTTTTTACGACAAATTCTTAGCAATTTAATCCTCGCCAAACTATGCTCCCAGGTTGTATTATGGGGTGTCGGCTATCCGCTCAGCCGAACGAAAGTATTCTACTTCTCACCCAATGAGCATAATCGAGCTGTTGCTAATTTTTAGAAGCGCTATTATGTTGGCATTACGTATTGAACATTTTTTATTCCCCATGTCGGCGCCCTTTATGAAATTGTACATGTATATATCTGGGATCACGATATGTCATTCAACTTCTAACCCATTGATGTGAAATAGTTGCAGGTGATGACTGAGCTTGCTCCCATTCGTATGAACTCTTCTTTTACTTCTGAGGTTATAGCTACTCCATATGCCACCTTCGGCCACCGTCGTGGTTCGAACCCAGGCCCTTGGGATGAGAAGTCGCTACACTAGCCATCGCGCCAACCCGATCCCCGAAATTATTCTAGTGCCAGTACAGCCTATTGGAGCGTTGTACAGCCCAATGTCAAATCATAGCCAGGATTAATTTTTTATCAAATTAGAATAAAAAATATTTTTTCGTAGATTTACTGAAGTATGGAAAGTTTTGGATTGCTTTACAAATGGTTCTTGTGAAAAAGTGATGAGAGGACTATGATAAATTTTAATAAAACGGAATAACTTTGTGGCGAAAGGATTAACTTGAAGGTACTTGGTAACATTAAAAAAAATAATCTGGAAGAAGTTTACAGAGCAGACTGTTATTGAATGCTAAATACCTGACAACCTAAAAAAGGCCTATTATTTGTAGCGAGGTGCGTTCGTAAATTGTCTTGATATACTTTTGACGTGTGGCAACACTACAGGTTTGCTTGGATGGTGGCATAGTTTGCTCAGCTGTGAGGATAAGGAGGTGACTATTTACATAGTCTGAGAGGAACATTTCTCTGGGCCCGTTGAAGAATTAGGTGTTTGAATGGGAAAAACAAATTGTCGCCGTGATAAACGGCATCTTGTTGGAGTTGAATTTGCTCTTTTTACATAGAACGAAAACTGGACTTCGTGTCGTACGTTACCGCTAGTGACTAAAACTGTTAACGTAAGTTTTAGACTTCGTTTCTGTTCGACCTCGACCTTTAAGTTATTTATGATTTAGTCAGAGAATATTGGTTTTCAAGATACTGTGAAGTTTTCTCTGCTCAGGTGGTTGAGGTTCAATAAGAGTTGACCGACTTGATTAGTTTGCCCTCGTCATGCTCATAGCATTGTGATACTCATTGGCAAGTTCAAGTTTGACCGTAGTGAAACTTTCTACGCATGAAACATTTCCATTCCATCCCATGTTTGTTACTTCCTTTCACCAAACCACAATAAGTTTTCCAAAGGTTAGATATTTGGTCTCGAAGATACGATTATATGCACATATGTATAATTTATTTGGTCATTTTACTTGTACATTATTTTTCTATTCCACATGAGATTTTAGAGCCTTCCTAAAGAGTGAAATTGAGCGCTCATAAACTTCGAAAATTTTAATTGTTACCTGAACGTGTTTTATTCTCTTCACGATTTGGTAAGGCTTTTTTTGAACGAAAACTTTTCGAAGCATTCAAAGACACCGGAAGTATTCGGTGACAATTAACTCACTACTCGCAGTATAAGAATGGAGGAAAAAGTTTTACAATTTATTGTTATACGAGTGACTAAATTACTTCCGACTAATCTCACCGAAAGATTATTGGCTATTCGATTAGCTTGTCCATTTGTTTGGTAAATGTTTAGTTTAGAGAGGTAGAAAGAATTACTGATTTCTTGTACACCCGAATCACTTCCAGTGTTATCATTTGCGCGGTAAGACGTTTTCTGATCATATATGCTTTGTGCTATCTCTTGGTCTGGAGTTCCATTCCATGTCACTGAATGCCTAAAATCGATTAACCCTTTAAGTTATATGAGCCGGTTTTGGCAACCATGCGCAGGACGTTAAGCAAAATTAAGTGCTTGTAAAGGAAATGCCTGTCTATCTAGAAATTGACTTAGGTCCTGAACTGGCTAGCCTCGTGGTAAAGTTATAGAATATTAACTAAACGTTGGGTAGCTTATAATATCTATTAGCCTATGAGTGATATGCATGTATGGTCACCCAGAATAACGCAGGTTCGGATCCCGCTTCGGTTGTGGATTTTATGCCGTCAAAAGCTTTTTCTAAGCGAAATGTAAGTTGCCATAAGATTATTTTGAAAAAATATCGATTGTTCTGAAGAAATATTTTCTATGGTATCATTTGTGCCAGCATTTTGTTTTGAAAATTATTTCTCTCAACCTATTCCACAGTCTACAAGTAGGCTGTGCTTTTACAGCTATTCAGCTTGTAGAATGAATCAAACCTGGCGGAAACTTGGTTTTTACTGTGGGTAAGATGGAAAATATCCACGAAAGGAGGACGGGACTCTCAGACCGCGTGCTCCTTTCTCCTGCAGAAGGAAATGAGTATGGCATTATGGGTTAGGTATTCGTCGCCGAAAGAAGAGGATAAATCTTAATGACTGTAATTGAAGGTCTTCGTACGTGCCGGTCGAAACATTCCGTCTACGTGACGTCGCGAAAAAGAGCCGTGAAGCAAGTGATAGTTTTGACTCTTTTTGTGCCACGATCAGCCTACATTTGAAACAACTATATTTAATGGTCACTCATAACTAATGCACGTGTTAAACATCTATTAAAGAGCCACAAAAATTCTGTTAACATTCGTTGGAATTCATGTGTTTTAGCCAATTTCATCGGGCTATTTTCGTAGGTAAATACGACATTCGATATTTATTTAATTATTCTCGAAGACAGATCGTGTTATCCCTATGCTAATTCGGCCACGATTCGGCACAAAAGTGTCTGTACACATGAATTACGTTGTTATATTTAAATGCAATTGAAAAACAAACCTTTCAGGTCACAATGAGAAATTAATTATCATTTCGAATTTGAAAAAGATATCGGCGGAGAAAAGGGTATTTTTTCGTGACAATTGCCAAAAGACAGCTTTAAGGTACCTTTCATCAAGAAAAATTAATAACTTTGAATTCAATCTTTAAAAATAACTATGTAGCAATTTAAAAGAGTAAAAAAATATTCGCCTTATCTTTTCATACTTAGATGTTGTTGCAGTGTAATGCGCATCAGTGGACGACTCTAATAATGTTACTAGTGTACTAGTGTGTGTGGTAGCTCCCACGGTTTCTTAGAATTTCTTTAAATATAAATTAAAGTCCAATTTAGAAATTTTGGCTGGTGACCTTGTGAAAGTGGGGAATTATTTGTTTTGTGTCTTTGACTTTTGGTGGTTCTGAACACAGGGTGACTTTGTTCCAGATATTATGAAAATGTCAATTCAGCAACTCTGAAGTATGTTTTATCAACTGGGATAATTAAAAAGTAGATTTCCTGAGTTACTTATTGCATAATTTCCCCATTACTATATCCAGTGCTTTGTACTTGGGCTCTTATGGACCACTCTCTACTTGTGCTCAAAAAACATGTATTTTAATAAGTAAGTGTATTCCAGTGACTTCAAAGGCCCTATTCTGTCAGGATAATGCATAAAAATTATCTAGAATGAATATTCTGTTTAATGAGGATTCAGCATCAACATTTGATGCTAAACTCTATTACTTAGGCATCTGGAATGTAGCTCCATTGGAAGACATACCTAATAAAAATGATTAATGGGGTAACACAATAACAAATAATTAACCCTAAAGACTTATTATCCTGCCGCAATTTAGCTCGAAGAGAGACACCCTGGGAATGCTCATGGCTTTTCTCCTATCACCACTAAACTGTCACGGCCTAGTTCTCCTTGAGAATACATAGAAGTTCATTTAATGGGGGTTAACTGAGTAATATTTCTAAAATCATAGACATTGCATTATTAATGGTGGGTAGATAGCAGTAATTAGTTGGGGGGTGATAGATTGTGCCAAATTTTAATTATGCTCAGTGTGACATGTGTCACTCTGAGAGTAGCATACCTGTACTTCTAGTTGTGTGACATGCCAAGTACTCTCTTTTGGAATTCACTCAACCACAGTTGCAGAAGAATGTAACTTTTTAATTGCTAGTACTCCCTTCCACTGAGGCATTGGTTTGACATATATCTGGTCTGTCATGGAATTCACTGAGTGCCCTTTACACCATATACCAGAACTCTATAGTTAAATGTTATTGGAAAACTTTAGTATTGAAAGCATCCTTATGTCATAATTTTGACCTTTTTATGCTGTCAAATGCCTTATGTGACAAGTCCCTCTTTTCCCTCCAGTACATCATTCTCAAAAAATCCTCTTGGAATAGACCAATAGTTATTTAAGGGATGTGAGTTCTCTAACAAAAAATACATAGACAGAATGGCCAATGCTTGAATTGAATGCAGTATTAAATGCAAAGTTTAAATCAGGCAAAAAAGTGTCCTAAACGATTTTTACTCTCTGAAATGGTTGCATTATAATGCACACATAGCGGGTGACTCCGTTAAAGTTACTGTTACAGTTTCTTGAAATTTGTCTAAGGTATGTACAGCCTAAGTGTTTGAAATTGGCTTTATTAACATCGTGGACTGTGGCGCGTCGCGCACGACTACGAATGCTTGTGACATTGTATGCACGGTATTTCGTCATAATATCTTGTTCCTTTAAAGCCCCCAAAATTTCAGAGTGTAAGAGGACGTCTCGGTAGCTTAATTGGTTAAAGCACTCGGCCGGATATCGAGGGATCCGGGTTCGAATCCCGGTCAAGGCGAATGATTTTTACTCTCTGAAATGGTTGCATTACTATGGAAATTATTGTACAGAATTTTTAGGGAGGATTTTAAATACCCATGCAGCCTTTCAACTTAATTACACCATGTATAGTTTGGAGAAGTGATTTTTTAATTACCCTGTTGAAAACATATCTCCCTCATCAGCTGAAGTTTGAAAGTAGTAGTATTATCAGACAATGAATGCTAATAGGAGACCAAATTTGAAAATAACTCTTTGAGTTAACATAGAAACAGCACTTCCAATGGATGAAATCCAAACTGGTTACAAAACCAAAAATTTAGGAACTATCAAACAAAAGTCCACATTTACTTGTGCTTGATTAAAATAACTCACAATATGTTGTGATTTAACATTAAAATCATTATTGCCAGACCCAGGTTTCACTGTTGTGCCGCTTCTTTAAGATTTTAATGTGGGCTTGCTAAGGACAATAATGAAGCAGTTCTGTGGGGTCGAACCAGAAACCATTTCCTTTAACTCGAGCTTGGTTTTGCTAGAAGGCAAAGGCCTGGCAAAAACCACATGGATTCTTTCTCAAACGGCTGAAGGAACTTGGGAAGACAAATATACTATGGGAAGAATAATTTGTTAGAGTACATGTTTGACAATGGTATTTTATCACTATGCCATAAATTTAGTTTTTTTATATTTCCACCAATTTTTTTAATTAAGCTATTTGTATGCACTGCCCATACCCAAATTTGTAAAGAAAGAGACAAATTCCCTGAAATTGAAGCTCATGGGGGGGAGGAGGGGGTTGGGAGGCAGAAGAGGAAATTTCCAAATAGGAGTAGGTGAAAGGGAAGGGTAGAATGTTGTCTTGATCACTTATTAATTAAGGGATTTTAGGTTATTCTTTGGGATCAATTTTTATCAGAAAGAGAAAACCAAATGTGATAACGTCAGAACTTACCGAAAACAAGTGCTCAGAAAAACTTATTATTTTAAAACTTATTATTTAGATTAAGGATTAAATTCTTCTAATGTAATAACTTTCTGTTGCAGCCCATAATTGTTCCATTTTGTGTTCACAGTGACTTAGTATGATTTCATTTCCAGACACTCAGGATGTTTTGAAATAATTTTGGTGTATTCTTGTTCATTTACTTTTGTCAGCTTTGGAATAACGAAATTTCTACTTAAGTGATGATTTTTATCGCCAAAAGACCAATAAAAATAATCAATTCCAGTGTTTTGGTATAGTTGCATTTTGCTACTAACAACTTTCATGTGAACTTATTATATTTTTTGTTATTTGCAGACTGTTTGTTCCTGCTTGGCAGGGGTGTACAACGAATATCTTCTCAAAGGAGAGGCAGAAGTAAACATATTTCTTCAGAATGTATTCATGTATATTGATTCCATTATATGTAATGCTGGAATCCTTCTTGTGCAAGGTAATTTTGTTGAATCATTTTCTACTGATGCCTTGAAGTCATTAATGCAATACAAAGTGCTGTTGATAATGATTAACAATGCCGCTATTGGAATCATTACTAGTTTCTTCCTAAAGAATTTGAATTCTATATTAAAAACTTTTGCGAGTGCTTTGGAATTGATGTTTACTGCTGCTATATGTTGGGCCATTTTTGGGATTCCTATTTATTTTAATACTGTGGTGGCCATAACAATAGTATCCTATGCTGTGATTTTGTATTCTCAAAACCCTGTTGTAAACCAAGTCAAGTCTAGTGGCTCTGATCCATCCACTGAAAAATTGATACAAGCGGTATAGCAGAATGAGTATCCTCGCAGGTAACATTGACATGACCTTCTGTTGCCATTTTTTTACATAATTGGCAAACAATTTGAGTGTGTGGACGGCAAGTTTTAATCTAGTCAATATTGTTGACCACAATTTGGACTAGTGTCTTCCTCTATGAGACATCTTTGGTGCATTATACCTTGGTAATGCTCAAAGACTGAAACGTTCCAAAGGTGGGAATTTTCCTATTGAAATTATTTTACTTTAAGCATAAATCACATCACAGTGGTGTTGATTCAAAAATGACTTGTTATTTTCTAGTCCAGCGTTTGCCGTTTGGCAAATTAGGACTGAAATAGAAAGTTATTTCTCAGGAGATGCACTTTTGATGAGGTATTTGATATTTTCATATGCAAAATGAAAAATGTCATCACCTTTTGAGCTTAAGGGGCCCATGGATTTATGCAAATTTGTAGCAATTAAAAAACTTGAAAATTTTGCATTGAGAATTTGAGCATGATTGTTTGGAGGTAATTCAAAAATTCATTGTTTTAATTTGCTTATAGGCTGTATTTTTTTTTGTTGAAAAAAATTTGGAAAGAGAATTTCACTATAAACTACTGTTTTAATTCATGATGGTTCTCGCAAGAGGTTAAAATCAATCAGTGAATGTTAAAAGGTTCCATTTAATGTATCCTGGTGAAACATTGATTGATTTTGAAAAAGTAGGTGTTTTGTTAGAAATGTAATTGGTGACGTTGGTTTGATTGTATATGTTTAGTGACTGCCAATGATGATTTTAGTTTAAAAAAACCCAATGTCATGAGTATTATTTGTTTGCACCTTCTTTCATTATAAAAATAATATTAATGAAAGTTGATATTGAAAAAACATCATTCGTAAACATATTTGACAGTTACCTATTTGTTGCATCTTGGTCAGGAGGAGGCATATTTGCTTGCCATTGTTTATGTTGATTACATGGGTTAAAGTATTTATTAAATTTAAATTTAGTTCCTTTATAGATTTTATTTTAATTGTCAAAAGAATTAATTATTTTTAACATTAAGGCCAAGCTTAAGTGTCCACATGCTCCTTTGTTATTCTTTTACCACTTGAGTGAGTCCGGTGTATCATAAAAATGTAATAAGAGTCCATAATGTATATGAATTATTAAATGATGTTATTGGAAGGTTAAGAGTCACTTACGAGGATGTATTTGGTTCAAAGTAATAGCCTTTGTTAATAAAGCTCCATTGCATTCTGTTGGGGTAAACAATGTTGAGTTCTGCTACACATTTTTGACTACTTGTAATGGCTTTTATCAAGAGTGAAATCAGGTATTTTTATGCTCTAAGCACAGATATAACATTAGGTATATCTAACCAAACAAACCATGTAACCAATATATAGGTAATTTAAATGCTAAAGTAAGTCTTATGTTTTCCCTAGTTATCTATGGAGCATCTTTTAGTCACGTGAAGCTAGCTTTTTAGGGCAGAATTCTTACCACCTCTCCACAATCTTATGGTTCTTCACAATATTTCTTGGTGAGGCTGATGGTGAAAACCAAAATTAATGCTCACTTTAAGGTGATGTATAAATTTATACCAGAATATGTTCAGTGGTGACATTAATCAAATAATTCATTAATAAAAAACAGGTCAATAAAAAAGTTTGATAAAAATAGTTCATTAGTAAAAAAATATTAATTGGTGATAAATATAAAGTAAGCAAGAAAATATTGCTGTGACTAAGTTAAAAAAAGTTGCTGGATCATGGCATATTCAAATATTAAGTCAGATTTAAGGATGGAAGATGATTAGAGTAATATATTAACTACACTTGACATTACAATTGTGAAGGAAATCTGGTGGGGAAATATGCCTGAAAATTTTTTTCACAATTAAGATTCTTCAGTTTCTGTATCATTCAGAAGAGAGCTTAGAAATTGTTGTGCTCATTATGTTCAATATTCTCGACTATGATTTCATCCTCTCTGAGATTCTAATTTCAATCTCTATGATGCACCTCCTTTGCCCTCAATTTGGATTGTGTGATTAAGAGATGCTCCCATTTATAGTATCAACCAGTTTTTTAAAGCATCATTAAATTCAGGCTTAAAAAAATTCGTAAATCAGAGATGAGAAACTCATTGCTTGCATTTCTGTAGTCCATTTTAATCTAAAAAAAAATGGGTCAAGCTGCCTGTTCTGGTGATGGAATCTGTGGAATTGGACACCAAGTGGTGGTAATTGAAAGGAAGGTACTGCTTTGCATTCCAAAGAACTTTTTTTCCTCTCAGGAAAATTTTGGTATACATATTTTTTACCTTTATAACAGTGTGAATTGGAGCATGTTATAATTTTTTAATTTTGTATTGGCATCCTTGAAAAGGATATTACTTTTATGCATGACTTGATTGGACAGTATTCAGTTAATTTATAGAAGAGTTATTTGTACAGAGGGGCTTACAAGTTTTCTAAAATCCTGAATTTTATGAAAACCTGCTGTAGATCAAATGATGAACCAACTTTGTTGATATTTATTATTACAATGCTTATTCTCTATTGTGTGAAAGTGGTGAGTTTACTTGCTTCTGCACTTTTCACCTAGTCTCTTGCAATTATGTATTTCTAACACATTCATGAAAAAAATACTTAGTATAACAAGGATAGTGAAGAATATTTTTAATAGGTCTCCTAGTTGTTCAGAAATAGTTTAAATTGTTCCTAATTGAAAAAAATATACATTATTATTATGTTTTCTGTTGCATATTTGCACAGATAGCACAAATAATACAAAAAAGATATTGCTGAAATTATATTTTATAAGTTCCATGGTTGGTAACATACATTTATTACTATTAAGTACAAAGGTGTACTTTACTTGTATTCAATTTTTATTCAGTAATTGTTTTGAATAAACAATTCTCTTGCCTTTTGAGTATTATTTTTAAGCTACGTAATCCTGTTTGAAATTAAACTTTTTTTTAAAAATCATGTCATGCATTGCATTTTTGTTTGGCAGTATTTTACTTACAAGGTCTTGTGGTGCCTATTTTTTAAGAAGATTTTTATGCCATGTGAATTTGGGAAGCTTCACCTTTAAACTTTTATGTGGGTCTCATGTTTTTCGTTTGAAGATAGACCTAAAAAAGATATGAAAATCAATCACAGTAGTAGCATATGCATGGGTCGATGAGATAATGGTCCAAGTAATGGAAAAATTTTCCAAAATATTCTCCACAATGGATCTCTCTAATTAATGGGCCATGATATATATTATTACTAATGTGGTTGAGCATCAAATATAAAATTAATATTTCATGAGTAGTGCGGTAGTTGAAAACTAATGTAATGCATTCCATTAGAAATACCTTAATGTTTTTGATACTGTATTATTAAATATTGTCATTTTTTCATTTAATTCGAAATGCGGAAGTGTTTTGATTTAGAAAAGCATTGGGATGTTCAATATGCAATTTCCTGTGATCATGTTCATTGAAATCTTCTAAATCTTCAATTGAGAATTTCTTTTGAACATTTTCTTTTGCTAATCAATTTTGTAAAATAGTGTGAGTTCTTTCACACATTGGGCTTCAAAAAGCCATTGTAGATTAGCCATTTTAATGGGATACTTGTATAATCATCACAATGGTATTGAAAACTAAAGTGTGTCATTTTATTGCAATATTTATGCCAAATTTAGTGATTTGTCATGTCATTGCAACAATTTCAGAGTGTAAAAATCATTTGCCTTGGCCTGCCAAGGTGAATGTTTTTTACACTCTGAAATTGTTGACCTGTCAAGGCGAATGATTTTTACACTCTGAAATTGTTGCAATGAAATGCATGTTAGCGGATGACTCGGTTAAAATTTACTGTTGCGACATCTCCCGCAGTTTCTTGAGATTTGTAATGTGTTATAAATGATTCTGTCTGTTGCCATTCATTCAAATTTATCAAAAGCCCTTATGCACATGCTCTTGATGCTGCCTCTGCAATGAAGGGAAAGGGTATCTATTAAAGTTATCACACAAAGGTGACAGACAGGGTGAAATAAGTATTTCCTGTAAATATCCTTAAATATTACAAGGGTAATCCAGATAGTAACCTCCGTTTTCGTGTTGCATGAGAACTAGCGGAGAGAATGGAATGGTCGCTGTATTGATGCACACAATAGGTCAGTGCGCCTCGAACTGCAGTGGTTGGAATGTCGCGCCGCTTGTCATTTGTTTACAATAGTGAGTCATAATGAACAATGCAACTGGAGTTCCCGCCAAATTTGAAGTTCGTTCTGTGATAAGGTTTTTACTGATAAAAAAACTTCAAAACTGCTGAAATTCATTGGAAAATTATTGCTCTGTATGGGCCACATGTGACGAGTGACAAGAGTTGTGCATCAGTGTTGTTGTTCGTTTAAGAGTGAATTCAAATCTCCATGATGGCCTGTGATGAACAATGAACTGCACCTGAAAATTGATGGAAAAGTTCGTGAAAATCGTTTTGCGATAACTGAAATCTTTAGAAAGTTTTCCCACAGATTACTAGGGCTCTGTTGCATGGAAACACGACAGAAAAGTTAGACAACTACGTATCATGTGTAACGGAGGTCACTTTCTGGACAGACTATTTGGTGGGAATTTCAATTGTGTTGCTCATTTTGACTCGCTATTGTTAACAAACGACAAGCAGCGCGACCTTCCAACCATTGCAGTTCGAGGCGTAATGACCTACTGTGTGTATCAATACAGCGACCATTCGGCTCTCTCCACTAGTTCTCACCCTACAGGAAATCGGAGGTTACTATCTGGATTACCCTCATATTATGGTGATCAGACATAGCATAACTGTGCTAGCAGAATGACCTAAAAATTCAGAACTCGGTTCACCTTTTTCGTGCAGGTGTTGCATTGTTATAGTGATGTGAGAATTTCAAATGGTGCTCCTTTATATAAGGTGTAGGTATTTTCGTTTGGTGGTGGATTTGAAAGGGACATTTTGACATTTTTTTGGCTTAAATTATGCCACAAATAATGAGGGCTGTTAATATGAGGGATTTGATTTCTTGTTTTTTTGCACTTTTAGATCAGCTATGGTTTACAGGAGCAAAGCAATGTGCACCGATAAATATAATTCATGTAAAAATAAAACCTCAATAATGCATATTGTATCAATCCTCGCCAACGAGAAGAAACTTTAGTCAAAGGTATGTAATACCATATTTACATGCATCCATAGAATACCAACCTTAGAGCAGTGAGTCTATAATAGTAGGACTGGAAGTATTAATTCCCTTGAATTTTAATCAGAATGAGCGGTGTTTCATACTGTTGTCAACAGAAAGGTATTATTTTAGCCAGGAATAACTTTGTGGTTAGATGCATTTGTTTCTTTGGACCCACGAACTAAACAATGAGATTCAGTACTTTGTGAAATTTATTTACTTTCACTGCATAAAATAATTTGATTTTTGTGTGTACATAAATTTTTAATACAAATGATAGCTGGCACAGAAGCTTGCTAACCAGTGATTTGTAGTATTATTAAGGCTCTACTCATGTGTGTGTCTCTCTCAAGGGGGTCATCCGTTGAGAGAGACCCTGGAGTGGGTTTCTTGCATTGGATTTGCATACATGTTTAATTTCACTGGATGTTAATTATGATTAAGTATACATTGGTTTTGGCACAGGAATGCTGTAGGAATGTGAACAAGTAATAGGGGATTAATTTATCAAATGATTGTGTAGCATATTTTTTGGGGAAGTAGGGTTTTGAAGGCATATCATTTAGAAGTTGAAAAATTATATTAAGGACTTGCTCTTAGAACTTGGACATTTCAATCAAATGATTCCCAGAATAAGTTATTGTGTTTTAAGAATGAGCAATATTTCAATAAGAATTATTTGAGCCGTTTATTTTGAAAGTGGTCCAAGTCCATTTATGCTTAAATTGAGATATTTAAGGGTTCATGTTTCAATGCAATTAAAAATATATGTACAGAATAGTAATGAGTCTTACTGCTTAAGTGTATCTGTAGGTATTAAAATTATAGTTCATATTAAAATAATGGCAATTATTAAGTGAATATATTTATTTTCTTACCAAGAATGGAGTTAGGCCACTTTCAAAATTAACAACCAGGTTCGAAATAAAATTTGAAGGAGCTGAAGTCTATTCAACATAATTTCAGATGTTTCAAATTGAAAAAAAAAACAACACTATATATTTTACATTTTTTTGACAACACTTCAAAAACATAATTTTTGTGATTTGAAATACTTTTTAACTGTTTAACGTACAGAATTACGAACATAAATTACAACGTACAAGCATAAACTACAAAACAATTTACTTCTCATCTACATTTTGTGTGTGCGAAAGGGAAAAGATTTGAAGAAATCATGATTTTCCAGTGGTATACGTTATATTGTTATAGGTAAATTATTTTATACATTGGTGTTAATAGAATATTTTTGAACTTTCTTGGTTTACCTCAACGTGGTAATAGATTCAAGACTTTCAAATTTTCATTCTCATTCATTACAGAAAATTATTGCCCTATAGAAAATTTTATTTGGTTCATTTCTGACAAAACGCATCCAACATATTTTTAACCAGTGTATTGGTTCTCCGTTTTTATTATTAATTAATTAATTAACAATTAAATCATTTTCCCTTTTAAAAATTGCATCTTCTTATAATTTTGTCGGTACAAAATCTTCTTGTCTCATTTAATTTACAATAAAGTTATTACCTTTCCGGCGCTTTTTGATAATATTGTAATAATCTTGGAGGACAAACTGTAAATTATTTTTTTAATGACATTTACACCATGCCAAAATCTTTCATTCGGTAAAAACGAATGTCCTGATATTAAAAATTTGTGATCAATGATTTCCATATTATTTGCAACAGTTGGAGAATTTTTAGCCACGTTTAAGCTCTTTATTGTTTCTGGTTTGCTCTGCACACCTGTCACTGTAAATTATATCGTGTCTTTCTTTTCTTAAATTTTTAACATGTTTTAGAATGCATGAAGCTATTTCTTGAGTATCTCTTGGTCATCCCAAACGTACAGTGAA
Organism: Hetaerina titia; assembly: GCA_037158775.1. Taxonomy (NCBI): domain Eukaryota; kingdom Metazoa; phylum Arthropoda; class Insecta; order Odonata; family Calopterygidae; genus Hetaerina; species Hetaerina titia. The sequence continues at coordinate 78,979,927 of CM073773.1, read as the reverse complement.
CATTATCGTTCTGAAAATTGTAAATAATCAAATTTAGAGCGTACATATTGCGTTTATAATATGCTACTGAAGTAGTTAACTTTGGATTAGGTAATGCTTTTTGCAAGTCGAACGAAAAAGGAAATAATAGTCTGAATTATGTGATACTTGTTCCTGATCTTGTTTTAGTGACTTTCTAGCTGATTCTGCTATTTTTAAACGGACAGTGTTCTTCTGTAAGCTTATTTTTTTCTTTGCGCGGTTGGTATGAATGTAAATTAAAATATTTTTATGTAAGTCCACTCAATAATGGTTTTTATTTTATTTTCCTTGCAATGAAGCTCGAATAAATTTTAAAAAATCCTAAGAGTTAGATCAGGATGTAGATATCTTTTATTAGGATTATGAGAGGTTAATACACGTCCTTCACTAACCTTAAAGGTATCCAAAAAGAATATTTTACAGATGGGAACTTTTCCGTTTTTAGAGTTTAACAAATTCCTAAAACTCCCAATTTCTTGACGAACCTTTTCCGTTTTTTTTGACGCCTTTGTTTCACAGTTTTGCGCTCGATAGCTTCGTAAAGCAATACATTTTTTGTATTGAAATTTCCCAATTACCAAAACTTTTCAAAAATATTCTTTTTTTCTTCTTCTTCGTAATTTTTTTATGAAAGCTTTTCGACAACGTCAAGCTTTGTTTTGGAAAACTTTTGAAGGGACTATTATTACCGGTTTGAGTACAATATCTTTTTTCTCAATTCTGTTGAATCTTTCGCACTTTTTAGATGCATGTTTCATCAATCTTTTCGCCATTGTTCGAAGTTAGGCTGAAAAGTAATGCACACATGCATGTAGAGCGCGAATAAGAACAACAGCAAGATCGGGTAAAAAGAACATAAAAGTGCAATTCTTAAGTTTCAAAATCATATATTTATTTTTCAACATAGTCACCGTTAAGGCTAACACATTTCTCCCAACTCGCCAATGTCAAGGAAATATTTTTACGCTCGTGATATTGCCTGATTCCGCCTTCCCCACCTCTCCTGTGTTCGTCTTTTATATATGTTCCTATCCCTTTTCCTTATATCTATTTCCTTGCGAATGAATATTTGTTCGCCATATGGCGAGATTTCGTGTTTGAATGTGTATTTGGCCAATGTGGCTCGTCTCTTTCTTCTGGCTTTGCGTGCCACGAAACGCACTGATCCTATAGTCTATAATACTGTATGATTGCTTACCTACTGTCCTTCCTCTCGTGTGTCGTCTATTTTTCCTTTGGTAAGCCTTTTGAAAACCCAAACAATCTCTCTTTAGCAGATTGTTGGCAGGATATCATGAGTATTTGAAATTGAAAAGTTGAATTAGATTTTGAAAAGTATTCGATTACTATCCTGCAGCAGCTCTAACCTGGGACCATGTATCTTCTCCCAGGAAATGCTGTATCTACATCACTCTTAAATGTTTTTTTCCATTGGAACCATTTGTTCCCTTCTCTTCTGTTCAATTAGTAGATGGGCTCAACTCTTCTTTCTCTGATTACGTTTGGGATATGTCGTTATTATTTTATCTAGAATCTAAAATTATATTGAACCAAGTTAACATGCAGCAGTATGTTTCTCTACTGCGATATCAATTCCGCCATCAGTGCAACAAAATCAAATAACTCCCTGCCCAACCGGAGGATTTGTGAAAGGATAAAGTTTGAGGTTGTCAAATGAACTCCTCAGAAGAAACAACAGATGATAATATTCTTATTGTGTATACCGTGGAGGTTGAGATTATGGGTGAGCTTATCAGGAGAAAATAAATAAATTCTATGTGAATTTAATGTATTCATGTTCGCAGAATAATCATGGTTGCTTGTCTTATGCTAAAATTGCAATTGAACTTATCACAAATAATATGTGATGCCAAAATATTTTATTGCTTTGACTCACCTTTCATAGAAACCTTTACAAAATACAATTTATATTACTTTTCCAAACGCTACGTCTTTCTTGAAATAAATTAAGTATTAGTAATTTGTCGTGGAGGGTGGGTGAGATTTAAGCAAGAGTAAGAAAGGTGGAGAAAATTGACTTCAGCTCTGGTTACCGAGGAGTCCACAGTTTAATGTCGTGCTCAACGAACGGAGTGGCATGAGTAAATACTCATCTAATGATTCAAAAAGGTACTTTCAGCGTGTCACAGAAGTTAATCTGGGAATATCCCTGAAAACACTCCGAATTTCGTTAACCAAACTACGATCTTTGCCGTAAGAATCCGAGATCACAAAAAATTCAGATCAATGAATGTTGAAGCACTTTTTTTTAATTTCTAAATAAGCTGAAGGCCAATTGTATACATTCTTGTCTGCGAACTGAGGATAATGCCCAGGTATAAATAAATTCTTATCTGCATTCTGCTAACGTGATTGTTTTTACAATCAGGTTTCATAAAAGACATTCCTGTTAAACTTACGAAATAATCCTTTTTTAAAGAGGCTGTTGACCTCTGGGAATGCTTCTAGGTAGGGTAATTAATAAATGGCAATATTTATACTTATTTTTGCGAAGATCGCGGTGTTTTTTATGTTACCACAGAAGAAAGACATCTTCCATCCCTTTGATCACAGTTTTTTTGCGTGATAACTGCAATATTTCTTACAAGTAATCCACATTTCGAAGAATTGCATAACTTGGTCATCGACCAAGATGAGGAGTGTGTTAAAAAAATATCACACATGGAAATTAGATATTCATTTCAGGTCGGTGCACCGAGAAAGTTTTCATTTTCCTTCACAATCCATTTCACTGCACCAATTCTTTCCGATTATTGTCTGCTTGGCTATTTCCTGTCTTCAATCTAAACTGGTGGATCCCGAAAATTCACTCTCGCCACTCACACGGGATCCGACTGGCTCTATTTTTTATTCGATTCATTCCTTCATCTTTGTCCTCGCATTACGCTCACTCGCCACTCGTGTAGCGCAAGTATTCCGCAGGATTGTAACCAAAAAGTTCGAAGTCCAGACTGTATTTGTTGTAAAGGGCCATAACCTCATGTGAGGTCAACTGCGAGAAGTAGGCTTTGGCCTTGCTGCCAGCACTTCTCCCTCCCCGCGTCTGGTGTCGCCAGCGAGGTTGGATGCCCTTCTCACCCAGCAAGCCGGATGATCGTATTATGTACTCCTGGTCCCTCTGCATTGTTTCCACCTAATGAGGAGGAAGAAAGGGGAAGAGAGGACGAATCAGACCATAAATAACAGCGGGCTTCAATAAATAGATTAATGCTAGTTTTTGTTTACTATGGAACGTACCGTTGGCTCGATAAAATAATATGATACGTAAGCCCCAAAACCTCAAAGTCTTCCGTTTTCCATCTTCTTAAACATCTCTTCTTAAATCAATGGATTCATTGAGCTATGACAACCCCTTCATTTCTATCAATTTTTTAAGTAAATTATTTCATTTTATTCATCTAGCTGAGTTTGGTCAATTTCAGTATTCCATTCTATTCCATACTCCTATATCAAACTTCCATTTTTCTCTTCACTCATGAGCGTCTCAATTCTGTGTTAGATGTAATATCCTAGTTTACAATTGTAAAAAAATATTTTCATTTCTTTAAAACGTGCTCTTTAGCGTCACAGCCCATCTGGAAGTACGAGTGTACTACCATTACGAAGGAGCGCGGGAACGGGATTAGAACACCCAAATGAAAATAAAAATATTCCTTTGAGTTTTTAACGCATATGTAGAATAGAGCTTGGATTTTAGAAATTGGTCAATTATATCCTTTGAAATTTATCCAAAACCCTGCGAAGCCTTAAAAACACTTAATTATAATAACTTCAAAGAATTACAAATTGTCGTTCCAATGCCATGACGGGCTAATTCGCTGGAAGAAACAATGAACTAATACACTGTAAGATACAATACGCATTCGTAGAGACAAATAACGAGAAAGTGAATGATGATAAATTATATTAAAAGTAATTCTCGTTTTAAAAAAGTATTTTCCAAAATTAGGACGAGATACAGAAGATTTTGAACAGATTTAGAAAGTTAACATGTTTGCTGGATTTCTGTCCGAGTCACAGGCTTGTTGCTGAAACATTTAATGAGTAAATGAATGTTGTTCTATACGGACAATTAAAATTTTTCCTATCAAACCCCTATTTATTTGTTTTATTAATTTATATGTACCCTGCAGGCCACTGCTAGGGTGTTTGGCGGGGGGTGAGCACACGCCAGAACAATTTTACTCGAACATGACCCTACCGAGGTCGAATAATGTTTTATGAGACCCTATCGTTCGTGGAAAAAATGACATCTTAAATCTATCTGTTCTATACTTAATCTCTCTAATGTTATTAGCATGATCTCTCCTACCGTAGCACGATGGGGTTAATAATGCATTTTCAACATCACTGATAGAGAGACCTCTTTCCAATTTATTTTATTATTTTTTTTCCTTGAAAATAAGATGTAATGAAACACCATTGCTAACGTAGTAGGTGGTTGACATGCAACGTGTACACTGGTTGCTGTATTATTAATTTTCTGTGGATGCGTCTAACGAATAACCTCTTGGCTAAATTTTGAAAGCACCTGGCTAAGTGAAAGAAAAATATACAATTCGTGAATGGATTAGGGTGATTGGATGAGAATGAGCTGATCGGAGGCTGACCATTAGCGACGTTTCTGTCCATTTTAATAATATCGTAGGGATTCACTAGGGAGAATCGTGAAATTATCGAGTCTCGACGATGACGAAGATTTTAACGTCAAATCTTTGTCCAGTGACGATTGTTACTCACACTAATCTAGATTTGTCAAGGCTTTGACGTCGCAGTTCCACCGCTCTCGAGGTTCGACTATTTCCAAGTCCGTCCTGCATAAAATCGACCCCTGATTTACTTAATGGCCCAAGGAGATTTCTCACTCACTTTGGCTATGGCGTCATAGCGGAGGAGACATGGCGTGCAGAAGAGGTAGTACGGTATCCAGTGGTCGTCAGCGCGCGTCGGATCCTCGTCGATCAGATATCTCACGAACTCTCGGAACGTGGGTTCGATCCTCTCCTCATTCTCGTCCACTTTCGTGTCCCTTGGCAGCGTCCGGTTGAACCTGTACTTGGAGACTATGTGGCGCCCGTATTTCCGGTAGAAGTGGAGCACTCCGTGCTCAAGGCCCACCTTGGAGTTCTCAAGTTTGTCCCTATATGCTGACAGCAACCTCTCGAAAGGGTGGCGGACGACCATGAATTTGAATGTGCTACGAAAGGCCTGGATGGGAAAAAAGAGAGAGTGATTAGATAATTTTCGGATCTGAAAGGGACAAAGACGTTAGGTGTCACGTTATGACTGAAAGCGATATGGATGGGGGATTACTAATTCTTGCTGAAAGGGCACTAAAATAATATTATTTGATTGGACGAAGTTAATTAAATTTTTTACATTGAAAAGTTGGTTGTCACGACGCGTGACGATTAAAGTATTTCGGAACTTTCATGAAAATTTTAAATTCAATATTTGGTAATCGAATTGGGTTGTATGAATAACATTTCCACAAAATCGATAGCGTGCTATTTTCACTTTTTCTTACTTCCGGACATGTCCGCGCAAAGCCCGCGTTTTCCCCGATATTGAGATAAGATACTCTTGACTGGTAATCAGGTTTCCCAGGGGTCAAGTCATCAGAATTTACACTGCACTAATTTTCAAGGTGGGAATTGGACCCTTGGGATTAGCTCTATTAGTCACCAGACAAGTCAGGGAGACAAAAAAATAAAATATGTATTTGATATTTTAATACCCTGCAAGCCACCGCTAGGATATGTGGCAGGGGGTGAATACGTACATACTCGTACACACTAGAATAATTTTGACCCGAATATGACCCTACCGTGGTCGGACAAATTTATTCTGATCCCTTATCGTTCGTGGAAAAAATGACATCTTAAATTTGTGTGTTCTATACTTGATGTCTCTAATTTTATTGATGATGAACTCTCATACCGTAGTACAATGGGGGTAATAATACATTTTCAACATAACTGCTGAACAGACATCCTTCTAATTCATGCAATAGATTTAATTTGTAATTTAACTTTCGCTCTGCGAGTGATTCCTAGCCTAGCTGCTCTTGGATTTTGGATACGCTACTAAGTTTATCATAACAACGTTTTACAAATCTAGCTCCTCTACACTGCTTCGACAATCAATCCAACTTCGTGAATTAAGGAATCTATTCTATGACTTTTAGGAGTAAAGTTGTTCAACAGGGCCTACATTTTAACTAAAAAAAATAACTTGTTTCCACAGATTTCTTTTGAATAACACATGGTCCCAAATGTCCCGTATACTCTCAATCCAACTTTTTGACGTACACTCACATATACTAGAATCCAGTGAGTTCACTTTGGGATGTAGCCAAGAATGAAGTGGATGGGCGGTTTTCTATAGCTACATCTCAATCTACGGTTGCTCCCGGCTTTGGCAATCGATATGGACAGTGGCTGAATTGTTTTTTTTTACGATCACCGACGTTCGATATGAATACATTAGTTCATGATCTGACTAATCTGAGTAATTGCACAGTTTTAGAATCCTTCCCACGACGTCATTCGGAATTGATTGCACGCCTTCTTCGCTCTATCATTGGACAACAATTACCTTTTTTAAGCTTCCAGTCAATAGCCGTTCCCAGTCAGCAGTCACGCCATCCAGGAAAGGAGGCCAGATTTATTATAACTGACGTGTCAATATTGGAGAAGTCTTTGATTGAAATACTTTTTGAGAAGAGAATCGACACTTTATTGCACATAATTATTTTGCTCTCACCTTTTATTTGTCTTCTTTATTGTAAGAACATAAAAAAAATCAGCATTCCAAAATTATCTGCCCGTCGTCACGACTGTGGTATTAGCCATGGGCACTTTGGGTATTGAAATTGAGCATTGAAATAAGTAGCCCTTTGGACTTTTCTGATGAGTGCTTTTGAACTTACGAGCGTCAAATCAGGGATGTCAAACTAAAACACCAGAACATTTGGGGAATACATTTAAATTAAGGATTCGGACCAGCTATGATCATTACTATTAGGTAATCTACCGGTTAAGGTAGGTTTTTGGATGGAGACAACTATCAAATAAATATTTGTAACTCCAAACAAAACCCAATCCAGCAACCTACTCTACATCAGGTCCCTCTTCATCTCTGTGTACTTCTTTCCTCCCTTCATCCCGTCCTATCCTGTTCCTGCCCTTTCCTCGTTTGCCTAACATTCTCCCCTCTATTACCTTCTTCAACATCCCACTACCGCTCAATACGCCTTTCATCCATTTTTCCTGCCTCCATAGCATTTCTCTCAACAAACCCCTCTCCTCACCCACCATCTCCAGTACTTCCTCATTTGTTTTCCTTTTAGCTATGATTATACCTAACCCTAAAGCGATTTTAGAGCCGTATCTGATATAATTTGAGTAGAAGGCAATGGTAACTGTCTCAGTGAAAATGGTCCGTATAGGTTCCCCCCTCACCTCTTCTGCTTCTTTGAACTCTGGTTCCGGAAAAATTCTGCGGGCAAGCACACTCAGCTGCTCTTTCGGCGCCTGCAAAGACGCCTCTGGCACTCCACCTAAGATGAGGAAGTTGTACAGCCACGTCGATGAGGCAGCTTTGTAGATGGGGCACCAAGATATTTTGTGAGGCCTGAGAAATGAAGAGATTGTACGCCAATGATTACAAGTTAGCACGAGATATGTTCACCCATTGCTACACATTGCATTTGCATTGTCCCACATGCAAGGGTGGTCTGAAAAGTTTACGACCTAACAAAGATACAAGACATTTTTTCTGAAATTTTCTAGGTCGGAAACTTTTCAGACCACCCACGTACTTAGGTACGAATCACATATTTTGAATGATTGTTAAGACATTCCAATAGTATTGAATATGAGTTAAAATGGTGTTGACCCTGGTGCATTTCACTCCGTCTGGTCCTCGTATATTTTTCTATTGGCGACACCCTGAGTCACCTTATTGATATTTGATACATTAATAGCTCATGATAAGAATTTATTTAAAAATTACATACCACAACCCGTTATCCCTTAAAAAGAGTATAGCCCTGGTCAGTATTTACCTCAGATGCAAAATATATTTATTTGGGGGATTTTACGTAGGTATTCTGGCCATTACACCAGATACTTTATTGTAGTGTCTATTTAACTATGACACGAAACTCATTTAACAATAAAATTAAGTAGGAAATGTTCTCACAAGGGCTCAATTGTTCATCGTTTTGTACTTCAAGGAATAAATAATTAGAGACGACGCCAGCTATTCTTAGCTACCATGACCTGGGTGGCAACCATTCCAGCATAATTCCTACTTTGGTAACGTATCGGTCACTAGCGTTATCTGTTATATGGGTATTGTAATAATGCCAATATGGTGTCAGAAGTTAAAAAGTGCGAGGCGGTAAAGTAGAGTACGAACTGTAAGTTATAAAACGTCAAGCCGACAAACTGAATCCACTGCACTGAATGTTGTTTTACGATTTTTTTTACTTATGTGAACTCTCCACTGCCTACTTCCATTTTCTCAAACGAATATTTCTTAAATTTCAAAAGATGTTAAGTTCACTGCTGAATTCTAAGCCTGCGCGGTGTACTTGAAAAAGCTTATAAATAGATGACCCACTCTATAAGCCGAAGTTCATTTAGGATATATTAGGATGGATGTGATAACTCAACATAGGACTTTTTAATTTGCAGTCATCAGGATTTTGCCTAGACAAACTTGGATGAATCTTAAAACTTGTTGAAATCCTTTCAAATAATCATGGATATCTAGCGCCTCTAAATGAAAATGCGTTTATATGTGAATAAAGTTGAGATATTCCCTGAAAACTGTGATTATTTATTTTCTTCGAGGGCGCAGCTATAATAATTATTGTTATCGAGATTTTTGTGCATAAATTTCAGAGTGCTTACCGAAGGAAAACAAAACCAAAAGCAAAAAAAGAAAGTTTGGATTCAAATACCAGGAAGGTACCTATGGAGTTGTATACCGCATGGTACGATAATTATTTTAGAAAAAAGAGGCATTCGATAATGGCTTGTCCGTGGTTTAGCATTTAAATACATCTCCGTGATTTCTGATATTGCGTAAATTAACGAATACATATATTTGCGTGTAATAAACTATATTTACGTTTATATTCTTTCGCATGTGAAATAGGCTTTAAGTTCTTAGATAACTGAACGTTATTGTTAAACACTGACTTGTCTATGTAAAAGACTGAGTACTGCGGTGTCGGAGGATGCTTGATGCTGGAGGTCCCGGCTGACTGACGATAGAGTCCAAGGTTGTGCCTCCTGCAGACCTCTTCCACTTGCCTAAGGCGTTTATCGTTGTCCAGTCTCGCTTCTCTCTGGTGGAGATCATCAGGTGTAAGAGAAAACATGAAAAAGCAAAAAAATAAGCAATAATCATAATCATTATATATCCATATAAACATACAAGTATACATTTCAAGTTTGGTACGGTTCGGAAATTTGGTCGCAATAGTAAATAGGTCGTAATAGGCGTGTATTGTAGGGTTTTGAGCTCATATGGAGAAGTATGGAAATGCTAAAATGGACTGAAAGGAAAACAAATGAAATACTAGGCAAGGTGAGGTTGGAAAGTGTTTGTGTGGGAAACTTAAAGGAAGTAGGAATGACGAGTCCAGAACATTTTGATTGGAGATGAATTAATGGAGACTGACGGGGGAAGGTTTGGCAAGAGATGTAAGAAGAAGCAAAATATGGGAATGTTGGATAGAAAATAGGGAAATAGAATGTCTGTGGTGTGGTGAATAGTTTATTGTAGTTAGGGGTACTAGATTGTGTCTTGTTGCACGAAGCCAAGAAATATAGCCATGTTAAGTCTGGGTCCATCCAAAACCTCCCTTGAATGATAAACTACCAAATAATGATATTTCCGCTAGGTTCATTAGGAAGATTTAATAAGTAAATATATGTTTGGGGCCAAGGTATAGTGCAGTGAATAAGACGTTCGACTACTTCACGGAGAGTCCTGGGTTTGGATTTGGGTGAATCTGGGCTCATATTTACCCAAGCTGAGTTATTTTATGAGCCATATATCTTCTTGGGAAACGGCCGATGGCCGGGAAAAAAAGAAATTGGCTTCCTTAACTTTAAGGGAGGGAAATACTGAAGATTAAATTGACAACAAAGGGAGGAACGAGGAAGTACATGCATAGAAGAGCAGGAGAGGAAAGGGAACAAAGAGAGTGAAGAACTACATTTATTGGAAACACCTTGAGTCACAATTGATGAGTTAGGAACATAATACAGAAGAAGGGAATATTGAAGGGAAGATCCTGGGAGGAAGGCCAAGAAAGGGATACAAATGATAATTTTAGAATGATGTAAATAGAAAAATTATTAGTGTGTGAGAGATTTAATACTGAACGGAGAAGAATAGAGGGCTGCAGTAAATTAATCCTAGGATTGAAATACTGACGACAACGATGAAAATAATGTGTGAATTTCATAAACCTTCTCACTTAGCAAAACAATATTTCGGTTGATTACTTTGCCTCTGATTTTGACAGGAATTCTGTTAGTACCTACGGATGTCTCCACCTCTAGCCATCACGTTAAATTCTCGAAGGGTGAGCTGTTGAATTGATATTAGTCGATTAGTAAAATGGGATTAAATTTAAAAAAATTATCCCGTGAAAATTCTATTTTCTATTCCATAGCTGGAGTCATCATGCTTGTCCAATTATCTAATGAATAAATAACGAAGATGATACTTTTTCATATATCAAATATAAAATTACGTTTTGTACTCAATTATTGCAATTAACTTATCTGGAGTCCTTCGCGACAGCCATTACATTTCGTATGATGTGTGAGGCGGTCTGTATAACTCGAGAACTGGGTGGGAACACAAGGTGCCAAAACCCTATTGACATAAATTAGATTAATTGGAATGATTATTGAGGCCTATATCATCTTATGTTTTAAGTATGAGTCTTGGAGGTTTTTAGAGCCACTGAAATATTGGAAAATGTTCTACGCAAAATCTTTGCATAGTTTCTGTTGAAAAATATACTAATGACCTACCCATGAGTGAAAATTTAGTTACCAGTGCTTAAGTTATGTCGGAACCCAATGTACACAAAGTTATTACGTAATTACGTGTGAACCTAACAAAAGAAACGTGGCGGAAAGGAAAAGTTGAAAAGGGAAATGGTAAAAATCGTGAAAAATCTATAAAAAATTTGAGTATGAAAATGTACAGTTAAAAGTGAAACAGTTTCTGGCGTAACTTGGTGGAAAATCTTCATATTGACGTTTTTATAAATCAGGTCAGACCTGATGATGTTATGCTATAACGAAACCTGGGTCGTGATAGTAAAAAGTTTATGTGGAAAAGCATAGTGTTTTGATTTATAAAAACGTCAGTTAAGAGTGAGTCAAATTTAGCATCCCTTGAAATATTATTAAGCTTTGGGTTCGAAGGAACACCGGCGAAGGAGTCAAACTGCAACCGAAAAAGTTTAAAAAATATTTTTAAGGCAAGGTAGGGCTTCCCTAAAACATACCCAATTACAATGGGAATCGAAATGAATACATGTGGGTAGGGGAGGGAGGGAATTTATTTCTCTGTGCGATCCGTGATTTCACAGGAATATAATATGGTACACGGAAAATGACACAGCTTGGGTGAAACCAAGAGTGTCCAGATGCGTCGCCCGGAATTGGACCCAGACTCTCAGTCGGTAGAACCGTACTCTAACCCTTGGAGACTACCACGCCTCCCATTATACTTGATAGTGGTAGTACAGTGTTTGTTTATACTACTTTCAAATTATATATGTGGGTGTGTGACTCAAATATTACTCAAAAATCGTTTAATTGGCTTAAACTGCTACGATACACTTACCAGTAAAATCCCTTGAGGAAAACTACGAAATCAGTGCCATTTTTACGCTACTTAATGACTATAAATCACTCTCTTACGTTTTGGGTATAATTAGTATTCCTAATTTGAGCTTGATGATTTCTTTGAATAGGTCTATTTGAGGAGTTTTCCTTAGGGTGCTGCATCATGAGACTCACTTTTTGGTTGGAGAGGTAGGGCGAATTTAACATAAGATCACCTTCATATTGGAATCCGTTGGCAACTATTGGCAATTTCTGGATGACATACATGTAGTTGGGTCTTTTGTTTCGCACCATTTGCAACATAAAATGTTTCGAATGGTTTGAGGTTTTTAATGTTTAATTACATATTTCCAATATTTTACAACCATAGACGTAGATTCTTTCCTGCCCTTATTTACAATTATTTTTCTCAATTATTAATTCTATTTGAATTAATAATGTTTTACCGTCGCAATTTGTAAAAGAAATCTATACGTTAGTGGAAAAATTATAAGACTCCGAAAAAATTTCTAGGTATTTTATATTCCAAGACAAAAGCGATACTCTTTTTCTCAGGCTCTTAAAGGGGTCAAATCCTTATAGTATATCTGAATGGAAGAAATACCGTTGAAAGCGAACGATAGGGTTTTCAGGGGAAATTCTTCGACAGGAGTAGGAGACTGTTGAAGGGGAAAGAGAAGGGGAAAGTGAGGAGTATGCCAAGGGAAAGGAGATACATATGTCGGCGCGTTTGCATCTTACGTGAGTGCAAGCCATATCTACATCTACACAATATTCCGTAAGCCGCCGCAAGGGCTTGTGGCAGGGGATGTTAGGTCACCATCCGTAAAATAGAATAAAATCATTTGCAAAACCAAATAATGTTACCTCTACACAAATATTAGTTTGTTAATGCACTGAACAAACCTTAATCACATGAAAGAAAGCACTCGCATGCAGCAATATTCAATAACAGGATACGTGCATTCAAATCATGCTGTAGAACTGTTAAAAAGATGGGTCCATTAAATAAAAAGAATAAAATGCAGGAAGAAACATGCAGGATATCGGAAAATATATTTTATTTAAAAGGTAATCTACCGGTTAAGGTAGGTTTTTGGATGGGCACAACTATCAGATAATTAACTTGCGACTCCAAACAAAACACAATCGAGCAACCTACTCTACATCAGGTCCCTCTTCATCTCTGTGTACTTCTTTCCTCCCTTCATCCCGTCCAACATCCCTATCCTGTTCCTGCCCTTTCCTCGTTTGCCTAACATTCTCCCCTCTGTTACCTTCTTCAACATCCCACTGCCGCTCAATACGCCTTCCATTTTTTCTGCCTCCATAGGATTTCTCTCAACAAACCCCTCTCCTCACCCACCATCTCTAGTACTTCCTCATTTTTTTTCCTTTCGGTCCATTTCACCTTCTCCATTCTTCTCCACACCCACATTTAAAAAAGCCTCCAATCTACGTCTATCCTCCTGCTTCAGTGACCACGTTTCCGCGCCGTACATAACTGCGCTCCATATCAAAGTTTTTACGAGTCTTTTCTTAACATCCCTACACAACGTCCCCCTCGTCAGCTCCCTCCTCCTTGTGAAAGCCTCTTTGCCTAACGCAATTCTTCTCCTTACGTCCCTACTACTTTGACCGTGTACGAAAAATATATATACTATCAATTCTAATTATCTCCTACACAATTGCTGTCATATCTATTTTGATCTCTAATGATACGAGGAAAAAACGACATTTAAAATCTATCTGTTCTACAATAAATCTCCCTGATTTTACGTACTATAGTAAGTCGAGGGGTCTTTCATTAGATAACCCTTTCATGGGTTATCCTGCCTTTTTAAAATCTAGAAATATAGCATCGATCTCAACGCAGTTTTAAGGAAATTCTGAGGCATGAGATATATGATCGAAGGGTCGTAAACTTAAGAGGTTCGAATACCACAGTGGTATTCGAATCTCCCAAGTTTTCGACATTCAAGAGAGATCGATAATTTTCACGAAATTATGGTCCCATATGGGTTGATTGTTAAAATGGTGATTAAAAAAATTCAACTAAATCATGTATCAGTATGCCCTTGAACTTGATCAAGTTTAATATAAGAATATTCTAATGTTTAGGTCTCCTATTAAAATTGGAGGCTCTGATTTTGCACGTAAGGGTGCCAACACCCAATGCAGTCAAACTCAGAGTCAAACTTTAGCGATCACATTTTTTTCATATGGATAATTCCACAACCGGCTATTTACATGGTAATTGTAAAAGGTATGGTGAGGGGCAGTTTGGGATTTAGGGACGACATATAAACTGAGCGGTCGTGACGGCAATGAAATTTCGCGACTGAATTATTGGGATGCAAAAAGGACTGATGAAATAAGGTGTTTCAGTTTTGAAGTTCCATATACCAAAGGGTTGATTTATTGCCAGTTAAATGACATATGACTCGACATAGGGCTCATGCGTTGACTAAAACGGTTGACGCTGGAAATTAAGGGGTGATAGTATCGTGTCTGAAGGATCCGCGTTCGGTTAGTCCTCGGGCTGTCCTTGCTCGCCGCAGGAGTGGGTCGGCGGGGAGCGGGAATTAGGGTTTATTAGGGAAGGTCACTCAGTGAGAAGGGGTGGGGGGAGGTTGCTTTGTGTAACCCACCTTAGATTTCGAAGGCTGGATCCAAAGGGTTAAACCGACCTACTCTTGAGTTGTGGGTTTCGGATCTCACCCGAGAAGTCGCCCCATATAGATGGACGATTGCAAAATAGCATTCATCTTAGATAGTTTAGGGAGGGTGAGGGCCGGACATTCAACCATATGTCCTAGGGACTCTGAGTGCATACCATTGCCACTTTATTACATTATCTATTTCTTGGTGACTTAAATAGATTTTCTCATTCGTTTAGCATGGTTCTCCGCATTACACTGAAATAAACTGTTCTGTCAAGGGCGATTTAAACTTGCGATCTTTAGAGGTACTCGTGTGCCTTTAAAAAATTCATCAGTGTAGAGAAACAATTGAGCAAATTTTCTTTAATATGGTGGAATGTTTGTGTAAGATGGTAGGCTAAGTGAAAAGTTAAAAAAACAAAACGAGGGAATCCCTGCAGAGAGGCTGTTAGTAACATGCTTTCTATGGGAAAGAAATGAATGCCGAACATGGGGGCAAGATTGGTCGCCTCTAAAGTGTACTCCTCACATTGTTGGATGTGAGTGAATCGTGGGAATTCCAGAGCAAGCAAGGCTATGTGATAAATGTTTTTAATATGGGTTACTTGAGGACTGTCTCTGGTAAAAACGGGAAAGATGGGTGATTCTTAAAATTAGGTGGAATGAAAAAAAAACATGGTTGCATCATGAATTAAAGT
The DNA here is from genome assembly GCA_037158775.1 of Hetaerina titia. Lineage (NCBI taxonomy): Eukaryota > Metazoa > Arthropoda > Insecta > Odonata > Calopterygidae > Hetaerina > Hetaerina titia. The sequence continues at coordinate 78,964,633 of CM073773.1, read as the reverse complement.
GCATTGGATGCACCGTTACTGGTTGATTATGAAAGGAGTAGGCTGCGCTAATTTGGTCACACTAAGAGAATGGATGACCAAATCAAATCAACAAACATGTATGAGGGAAAAGTTATGGTTTGAGAGGAAAGGGTGCATCAAAACTTGATTGAATGAATGAATGAATGTGGACGAAAAGACTCCCAAGATACTAGAATACTCTAGAACAGAAGTTACTGTTTAAAAAAACCCCATGAATGTGGCATAGGCGAATGAACCATGCAAATGCAGGGCAGAATTGAAGATATTGGTAAAGGGAAATAAGTTAACTGAGGTAATTTAAATGAAGAAATTTAACTGCTCCGAAAGGAAATGGCGTGGAGATAAGTGTGACTAAAAAGAATCACGCTCTTACCAATTTATTGACAGAAAACTCTCGAACAATTCACATTAAAAAAACCGAAATTGAGTTAATTTCACGTCCGGTAAATGAATAGGCTCTGACAATTTTTTCATTTATATACTTCACAAGGAATAATTTTTTTATTATCAGGCAATCCTGATTGGTCATTGTCAATTGGTCTATTATTGATAAGAAATCACCTATTTGTGTAAATTCGGTTCATTATTAATTGAGTTATCTGGCCTCTGTCACTCGTAAATTTGGAAGAATTTAAAGTGCTACCTACATTATGGACAAATAAAAAAGTCGAAAGGTATAAATTTCAAAATTTTCTCAACACCTGAAGAGCACATAATCAAATGATGTTATTTCTTGAATGCTAATTCAACTATCTGCAATTTTTTATTTTCTGTATCCTGTGTCTACTGATTTTACTTGCATGAGTGGTGGTAACAGATGCGATATTTGCAATTCCTTGGATGAAGTATTATTAAAGTTAATAAATTCATTCCACGCGTACCTTCCCTAGCCTCCTGAATGAAAGTTGATACTCTTAATCCTATGCTTATTTAAAAATCAATAATCGAAGTATTTTGGCAGACTCGCTAAGTAAGGCGTACAAGTACGTATGTATGTATGTAAGTACTTGTATTTTAATCACTCGTCGTACAGGGTGGAACAGAATGGACTCTCTAGTTTCAAAAAAATACTGACGACCGCGCAGATTAAGTAGCAGAGTGGGAGTAGTGACGTTATCTGGTTAAAATAATGCGTTTTTTAGTAATTACCATGCAGTGGTCTGGCGATCATCAAGCCTTTGTCGTACAAACGTTCTTTAAGAACAATAGCAGTGTGGTGGTGACGCAGAGGGCGCTCTGGTCTAGCGATGAAGCGCATTTTCACCTCTTTGACTCAGTAAATTAGCAAAATTTTCGTTAATGGGTGACTGAAAACCCTCGCGAACTCCACCAAAAACCTTTTCTTAGCCCCAAAGTGACAGTTTGTTGCGCTCTATCCCCCATAGGGAAAATTGGGCCTTACTATTTTGAATCTCGAGGTTCAACTGTTGCTGTGAACTCTGTGCGCAATTGTGAGATGCTGGAGAACTTCTTACTCCCCAAAATGGAAGAGTATGATGAGGAATATGATACAGAAGCCTTTTGGTTTCAACAGGATGGTGTCATGGCTCACACCGCCCGTAGTTCACGCAAAATCTTGCAAGAACAATTTCACTTCAAAGCTCTTTCCAAATAAGTATGCACTCGTAAGGGGTAGGCTTGCTTCAAGGTTCATTATATGAGTGAACGATGTCAAAACGAAACACCGTCGCAGTGTTAGTTGGTTAGTGGATCTCCGTCTTTTAGAATTTGGCACATTGGACTTCCATATTACCTCTACTACGCATGCAGCTTCACATGAAGCTAATCACGCAAATTGAGAAAAATCAATGACGGTCTGATGTCTGAATAGGTTGTCTACGTTCCCGTTGGTCAAGAGATTCCGGATTTGATAGTAAAATTCATATTAGATGGTTTCCTCTGATAATCATTTACGTGTGGAAATGATTTCTTATGGTGTGGAGAATTAAGTAGGTAATCGTTTTGTTACGAGCAACGTATGTAGTAGGTTAATGATCTCACTTTTTCAAGCGATGAAGATAAATTTGTATCTCTGTTCGGACACGGTTCAATACAAAACAGGGAACAGTAAACTAATGCCTGATTACTGGGGCGGCATTTGAAAAATATCTATAATGGGAATTTAACTCTTTGGACAATGCGAGTGACTCAAAAAATATAGCCGGAAATGGATCGGTTGTTTCCTAGAGTAATATAAATAAATTTTCGGCTAAATTCTTTTTTGCACTGGAGTTCTTCCTGCACCGTTTTGAGAAAATTAGAAAAATTCTAATCAAATAATTCTTCACGCTGGCGGTCATTGGCTGGAGAGATAGCCAAACATAAAATTCACATGTTGCAATTATTCACGTGGTGACCCACTTTTTCCGGAAGTTTCCGGAGAGAAAAATCCGCATTCTGACCTGCACGTTAATTCTTTAACCTCTATGGGCACAGAGCTCGATTCAAAATTGAAGGGGCTTTTGTGCCACGATAAGTTTTTATTAGATTTATTGAATAAAAATCAATAGGTAAAAGCAGCAATATTGGAGTGCGTCATATTTTTTCACGTTTTAGATACACCGCATTAAAAAGAAACGTTTATTCTTATCAAGATTTCATTGTTCCGTGTGTCCCCAACCCGGAAACAAAAGTGACCCAGTTCGAGGTCGAAACCCGCAGTCCATAAAAAAACTTCAGACCACCTTCCGCTCTGATAGAAATTGGTAGTAATAGAGAAAGTGACTAAGATTTTTAGTTCACAGGGTTGATAATTATTTTTAAACATTAGCTTCACGGTATTTAAGGCCTATTGAAAAATACTTTCTTTGCAATCAGCACGTGGATACGAATGAGTATATATCTTACTGTATTAGCGTCCTTTATTGAATTTTGCGGTCCACGAATTATTCTATGCCGTGTTAAAAAATGCGTACCTATCTTTGTGTAATTGTGATAGTATATGGTCCAGGAAGAAATTAGCACAGCTTTAGGATATGGTTATGTTTTATCGAAGTTCGCTTCTTTTCATTTTCAGATCTCGTGATAATAAATCATTATTAATTGGGGCTTAACAAAGTATTTTTATTAATAGAAAATTCCCACTAACTAACACCTGAAATGCTCGTTTCATTGATTCAGTTGCAGTTGCAATTCAGTTGCGTCCTTCATGGATTAAAAGGTTTTCCACCTGCATTATGATAATACTCATTTATTGCTAACTGCATTGGGTGTATCGTAAAAGTGACTTCCGTAACCACCGATTTTGTTGATTTGAGAAGATGGCGCTTGAAAATGGAAATTATATCGATAAAATATTGTAGATTGATAAATTTAGACATTAGATTTTTATAGCCTGCCATTTCTTCTAATTGGAATGATTATGATGACTGTGGAAATTTGGTGCAATAGTTTTCTCTGAGCGCAGTAAGTAGAACAGATACGGAAACACACTTGCTTATACTTTTTGTGTGGCACTATGTTTAATTGTTGGAGAAATCAAGAATTAGTCATGAAATTACTCCTCGCTTCCAGCAGAAATAGTTGGAAATAAAAATTATGAGTGAGTAAAATTGAAAAAAAAAGACTCGATCTTCACTTAGAATAAACCCAGAAATAAAGTGATATTTTAAATTGAGATCAGTTACTTTTTTATTAATTTTTAATTGCATCAATATTGCGAAATATTTGGGATATGCTAAGCAAAAAAAAGCAGTAGTTCACAATTGAGTGCGCCGACTCTCACTCTGCATTCACACATATTTTGTCATCTATTCTATTTTTGTCACCTTTCTCTTTTCCTGCCATCCTCCCGTGACACCTCTATTCATGAAACTAGTTATCGCAAATGCTGATTCTCACGCCTCGCCTTCCACATCGCCGATCAACTTTCTTCCGTATTTAACTGACTAGCTACATCGTGCATCGATTGAAAGTGAATGTGGTACATTCTCTTCATCTCCCAGATATCTCTATTTTAGTCAATGAGGCCAAAACGCTAGAGTTCTTCTTCTTTGCTTTCCAAGCATTCAGATTTCGTCCATCCAAAGTTACCTGGTGGACAGTTTTATTTTTGCAAACGCTAAACGTTTAGCGAAATTGATGTTTCTTGTCTCTTTTAATTTAATCGTGTAACATTAAATTTAACAAAATAAACTCCCTAAATTTGTTATAATTTGGCTATCAGCTCTGTAACTGCTATTAGTGATATTCCATTTTATTTGTTTAGATTACAGCTGATTGGTTATCGGAATTTAATGTTAATGCAACAAAATTCAAGGGAATACAACAAACTATTTTGTTTTTACATTTTTATTTATAATAAATATCAAGTAGTACCACCTAAAGAGGGAAGTTTATACATTATTTCTTATCTCTTATAATCACGGAGCACTATTCCGTCGAAATTATCAAGAAATAACGTGTGAGTGTTCCTTTTATGTGTTCTCATATTGTGTGTTGCTGTCTAAGTTTTGTATTTAACACTTCCGTGTTAATATATATATATATATATATATATATATATATATTCTTGCGTCCCCGGAGAGCGTTCCACTTCAAAGATATTTATATATATATATATTTTGAAATATGGGTGTGGAGAAGAATGGATAAGGCGAAATGGACCGAAAGGAAAACAAATGAGGAAGTACTAGGTATGGTGGGTGAGGGAAGGGGTTTGTTGAGAGATGCAAGCAGGAAAATGATATGAAGGCAGGAAAAATGGATGAAAGGTGTATTGAGCGGTAGTGGAATGTTGAAGAAGGTAATAGAAGGGAGAATGTTGGGCAAGCGAGGAAAGGACAGGAACAGGATAGGGATGTTGGACGGGAAAAAGGGAGGAAAGAAGTACACAGAGATGAAGAGGGACCTGATGTAGATTAGGTTGCTGGATTGGGTTTTGTTTGGAGTTACAAAATGTTTATTTGATACTATAGTTGTGTCCATCCAAAAACCTACCTTAACCGGTAGATTACCTAATAATAATATATGTATATCAGTTACCTGATTTTGGAATCCCTGTATTTTCTTTGAGTAACCTAATTCATAGGTATAAACACATATCTAAGTAAGTAATAGTAGTCCAAAGGAAATACTACTGAAACAAAATGTTCACATCGCCGATTACCTATGGCATACGTTATGCAATCCATGACTTCTGGCTGTTTAAAATATTATGTTGAACTACTCATACTAGTAAATAGTGTAAAAATGATAAACATTTAATTATGCAGTTGCATTAAACCTTGCATGTGGAAATATAAATGAGATCCATTTTACTTGAATGGATTGTAATGATTGTAATAACATGTGATACGTAGACCTAAGGCTTGTTTTTCAATATCCGGAAATTGCCTCCCTCAGTCAGGCAGCAATCTTAAAAACTAACTAAGTATAAGGGATTCCGAACGGTCCTTACACCTTTATTGTACCATCACGAAATATAATATCCAAGAGAGTAACACAAATACTTGGTTTCATTAAAAATACTCTTCTTTTGAGTCGATAACACCGGACTAAATGGCTTCCGCTTAGTTAGGCTAAGGGGATTCGTAAAGAATTTTCTTTGCGCCTGAGGGGAGTAGGATAGGTGATATGGTATGTTTCGTAAGAAGACATGCATGAAATAAGTAGGGAGAAGACGCTAATTAGGCCCACCATTCTGTGCCGCGTTTCCACATCGTTCCACGCGTTGACTTTAACGGGATCCACAATTTGCTCCCCCGGTGTGTCCCAGGTTGAAGGCACGGAGACAGCCGTCAGGAAGAGCAGGCAGCAAGCCGTGGCGGAGGCGGCGGCCAACAGGGTGCAGAGACCCCGGTTCCTCCTACGCCCCCAGCATATGAGGTCCCCAAAGTCTCTGCTCGCTCCCATCATCGCCTTGCGAAAAAACATCTAGTCGTAGATCTGTACAGGCCTCTCATCGGTCCACGCTGATCTTGAATTAAGAGTTAATCAAAGAAAAAGGTTTAGAATAATTGTCAAACAAATGCATCCTTTACGTAGATTTTACCACTTGCTTTAAATTAGAAGGAGGGAAACACTTTTGGTTTCATCATTTATAGTTTCCTACCGGATACTAGAGGTACCGTAAGTAACTCCTAATTTTTCCTTTGGACCATGCTAGAAAGTGAGTAAATCTACGTAGATCCAACTCGCGCACCACGATAAACACGGGTAAAAATTTCCCAACTTGTCTTAGTTGCCGTGTTTACTCCTATATTTGAGAGGACAACACCCACTCTTGTTGCTAACCAAAATGGTAAACATTCCACTAATAGATAGTTTCCATTTTTCAGTGCAGTGCGAAACTCAGTTGGCGAAACCGCTGGGAAATCTAATTACAAGGCAGCCTAGAGTGCCTTTCGGGATTCCAGGATGTCCGCACCGTAGATGTCCGGAGAGCAATAGATGTTGTAAACTAGAGATTTTTGAACATGCATGCATGTATGAATTTATAAAAATCAACATGAAGGGGTCAGAACTCTAAGAAATAAGGTACTGGAATTGTGTTTTATGCTTAAAACATATGATTGCTAAAATCCATACACAGTTTTGAGTTGCAATATTTGACCTATCTGACAGCAGGAATCCAATTCTTGTGTTTATTGTGGTGCGAAAGTGTAATGCGTTGCAAATATATTTTTATGTCGTTTTTCTTAGTCAGTGATATTAAAGGATTTTATGTAGTTTTATATTTACGTGGCTAATCTATTATATTAGGCTCGTATCAAATATATAATATATTTGATTGGCTTTAAAACCAGTTTTCAAAAGGAAGATGTGAAGTAAATGATAGTTACATGTGTGTTACTAAGACATGTTATCCCTCAAATTAACGAATTTGTATGGTAGCGGATTCTCTCCCACATACGCCTTCAGTTTCAAAAAAATTTTTTGTGCTCAAAACTTTCCTAACTTTGAGGCAGGGTCATCATCCTAATTTAAAACGGAATCTTCCGAGAGCAGTTGAACGCATTTACTAGGCTACCATGCCGCCCCTTGCTGGCTTAGGAGTATGCATTTGATCAAAACAATCGAAATGTATGTAGATAAAGCGCTGACCATGTAATGCTGATGTTGTCACATATTAGATAAGGTCTTTCACAACGCCACCAAGCATTTGCGCAGCGTTAATTAGTAACTCAGTCACGTTTTTTCACTAGTTGGGAAGGAATCTCGCTTTAGCGTTTCTCCTGGCTTAGCTTGGCTGACCAAGCAATCGCCGACATTTTCCCCTATGAATCTTATTCTCTCAGGTTACTATGCAAGTACGTAGCAATACCAATCAACTGCCATCTGGTCTAATTCATCGAGTCTCATGCTACGCCCACTTCAAGGCAAATCGTGCAAGCACAAAAACAGTATCTTCCCCCTCTGTTACTTGTCGATTCTCATAACCAACTCGAGAGAGTTTCCCGACTGTTGCGTTTTCTTTCTGGCGAAGTCACCCTTTGGAGACCTTGGACGAGCAACACACGCCTCCTCAAGAAGTGGGGATTTAAATCGGGAGGGAAGCCAGTCGAGGAGGCGAAGCCGGTTGACAAGGCCCATAGTGCAGACAGAAAACCAGTTCGGTGGACAAGCAGACCACTGTACCGGCAAATGCGAAAAATTAAATGGAAATTTGTAGATTTTCGACAATTCAAAAAATTATTCCCGGCCAATACAATCTCGACAAGCAATTTACATGTTATGTAAATAACCGTGTTTGCGATGAAGTGCATTATCAACGCTCAGAAAAAACTAACAATATATCGAAGAATATTCTTAGGTATTTTACTAAGAATCCTGAAAAAAATTACATGTGTCTTAAAAGTTCACACGAGGAGCGTTTCGTTTCCTCAGAACCAAGGTTGTGTTATGGTTTTCGCTCGTAAATATTAATCGCAGGACTTCTTTGGATGTAATTTATAGGGTATTGCCAAATATTCATTCTTATGATTGAAGAAATTTAAGCCCAAAGTTCATTGAAGTTGCGAATATCGGTGCTGTGATTTCTACGCCGTGATATTGCGATTATCATCGACTGCTCTAGTATTCCCCCCCACACGAATCGTTCCCGGGTCAAATCACACAAGTAAAAAGAAAACTCACCTCCTGACTTCCCGTTTGCACAGTATCTCGGGTACCTGACGGTCTTCTTCCCATTCTTCAGGGCATAGTCAAAAATGGGCTGGAGATGTCCTCTTAATGGTCAAATCCGGAGAACGAAACGAGAGTAAAGGTTTGACTCAACTGTGCGTACCGTGCGACTGACGGGAGAGACTTCAACGTGGGTGAGTCGGGATTTGCGGGCCGAGAGAGGCGATGGAGGGGTGGAAGGTGGAGAAGTCGAGGTCTCCGGAGGGAGGAGGCGGGCGGGGGGGGCGTAGGAGGGTGGGGTGGGAAGACCTAAGAGGCGAGATTGAAGGGGAGGGTGAGGTTGGGATGGGTTCTCCCAAGCTGAGGACGGCGCGGGCCACTGACCCTCTCCCTCCGCACGCTCTTCCGCTCTCTCTCTCTTTCCTCCACCGCCACGGGATCGGTTCGAGCGCTGCCACACCTCCGTTTTGATTCCTCTCTTTGTTATCCCGGGATTTGGGAGTCGGAATCGGGGTAAGTGTGGGTGCAGAAGGGGGCAGCAGGGCCGAGATGAACTCGCGATTCTCAATGGTGGGCGAATCCTACGTATCATGCCGGCAAAACAAGCGTCGAACTCTCTCAACAGTCCATTCATCGATTCGCTCAGGTGAATTCGATGCGTGCCGTCTCCTTTTCGATGGTTCGGGAAATCGCTTAATTTAATTTTCCACCCTCGGAGTGAATGAATTTTTCTTCGCTTTGAAAAGAGGAGATGCTTTCCCCTCGTTTCTCTGCATGGTCAATTCGAATGCAGTCCTTTGTTGAGTATGTCAAAAACGAAGAGGATCTAATTCGAAGTTAAAATGTGGGTTTTTCCCAACGTACGAATCATTGGATAGTGGATATGCCAACGCAAATCTGTCTGGAAACGAAGTAATGCATATCTGATTGAGCTGCCTGCCGTAGGATAATTAAGTATTAAAATTCCTCTCGTAAGAATTTAGTTGATTATATTTAATGGATTATGGACCCATTGGTATCCTGATTATACTCATCTAACCGTTTGGGTAGTAATATCAAAAGTAACAATGACTTTATGGTTCTAATTTATGAGGTCAATTAACATCGTGAGCTAGGAAAACATTGCATAGTTACCAAACGTACAATCTCGAGGTCGGATTAGATTGAGTAACTATTTTAACAATTTTTTTTATCAGAAGACAATAGTGTTGAAACGATGGTCTGATAGCTGAGGGTTGAGTTCCGCCTAGTACTTAAACTTACGGGATTTACGATTCACGCATGAGGGAAGGGTGGTTCCTCGTCCCTTACCGCCAGCGGTTTCCCAGATCTGGCACCAGAAAAATCATAGTCTGGATATTCATAGTCAATGGGACTCGAAGCATAGTCCTGAGATGAGTAGCCGAATACTCTACCTTACTAGCCTACCATGCCCCCTAATCTTTTGGATAGTGATCCCTTGCCTCTTCAACCGATAGTAGGAGTAAGGGAATCCACGTGAAAGGGATGGGGAATATGGAGCGACCGGTTTTACTTTCGTGTACTTTTCATAGGCAGAACGATATAAATTACAGATTGAGGTTTGATCTGGCGAAACTGTTCCATAATAACAAAGACGAAAACTCTTGAATTTTTCCACTTAATAAAGATTTATTTCCGATTAGTTTCGATGCACTACATGTTCTTCAAGTTCTTGAAGACTTGAAAATGATGAAGTACATCGAAACTAGTCGAAAATAAACCTCTATTAAGTGGAAAATTGCCAGAGTTTTCGTCTCTGTTATTATTTAGAGTAATATAAAGTAATAAGCTTCCACTCCCGCTCCATTCAACCACATCTTTGACTGGGCATGCCATCCTAGGAGCTTGATAATATAGCGGGAGCTCTGTTCATCCCGTTTCATTCTAGTGACGAAACATTCTTAGTAACGAATTTTCCATTATTTAATATTTTTAATATTACCGACCAAGTTTTGATATACTGCACCATCTTTAGATACCAAATATTGGAACAATGTTACTATTAATGTTCCAATTCCATCATTTAACGCCTAAACCTACGCAATTCAATCATGCGGCTCAACAAACGTACACTTTTGATTTTCAATGACAAGTCTCCACCCATTTCTGTCTCCATATGGCCGTTAATGTATGCTGAATGTCTAATGAATCGAATTTTTCCCTACTTTTACATCCATTATAGTTTCGTTCAAAATTCATTAAAAAAGAAATCCATCGGAACAGGTATGGAATTTTGGAAGAACCATCATTTTCTCAGAAGGTTGCCACTAGATTTCATGATCTGGTATAAACATGTCAGTTGATCAAAACACATCAAGATGAGCAGCTCTAAGGAAGTTAAGGTAGCGTGTCATTCATGTCAATATGTCCATCGCCCTACCGGAGAATGCAAGTTATTTTTAGGCTCAAAAGAAAATATTCATCAATTCTGATTTTACCAAATTAATTTACTCATAGTTTATACGACAGCTATCAACATTAATTGTTTCCAAGTGATATAATTAAAAAAAAAGAAATCATTTGCGGTTAGAACACCTTTACCGATCGCCAGAATGATAACCACGGCGATTACCGGCATTGAACAAAAAGTTTCCATTTCAAATGACGTTAATAGCATTCAGATAAATAACAGAAAAGAATTATTTCCTAACGAGCATGTGTTTCAGGTTTCCTGGAGACATCGAAAGAATTAAATGAGCCATGCATTTCTGATGTAGATGTATTCATCATACACGAAATCATTAAAGGTCATGGACAATCAGAAAATGTGCCTCAGAATATTGGTCTTTGAGCTTTACGTTTGCTACTTTATCATATCTATCACATCACCCATTAAGCATTGTAGGTACTAATCCAAATTCTAAAAATGATTCCAGATTTCCTTGAATTTAAACGTTTAAATTAAGTCCAAATTTCAAGATTTAAAAATTTCACTCTATCATGAGGATTATAATTATATAAGATTCAATAGGGAGATTAGGAGCAGTTATTTGATTAGGAACTAATGGCACAATTGCTTAGATAGAATTAATTTTACCTTACAAGCACTCACACTAATAAGCAACCAGTCTCAAATTTTTGAGCCGGGTTTTGAATCGTATCCTGTTTGATCGATATCGAAACGTCGCATCTAATTTGCACTCCTCATTATCACTCGATTTTTCTGTAATAGGGTGGTAATTGAATTCCCCGACTAGTACTCTGGATCTTTATCACCTTCTCACCCTTTGCCTAGATTTCGCCACTTGGATTTGAACGTTTGGACGAAATTATCCCGAGTTTTCTGTACCTACGTGAGTTACTACATTCTCCCAATGTCACCCCCGCCAACTGCTGGGCTTCCGAATCTTCCAAGGGCAGCGGTCTCAAGAGCCTGCCAAGAAGGCAGGGCGTTTTACTTACACACTCACATGCTAACAAAGTTTGCGGGTGGGGGAAGATGGGAACCCGACTTACCGCTCGGGCGAGTTCCACGCTCGGGAACCCACGCTAGCGAGCAGAAGAGGGAGGGAGAGAAAGAGAGAGAGAGAGAGAGAGAGAGAGAGAGAGAGAGAGAGAGAGAGAGAGAGAGAGAGAGAGAAATGGGTTAAAAAAAACAAGAGAGCGGGTGGGACAATAAGAGGAAGCGGAGCGAGTGAAATCACGACCGCTCGATTACCATTCGGACTAATGTGGGAATTTGAAAGCAATGCTTGTCGAAAACCAAATTGTCATGGAAAAGAGAGACGCCCTCTTTCCAATCACTTGTTTCGGGAATAAATTCCCTATGGGATGAATGAGTAAATGGGTATTCCGTACCCATTCCCTGTTTGAATGGGCACGGAATAAAAAAAACAAAGGTCATGAGGTTTTCGAGAAAGAGGGAGAGTAAGTTAAACTAGAGCATATGGAATTTAGGAAAACAGAAATAGGTTTACCGATCTTCGAAGTGTTTTGGACACCAAGTAGTAAATCTGTTGTGATTCGCAGAATTGCGTTAGGCACGGAAAGATTTAAAAGGAGGTAGGATTTGATGGTATGGAATTTTTGTAAGGATATTAGGAAAGGGTTAGCGAAACCTTTGATATGGAGCGTAATTTTCTACAACAGGGAATCTTATTCACTGAGGCAAGATGATAGGTGTAAGGTGGACGCTTCTGAGATGTTGCTGTGGAGAAGGATGGAAAATGTAATTTCTATGGAAAGGAAAATAAACAAATTGCTAGGCATGATGGAGAAATTATTATTAGATTATTGGGAGAAATCCAAAGAAGCAAGAAATGTGGATTCACAGCGTTTTGATTGACAGTGAGAGAGAGAGGGTGTTGAAGACCGTGAGAGACGGGAGAACGTTTGGTAGGAGAGCTATGGGGAGGAAAAGAATATGAATTTTGAACGGTATGCAGGCAGATAGAAAATGTGCAGAAATGAAAAATGGTTTGCTGTAGCTTAGAGTAATATTTAGTTTTATATTATTAAGTAAGGCCTAGAAACTTGGTGATCGTTAGTCTTTCTCCAACCAAAACCTACTTCAAACAATAGATTACCTTAAAAAAATCAAATGCGAGGACAATTCTCACTAGCTTCATGCGACAAGAGGATTTCTGACGTGCGACAGATAAAAAGCCTTGATAATATTGTATGCTTTCGGCGTAACGTCTTTGTGTTTTATCAAATTTATTCATTTTCTCTTTTGAATATCTTTCCTCTTTAATTTTCGAACGTTGTTCAATGTCATGTATGTTAGACGTTTGCTTTATGTGACCTCGTTTTTAAAATTTAACATTTGAAAACAAATTTCATATGGTGAACAACATAACATATGATAACCACTTACAAATCGTTCTCATCTTAATTATTGGGTTGATTTGAAATGTAACTGAAACTGCTTACCTCGGCTTTCAAAAACTGAGACTTTATCTGATTCGCTAATAACTGCGTTTATCATGTAAATCTTAGATTATAACTCTTTTATCAAATGTAAATTGATCAAATATTGAAACCTCAGGTCATACAGTTCTTCTCGTTTCGTCTCATTTAGTCATAACAAGAAAGAAAAAAAGAGTAGATTCTTATCCCATGCAATACATATTCTCCATCACACCTAAAATATAAGTATTTGTTTTGCAATTCCATTCTCAAGACGTTAATGAAAATATACCATCGAAAGTAATCCACCTATTTTAGACAACACATTATTCTGTTGTTTACTATGATTGAAATCAGCGGGGATTTTCACATATGAAAAACCTTATGATTTGCTAAAATTATATGGATTTTTAATCATAAAATTCTTTGAGGGGGATTGAAATAATGGTAGGCAATAAAATGGTGAAATTATTCGAAAAATGCAATATGTGTGCAAATTTATGATCAGATTCCCGCTTCTCTATGCTAAAACTCATTTTACATCTCTACAGATTAACGATGTAAATCTTTAAAATGCCTTTTCAATCAAATGAAATGTTTATAACTTGTCTACAGTTATTGAAATGTAATTTAGAAAGTTTTACATTACATTACATACGACTGTTTTCAGAATGATTGTAAATTGCCTCTTAGCTTTGAGAAACATGACTAAGTAGAAAGTGATCTGACATACCGTACAGGGATGTAAGTTAGATATTTACTAATATTTAAATTACATAATGTAATTTTGTAAGAAGTTTAATACTCCATTACAGATATTTGATTTTACTCATTTTGTCACCTAGGGGCCAATTTATTTTAAATGTCTGGTTGAATCACGAAATACACACTTAATTTGACTACCTGTTATTGGAAAATTTGTATTGTGATTCGATGAAATATAAACATATGTGATTGACTGTTTGAAAATGAAAATACCAGATTAAAAATCAGGACGAATATTTTAATATTTTACAATGTACTAAATATTTGTGATAAAAATTCAATCCCAAAAGTTATATTTTTTTCTATTTTCATTAATTTCAAACGCGCGATTAAAACAAAATACAAACATTCGCTACGCGGAAAGCAAGCAATTATGTTTGCTGCGAATATGTAGGTGTCGAAAAATTTCCAAGTAAGCATTAATTTTTCAAATTGAAATTGGTGGAGCATTGGTGAAAATGTCTACGTACCTCTCGGAGCTTCGACTGTAGGGTCGTGCCGATCAAGGAGTTTTACTTTCAGGGAACATATCGAAATCTTGAAGGCACTTAACTCAATGAAATCACTTTTATTCTCAACGGGCTCCCATGTGAATGGATGGCTGTCCTTTACTGTAGTTCTCTTCTTCGCAATGAATCGTTCAGTTGTTTCACCGATAAGATAACGCGGAATAGCTTATCAGGAGTGGTTTGTTGTCTCTTGCCACTCACCTTTTTCCTTACTTGAAAATGTTGACAGTATCTCCCAGAAAATACCTCTTTGCTCTTATCATTCCCAAGCACTCTCTCTCCCTCAATTGTCATGGTTGTAAGTTTGGAGGAAAGTTAAAGTTGATGACGAGTTGCATTAATATTCCCTTCATTTGGAAATTATCAACATTTGAATTACAAGATATTTTGATAAGCATGCTGTATCACGATATTAGATTGAATACTAGAGTCCACAGGTAACTTAATAGGAAATCACTCACAAGGCACTCATTATCCATGTGTATTGATCCGAAGCTCATTGGCCCTATTATAAATTCACTTTTAATTAGAATATAAATTTAAGTGTCCCATGGACTTATGTAGGAGAGGGGACATTTCAAAAGAAAGCAAAATGTATAGGTAAGAAATTAAACGTCAAAGAGACTTGACAGGCAGGATCATGACATGAGGTTACGTAAATGATTGTCAAAATTACACTTCTTTCAAGATGTGAGAAAATACATTTTGATGCTTAAATGAGCTCTTTCGAGAAATTTTCGAAGTAACGTGACTGGCTGTCTTGACTGGAAATTAATCTAACTAGCGTCGGTGACCTTGAATGAATGACTGAGTTTTGGTAGCTCATACTCAAAATGTAAATTCTTAAGCTGGGTGTTTTTCAAGGGCTTTTATGATTTTGCATGACATATGGTTGTGGCATTCCTCGGAGATGCCCATACTTATCTGGGTCACCTATTAAGTTACTATTTGGTTTGGTTTTTAAGCTTAAAATACGCTCCTATTGTGTATAAATTGCATAGAGTAGGCATCAGAAAAGTGCTAGAAAAAAAGAAAAGAATATCTCACTCTTAATGGCTCTTCCACATATTTTCTTCTCTGTAAACACATGTCACAAACAAGACGTGCCAGAACTAAAGACGAGAAAATAATCACTCCGATGTCTTTAAACATTTTCCTTTCCTCTCATTTCCCGAGTGTTACTCGGTTGTACTCTCCCAATCGTAACCTCAAGAAATTAAAAAATCCAAATTAACGATTTATACAATTTACATTTGAAAGTCAATGTTTTACAAAGGCATAATTGTCCCCAAATCACCGTCAGTCTTGCGGGCACATAAAAACGGAGTTACCTGAGCGTTGATACCAGTATATTTAAGATACAAGCATATTTAAGATTAATAAGTAAGATTAAGATAAGAAGTATATTTAAGATAAGATTTACTATTAAGATGTAAGATAAGATAAGAATTGGCTTAATGCTATGAAAGCTATTTACACTGTGGCATCTTTCTTGTTTATTTAGATAACCCTTTTGGAATTTGTTAATGGCTTCTTCTCCAAATATAAAGGATATTAATTATGAGAGTTGTCGAAGAAAATTAAGAGTGACTGCGACCACAAGGAGACTTGAGAATGACTAAAGTGAGTATTAATGTCTTTCATATAGCATAGCCATGGTCAAGACATACTGTCGATTAGGCAAACAAACATTACGAGTAGGGTGACTGAAGTGGCGCCCTTTCTTGAAATAGTCCTAAAGTCTGCACAATCCATTCGAGTTCGTGCATTGATTTAATATTGGAGACTAAAGAAAAACGGGCGGGTCCTGGTCACCTCCACTTGTCTGACTCCAGTCCATCGGCCGTTATTGTTAGCTGAGGTTCGGAATCGAAATCTAAGGCAACGTGGGTGAAACCGGCGCGCTCTGATTGTGACGTGGGTATGTGAGCGTGAACCGTGACTCCCCTCCTGGGTGACGTCTATTGTTCTATAATCAATCGGTGCATCAGAAGTGTTTACGCCAACTTATCTGACTGAAATGTCACCACTGGGGAAATCTCTATATATAAGCGGAATTTGAGACGGTATTTTGGCATTCGAACGGTACAAAATTAGGAGAGTTGTAAGATACTTATGGAGAAGGGAACGTTAAGGATTAAAGTGTCATGTCATTCTAACTTGACCAGTTGCCTAGCATGCAGAAAGGGTCCTGATGAGATGAATTCACGGTGATTGTCCTCATGGACCGAGGGAGATCATGTGGGTAAAACTCAAGCTCAAAGTGATGACATTAAAATTAGAAGACCATCTTGCAAATCATACTTGTGACACGTGCAGCTTAAGTGGTGAGGTTAGACCTGCTCATTATGTATAGTGACTATATCAATATAATCGTTGTAAAACCAGGATGTTGGTCTTTAATTTTACTTGGGCTAATCACTTCAAGTGGAGTACCCTGTCCTTGGGAAGGGACTTTCAATGGTGTGGCTCTTTGACGTCTTCCGTTACGAGTAGGCTAATTCCGACGCACTTTTATCTTCCACCCATTCCTTATTCTCTGATACCCTACCTGGATCGAATGACCCACCTCTCGCTAATGGAAAACAGCTGTTGGTCATCTCCTCTAATAACTACTGCTGCTACTAGGAATATCTTGCTATATTCTTGATGGCCCCTGTAGGTTGCCCTCGTGTTTATTACACATGCACGAATATTCCGATGAACTGGAGGATATGATATAAGTGAGCTGCTTTATTGAAATCTGAAGGCCAACCGCTACTATGTATTTGTGATTCTTGGAGTGAAACTTCATCCATTTCCTTCGTAAAAACACATGGCAGCTAAAGCTTTGGATACAGTTAAAATATTTCGATTTGTTCCCCAGCGACATGAAGTATTTTGAGGTTTTTATATCAATGAATTCATTGAAATTTGATGGCGCAGTGTGTTGTTTGTTATTTAGTCTCTTACCGCGTGGCCTTGCTACATTTGGACCGTGTGCAGATTAGTCTCCCGTCTGCGTCCATTGATACAAATCACGCTTCGGATCGACGAACAAACACAATTTGCTATGGAACGAAACAAACGAGCTCTTCAGCGATAAGGCTGAATGTTTTTTTTTTAACGAGAGAGTTTTGGAAAGGTTTTGGCATGTACTTCGTTCTTTTTTTTTGACGTGGCAGTGAATGATTAGCAGGGGCGTTGCGGTGTTTTCAGAGAGACTGTTCGTCTGTTTTTTTTATTGCGCGTTATTGTCGATCTCTTCGGAGAGATTGAACACACAATTTCAAGGAGAATTTTTTCGGCATTTTGATTTTTTCAAAATTTGATAATATTTTGATGAAAATATATCAACGAAAAATGATGAGTATGATAAATTTTTCACTCCGTGTGAATTTTTACTAATTAAGTCCGCTCGATTTTGACTCACCGAGGGGGAATCATTTCAGCGCTCTTTAGAATTAGAGTCTCAGCCGATAAAGTTTCAAAAACCTTTATCTATTTGATGCTCCCAATGATTAATTATCTAGATAACGTGAAATCGTTCTGTATCTCGTCATGATACTCTTCTTGGTATTTGGAATTTTTTCCACCTTCATTGAAAATTTCGATTAATAATTCAATTTATAGAGTGTTTTAATGAAAATTCTCACGATTATTATCAATTATCGTTTCGCAAATGACCCCTGCCACACTCCATCACAATCCCTTCCCTCCGCCGCACTCCATCTTGGCGAATTTCAGGGCAAATTCGAACTTTCAACCATACATAATTAAAAAACACATTGCTAATTATAATTCCATTCTTCCTGTAATTAACTCAGTACTAATGTAATATCTATATAATATTGTACCGCGCTTTTTTATTGAAGAACTCTATGCCTATTAATTTCTTTAAAGAACTTTGAATGAACATAATTAACAAAAAATACCGCTGTTTTTAATTAAGCGTGAAATTTTCCTAGTTACCTTTAAATAATTATTTACGCCGCATGGTGCGCGAGGCAAAATACATTAGATGTTCATGCCTTTGAGCAGTGGAAAGGTAATTATGCCATTCAAATCAAAACTATAGTCGACTGGAACCATTTCGGGCATGCTATATAATTGAACACTGCTATATATTTCGGTATTTTTGACCATATTCTGATAAAAATATAGCCATTTTAGAGGAGAAACTTGCATATCAATCTAGACGTGTAATACGTGTATGTATGCCAATAGAAAATCTTTCGTTCCCTCAATCTCTTATTCTTAAACTGTTTTATCTGAAATGCTAGTTTTTTAGAAGCAACTTGTATGAGCTACATGGAGATTATGACAGAGAGTCTCGAGAAATTATGATTTGAATAGAGCAGTGTTTGTTGGAATTCAGACAGGTCTTGGATATTTTCATTTTTTTTGCTTACGGACGTCTCGATATGCAACACTATTCGAACAGTGCTATCGAATACGAATGAATAATTAATGGCTAAAGAACCAAAAAGAGTAAGGATTTACCTACGAACGAATTCCGTCTGTTATCACCGAGGGACGGCCGAATATTTCAGACGTTCTACTCGAAATCGGACAACTTGACGTGCCTCTCGCGGAGCATGAGAATAGCTCGTGGACACTTACGAAGACAAGTTAGTTCTCATAGCTACTAGTCAATATTTGTTTTTCCGATGATAAGGGATCAAAACGTTACGTCCGGGGTGGGTATTTTAGATGGAGATTGCATACTTTGTGCATACGAGTTCGTTTTTTGCTCGTACTTACATGAATTGCATTTTTCCCACTAATCAAGACTCATAACCTGTTTAAAAATTTGAATTAATACGAAAATCAAAATCCATATTGATGTAAAAATTATAAATATAAAGTAAATTGTAAATAAACATATTAATAAATATATATTTGCCAGAAATATATAAATTCTGGCAAATTTTAATTAACATGCTAAAATTTCAATTGGGGAATTTGTAATAATTCATGTAAATTAAACTTTAAACATTATTGTTTCTGCAAAATTTGACATACGTAGTCCATTTTGGGAGTGGATTACTTTTGAGTTATGGAAGTAGCTCTGCAGAGATTAAAATATTTGTTGGTATTTATCGTCCGTTTAAATAATGACTTTTTCCACTCAATTTTTTGAGCCAATTTCGTGAGTATTATTTCGGGAATTCATCCAGAAATACATTAAATTCGTCATGATGTTTGTTCAAAACATACTTATTAAAATGCATACGCGATACTACCACAATTGGTTAGATATGTATTATTGCAAAAAGTTGGGTTTTAAAAACGTTTATCAACTTTTGAAATGATAAATTCATATCAATCAAATATTTTAGATATTAAGTGCTAGAATGCATTACTGAGTTTTAGCTTATAAAAATCGATTTTTCAAAGTTTTTAAATGTTTTCCATTTAAGAAATATATATATATATATATATATATATATATATATATATATATATATATATTCACTTTCCCGGAAAAGCCACGAACGTGCACAATGAAACTCACTAAATAGTCACAGCAAACACAGAAACCAAAACACATAAAAGAGGGACTCACTAGTTCTCGAATTTTCGGTGGTGCAACCACCTTTCTCAAGAGGAATTAGGAACAGAACTGAGGCAGAGGAGAGCCCGAAAGCAGTGTTAGGAAGGATGATGCAAAACATGTCCTATTTTCCTAACCAGAATCCCATCCCTCTCCCACCCGCTCTTTAACTCTCTCCTACCAATTCCCTACTCCTCGTGTACCTCCAGCAATGTTGTCTACCTACT
The DNA here is from genome assembly GCA_037158775.1 of Hetaerina titia. Classification (NCBI taxonomy): domain Eukaryota; kingdom Metazoa; phylum Arthropoda; class Insecta; order Odonata; family Calopterygidae; genus Hetaerina; species Hetaerina titia. The sequence continues at coordinate 78,944,642 of CM073773.1, read as the reverse complement.
CAAGTGCCAACTTTGCCCTGCCTTTTACATTGGACAGTGTACTACACCCCTCAATATTAGAATCAATAATCAACGAGCCTCATGCAACAATTCCTCCCTTATTGGTATGCTCCCAATCCCCAAACATGCCTCCGAACACAACACTGCCTTTGACCAATGTTTTAAAGTATCCGTCTTAGCATCCCTCCCCCACTCAGACCCTCCACTGAAACTCAAAACATTAGAGCTAGCTTTCATCTGGCTCTTGGATTCCTGGAATCGCCCAGGTATTAATATTAGACATTAATTGCCCCCTTTAACCATATAATTTCATCCCCCTCCGCCCCCAACAACTTCCATATCATCCCCACCTTTTTTTAAATTTCCCGCGCAATACACTACCCCTCCAAACCCCTCACCTCGAATGCATTTCCCCCCCTTTTTTCTCCCCTTTTCCTTTCTTTTCCCCTCTTTTCCCCTCTTTTTTCCCCCATTTTCCCCCTTCTCCTTCCTAAAACTGCTTTCGGGCTCTCCTCTGCCTCAGTTCTGTTCCTAATTCCTCTTGAGAAAGGTGGTTGCACCACCGAAAATTCGAGAACTAGTGAGTCCCTCTTTTGTGTGTTTTAGTTTCTGTGTTTGCTGTGACTATTTAGTACTATATATATAAACCATAAACACAGTAATCAACCCGAAGGTCGGTTTAGTAGGTGATGGTAGAGCTCACCCGTGTACCAAGCCCGACGGCGTGTGAATATTCACACATCAGGGTAGGGGGGTCAGTTCCTTTCCCTGTGCCGGTTATGGTATCCCAGGAATATCTGGTACCCGAAAAATCAACTAGCTTGGGTGGAGCTGCAGGTGCCCAGAGTGCCTTGCCCGGGAATCGAACCCGGGACCCTCCGGTCAGTAGTTTAACGCTCTACCCACGAGACCATCGCGACCCGCATATATATATATATATATATATATATATATATATATATCGATGATGCGGAAGTACTCACGAGAGCAATATAACTTTTGGACGGCACAATAGAACACAGAATAAAACAGATAACACGTAAAAGGACACTCACACTGTAGATGATTTAAGCTTTCGGCCTACTCCGAGGCCTTCTTCAGGTCAGACTGAGAGGTTTTGAGGGAAGAGAGCCTGGGGAGGGGAGGGGGGGCGGAAGGTTTAGGGACTGTTGGGAAAGAAATTAAAGATGGCTGTTAAGGGTGGGGATTTTAAAGGATCGGAAATATAGGATGTATGCGGATTCGCGAGTTCTCACCTCTATGTTGGTGGCTGAATCGGGTAGGGATTCTAGAACTGTTAAGGAAAAGCATTCGTCAAATGATAGGTTGTGTGAACTTGCGTGTAAAGGGATAGGAAGAGAAGAGAGTGAAGCAGAATTACATTACATATAATTACTATATATATATATATATATATATATATATATATATATATATATATATATATATATATATATATATATATCATCCTGGAAATGACGCTCTCCGGCGACGCACAAACACACAAACACTAAGACAACAAACACCACACACATAGAAACATAAAAGAAGGACACTTACATTGGATATTTACGTTTCGACGGCACGGCCGTCGTCATCAGAATGCCGTTGTCGGGGAAGAGCGGAGAGGACATGTGCAAGAGAAGGGTGACGGGAGGAGAGGTAAGGGGCCAATGGGAAGCGGACAAGGTGGGGGAGGGGGAAATGGCAGGGGGCGGTAGAGTTGCCGCGGTAGGGGAAGAGCTGGAAGGTCCCGGTCGTGAAGCGGCCGGGCCTTTAGCGGGGGACTTGGTGACCGATTCGCTCAGAAGAGTGAAGCAGTTCTAGGCAGCTTTGGATAAAATCCTTATATATATATATATATACAAATGCATATATATACATACATATACACATATACATATATATATATATATATATATATATAGCGGGTCGCGGTGGTCTAGTGGGTAGAGCGTTGGACTACTGACCGGAGGGTCCCGGGTTCGATTCCCGGGCAAGGCACTTTGGGCACCTGCAGCTCCACCCAAGCTAGTTGATTTTTCGGGTACCAGATCTTCCTGGGAAACCATAACCGGCACAGGGAAAGGAACTGGCCCCCCTACCCTGATGTGTGAATATTCACACGCCGTTGGGCTTGGTACATGTGTGAGCTCTACCATCACCTACTAAACCGACCTTCGGGTTGATTACTGTGTTTATGGTTTATATATATATATATATATATATATATATATATATATATATATATATATACATACACACACTCTTCTACATATATACAAGGAGGAGGAGAATTAAGGGGCCAATAGGAAGCGGACAAGGTGGGGGAGGCGAAATGTAGGCAGCATTGGATAAAATCAGTGGGCTTGGTTCAGCCCGGGGGGTTTAAAGGACTGGAGCACCCAGATATGTGCCATCTCGCGAGTTCTCACCTCTATGTTACTAGCGGAATTGGGAAGGATTTCAATCACTGAAACGGAGAAGCAGTCATCAAAAGACTGGTTGTGGGAAGCAGTGTGAGTAGGGATGGGATAATTAAGGAAGGTGGGAGATTTGGTGGAATAGCGGTGGTTATTCATTCGGAGGGAAAGGGTGGTCGTGCATTCACCCACGTAAAAGGCAGGGCAGAAGTTACAGGAGAGGCGATATATAAGGTTTTTAGAGGTGCAGGTGGCTATGGGTTGGGAGTTGGTAATAAGGGACGTGGAAGGTCTTAGGAGATGGCAGCATTTACAGCGTGGGCGGTTGCATGGTGCGGACAGGGGTGGGGAAGAGACAGGGGTGCTCGTAGGTGGTTTTATAGACTTAAAGATATCACGCAGGTTTGACGGGCGTTTAAATGAAACGGAGGGACAATGTGGGAATAAAGGTGATGTGGATTGACTATTGCTAATAATTGGGAAGAGTTCACGGATTATCTGTTTAATTTTGTGGGTTCCGGGGAAGAAAGTGGTGTAAAGGTTAGGGCATTTTGGGCGGTTAGGTTTGGGGAGAGGAGTGTATTGGGTTGAAGGTTTGAGAATTTTCCTGTTGAGCAGTGTCGGTCACCAAGTCCCCCGCTAAAGGCCCGGCCGCTTCACGACCGGGACCTTCCAGCTCTTCCCCTACCGCGGCAACTATACCGCCCCCTGCCTTTTCCCCCTCCCCCACCTTGTCCGCTTCCCATTGGCCCCTTACCTCTCCTCCCGTCACCCTTCTCTTGCACATGTCCTCTCCGCTCTTCCCCGACAACGGCATTCTGATGACGACGGCCGTGCCGTCGAAACGTAAATATCCAATGTAAGTGTCCTTTTTTTATGTTTCTGTGTGTGGTGTTTGTTGTCTTAGTGTTTGTGTATATATATATATATATATATATATATATATATATATATATATATATATATATATATATATATATATATATAGCGAATAATGCGTCTATACGGCTGAAAATTTTAATAATTTGGTAGATTATCTGAGAAAAAGATTCGAAACGCGCTGAAATTACTTATAAAATTTGAGGAGGCATTTTGCATGCCTGAGATCGGGAGGTGAACATTCTTACTCATGAAGAACTTCCAAGGAAGGGTGTCGCCGCCCGTTGTTCGGGTCGTACACGTTCTACCCTTAAAAATTTGACGTGCAACCTTAGAGGGAGAAAAATATGCGTTCGCCGCGGCGATGAAGTCAAATCAAAGAGATACAAGCGATTTGCCGGCGGCTCGTGTCTTTCTCACCGCGGAATTTTGTCGCGGCGAGACGCATTCTACGCCCGCAATTCCTCCACGATGCGGCCCCTCCTTTGAAATACATGACCTCCCCGCCCACAACACGGGTGCATTTTCAAGCCATCAACGCCTCCAACTCTCCTAACCCTTCGCCATCTCGTCACGCGAGCGTAATGAACAAATGCCGACGGACATCGGATGAAAATGGCAATTGTGGAATTAAGCCACCCGTGGCCGCCGTAAAATTGTAGTTTCACGTGCATAAATGATACTGAGTGAGTTGAGATGTCATTCCCAAATACCTGTTCAGTTTGGCTCATTTCAAAATACTCATTAATTGAACGGGTTGAAATACTTACCATGAAGACTTTTTCGCTTTGAACTTTGATTACCGGATTAAAAAAAAATAATTTTTACTTTTACTACAAAACATCGGACAAATTAGAAACTACAGTGCTCTGCAATGGTGGCCCAGTTATGTATTTCAGATTTTTTATTGTATTCTGTTTGGAGATAACCTCATGGGCGATACTCTGTCTGTATGTTTGACACTTGGACGACTTTCGTTAATAGCATTTATATCCACGCAAGCCGCCGTATGGGCGTGTGGCGGGGGTTATGAGGTCACGACCCGTAAAAGAGAACAACGACACATGTTAAATCAACATATTTATGCAAACCTACACCCATATTGATGTATAAATTCATGCAAAAACATTTTTAAACTTTCACGCAAATTTTTTAACTTTTGCATGCAAATAAATATACTGTCAACTAATAAACACATGCACCTCGAAACGTAGTAAATATTTATCCAATAACTTGCAAATTAGAATTTGAAAAGTAAGAAGGCCAAATTCCACTACCACATGGACATGCAACATACAATGGTCTCCGCCCCCTACTATTGCTCGTTTATCTCCATCATTTCTCTATAATATACTTATAAACCTACCCACCATAAAATCACGCAACAGCAGCACTGTTATGCGACGCACTGTTCACAACGACATAATTAGACGACTGGAGCGCACATGCGCTTCATGGAGCATCCTTGAGACAGTCTCCTTATCATCATCACGAATTGTCGATCCGACGATTGGAGAGTAGTAGCTTTCCAGACTATCCTGTTATCTGTCGATATTTTCAGTGCCTCATAGCTCCTTGCGCAAACATTTTCTATCGCCTTCTTTAGTTAATCCTCAGCCTTCTGCAATTCATCCCCTCTTATGTTTTCCTCACTCATGATCTTCGGTAAACTATCGTTCCTCTGGATATGTCCAATCAGTTTATCGCTTCTTCTTGTAAGTGCCCACCATAGGCTTCGTTCTTCACCCACTATTCGAAATATTTCTTCATTTTTTACTCTGACTTACCATTTTATTTTCATCATTAGTCTGTGGGACCACAGTCCCTTCATCTTCAAACTTCCTTTCCCGCCTACTTCTATCACTCACGTCTCGTATCCGTAGAAAAGTATGCATCATGTATGCGTTTCAATGGATTCCTTATGTCTAATTTCATTCTATCTTCTGTACGCGGCAGTTTCCCGTTGCCTTATATTCCAGTCTTCGACATTCCAACACCACTAAATATAACATGCACCTATTTTGCCTCTTTTATAATTTTTCCCAACTACTTTCTCTCTTCTCCTACCTCGCCTAAAATTTCGTTTTTTTACGTTCATTTCACTTTCATTTAACCTCTTCTAAACATCTCAAAATTCTCCAACTATAAGCTTATCTTGCTGCGTCAACAATCAAGTTTCTCAACCGTACTGTTACGCTGCACGTTAAAGATTTCGTCAGTCATTTCTTTACGTCTTCACGAATGGCCTCTCTAAAATGGTTTTTGTGAGACTTCGTCACTTTTCAAATATGAACTGAAAACCTATTATCTTGAATTCGACAAATGTTGTGGAAATAATATTCATTGCTTCAAGTACGTGTAGGCTCTCTTAATTAAGGCTTAAAATATCTGATTTATTCCATCCGGATAAGAAAAACAAGCTAATGTCCGAAAATCAATCTGAACACGTGGATGATCCGGATCTCTATATCCGAGTAGTCGAATCTGTACAGGCCTTCGGTTTTAAAGGTATGTGGATCCTAAATATTCGGCAAAGGGAAAAGTGTTGTGACCACGATACAGACTTCCCCATTTTAAAGTACACTCTGTGGAAATTCTGTTCGTTTATGTTCAGGTATTCTATAAATGCTAAGAATCAGTCTATAAAAAATCTTCCCACTACGATTTCCTTTCCCCTAAAGTTGTTCCGTGGGACTTTTGCCTACCCTTAATTCCCTTAATGCCCTTCCTATCTCACTATCAAGTATGCCGGCACATGCAAAAAAGACCGGACTGATTTTTTTCTGCTCAAGTCGTTCAACGGATCGAAACGAGACACAGTGAGCCATCTAGCGACACATCTGTCGACAAAAACGAGAGGTGTTGCATTTGTTTACTTCGAGTCGTTACGCAGCAGCAGCGGTACGTGTCTTAACCTTGTAAGCTAACGTCACGATAACACCTTGCAAGCTAATATCATCTACCCATATTCTCTTTCTATGTCGTAAGATTGTTGGTCGAAGGTCTTAACCATACAGTTCCTCCCATCAATCCACGAAACAAACAAATATATCGAGATTGTACTCGATGATTCTTTCATTAGTGAACTCATTAATACTATGGCCACACTCTTACCTATCCTGTTTTTAAAACTAAACCCATCATCACTCGAAAGTTCAGTAGCCATACTGTCGGTGATCTTGTTAATACTCCTAATTACCACATTAGCGAGCTGTGCGAAATAAACTCATTATTTCATAGTCCTCCAATATTCAATTCAAAGAGGTATCCATTAAAAGGTAGAATCAGTGGTCTTAACTTTTGATACCTGTTGCTCTTGAACGTTTCCGGTGACTACGTGAGACGTAGCTGCTAGGGTACAGGTGGGACGCGTCTCACATTTGGAGTTGAAATTGACCTTTCCTCTTGAGTGGGAATGGAAAAAAAATCGCTTGTTGTGGATTATTATCTTTGCCAATACCCTTAAGTATGATGGTGACTGTACACCATTTAGTGTGTGTCGGATGCTCCTTTGGAATTCCTTTCTCTCTTGAAAGAACGACAAACGAAGGAAAAGCTGGACGAAAGCTCACGACGTAACCACCCCAGTCAATGCAGTATTCACAATTTTTTGTGTGGAACTTAGAAAATATTCTTCGAAATTGCTCTTGCTCTCTCCATATAACCTATTCGTATCCATAGATATTATGCAATTATATATATATATATATGTGTATGTCTGTGTGTGTATATATATCTTATGCCCCCTGCCACACACCTTTTTTGGTGGCTCGCAGGGTATTTATGTAGATGTATATACATACACACACATACACACAAATCTATATATATGTGTACATGATTTCTTCGAAGTAACATGGAAGTATTAAATAAAAAACTTAGACAGCAACACAATTTGAGAACACATAAAAGGAACACTCACACGTGATTTATTGATAATTTCGACGGAATTGAGCTCCGTCTTCCTCGGAAGATTAGTGAGTCCTAAAATATATATATATATTTTACATATATATATATATATACCTATATTCGACGGGTATATATATATATATGTATATACCCGTCGAATTCCAATCCACCATCATTTACAAATGTTTCCCTTCAGAAACACATAAGATTATGTCCTCTGGATGGGAGCGTCCACGGTTTTAATGTTGGACTACTACTGGAGGGCCTGGGTTTGATTCCCTGGCACACATTTGGATACCCCCAGGTTCAGCTGAGCTGTGTGATGTTTCGGATACCAGAACATCCTGGGAAACCAAAGGCGGCACAGGGAAAGAAACTCCCCCCCCTTCTAGGATGTGTGAATATGTTATCGCTGATGTTAATACTTGGTGAAATCTACCACCACCGATCAAAGCGACCTTCGGGTTGATAACTGTGTATGGCTTTTTAGTTCTTCAGGAAAATATCTGCCTCCAGAATTTGTCCAATTAGGTTTTCTCTTCTTTTTCTAAGTTCCCTTTATAGGATTATATTTAGCTCTCTGCGTAGTACTTATTTATTGGTTATTCTATTCATCCACTCAATCATCATGCTCTAGCAGCAATTTCTATCCCTTCCAATTATCTTTTCTCTCATGCCATCATCCCTTTTTCACAGGCTTCGAGAAGCAAAATGTATGATTTTTAGCGAATTACCTCTTTCTGTCTGAACTTAATCTATTAGCTATCAATATTGTTAATGTACGTGGAAAGCATTTTTCGTAATCACCATTCTGTTTTATGTGTTCTACTTGGAAAAGACAAAAATCTTGTTGCCTAAATAATAAACATTTGTAACTATTTCCCGTACGTCTTTCCCTAGTCTTTGAAACTGATATTTCCTCATTCGACCCAATTCCAGGTGGCACAAAAGTTAGAAATTCGAAGGGTGGGTGGGCAGTATCCTATACCCGCCCGAATAAAATAAATAAATCGCCCGTCATCGAATTCAGAGAAAAAAAATAAAAAAGAAATCCGTCTCAATATGAAAATCACGTGGATCAATAAGAAATTCCTGGTAGAGAATTTTTACTAAACTCATTTAAAATGCGATAAAATTGACCTTATAGCTGTGAGACTTGGAGTGAATAATGACCGAATGAGCAAATTTTTATATTTCTCACCCATCGCTTCCAACGTGATGAAATATCGCGAAGACTTCCGTGAATGCCACCAAAACGGTTTCAGTAGTGTCTACGATTCCATGGACATTCGATCCGCCAGCATAGGAACAACGACTTGAAATACCTTCTGAATTTATGTCCGCATTATAAAAAATACCAAAGAAATGGGGAGAGTTGAATAAAAGGGTTGAAATGTTATCATCATCATGCCGTTCGATTGATCGATCATTGATGTATAGTTACTTTAAAAGCTAAAATATCTTTTGGGCCCTAAAGTTAACGTTATCGATAGTCAAACGAGCTGTTGTGGAAAAGGCTCGAAAACTTTCTTGATAGTAACTCCCGTTGCCTCGCTACATGAAAACATTCCAGTTGCGCTGATGCATGAGTAGATTGCCCTCGGCGATTCGCTGCTGCCTCGAAAGAAGGCGCCGGAAGAACACCATTGATCTCCGCCGGCTGAGCCGTTTGCCGAACATTCCGTTGGACACGCACAGGCAAGGCTGACTGTCCGCTAACTTCACCTCCCGATTCGCGCCTCGGTCAGAGTTGGTAGTGTTGGAAAAAAACCAATTGAGATAGATAAAAAAAGTGCTTCTCTTTTTTTCTTGCGTATGCCTAGGAGAGTGAAATATACATAACTAGGCCACAGTAACATTTAACGCTCAAACAATAGTTAGAAAGTGAATTTCCGGTTAACATTTAAATAGTTTTGGAATTTATAAACCACCGTCAGAACTCAAGTTGGCGATTATTTTATATTATTAAAGCCGGAATTTGCGAATTTTGCATTAATTATAATTTAGTATGAATTTCGCAGACTTTCGGCATAAATAATGACGTTATAATTAATCATTAATTATTTTAAACTAATAATACGTATTATTCACAAATGGCGCTTCGGAGTCAGGGAAATTATCAATAGAACAATTTCAAATTTTACCTGTTTATCTGCTGAATGGCCTTCTGGTTTGGTGTACAATCACGTATAGTAGGTTTTGGGTAAGTGTCATATTTTTGCTTCGTAAGAAGATCGGAAGCTTAACTTATCGTTATTGAATTTGTTATATATTTTTTATTTAAGTAATAAGAGGGGGGTCAATGAATGTGATACATAGTTGCCGCGGAAGGTATTTTTTGATCAATTTTGCATTCTCAGGAGAAACACTTTGTCGATATTCTTGTTTTATATGAAAATATGAAACGAGAGATTAATAAAAACATATCAAGTGTACAAATCATGAATGTGCGCATACAATCTTGCATTATGCGAATATATACGATGTATGATTAGTTGCTATATAATTTAAAAATTGATAAATAGGAACTATAGAATGTGTGGGATACATAATCTAACACTGAGAGGATGAATATCGCAAAGTCCATTGTATCGATGTCGCCCACTTTTATACCTGGGGAAATTGAAGGAGGGGGGGAGAGTAAGAGGGAAAGAAAGAGAAATGTAGAATGGGAATATTACCTTCGCACGCTCCCCACCCCAATGATCCTCAATGACCCAATGCTACCTACCTACGTGCCGGTCCGAGTCCCGACGGTCGATGCGGCACTCGGATTGGTCGAAGGAGGCCTACCCACGTGCACTCCACAACACCACCCCTTCCTCCTTTTCTTTCTCCCTCTGTCTCTCTCTCCCTACCCCCTAAAACACCTCCTTCGACCCTTCTCCCCATAACCCTTGGAAGTCGGTTCATTCTGGCGCTCCATCGCTCAGACGCCCGCTTTGTTGTGTTGTGGAGGGACGGGGAACAGAGAGGGAGATAGAGAGGTACGCCGTCACGAGAAACGGGCGACCGTCGCGTGTGAGGCCGCGCTCAACTCGCCGCGAGAGTGAACCAGTAAAAAGGGGAGCCGGGGCGGCTCCCTACCGACGGACATGGCTGAGGGTCCGAGGGCTTATTCGCGTTCCTCTGACGTGAAGAAGTCCCCAGCTTTCGAGGTGAGGACATGCTTCGCCAACGAACCCTACCGATTCGACAACTTCGGCGACGGGAGACCGATAGAGCTTACTTCACTATGGGAGCAGGTATTGAAGATGAGGAGGTTACCCGGTGGCCTGGACAGGAATGCCCTCTTCAGGGAGCTGTCCTCGAGGATGGGATATCCAGAATGGGAGGTGAGGCAGCACGCCCTGAGGGTCCTGGCGGACATAGCGCCCATCTTGCCCGCCACAGACGTGTCCGCCGCATTGGGCTCCCCGCTCTTACTCCCCGCGACCGTCAATTGTTTGGGTCACCCCTCTGCCGCCGTGAGGAGGGCCGCGCTGGATGCGCTCAGGGCCCTCCTGGTGGCCTCCGAGGACCCGGACCTCGTCGTCGATGCACTGGTGCTCCATGGATTGGATGGGACAGATTCCGATGTGGCGATGGGGGTCATATTGGGGATCCCGGCGCTGTTGTCGCCCCGTCTTCCCCACCAAGGGATGAGTCGACTCGTCTCGGCCCTGGCGAGGAAGGTCATCCATTCGGCGTTCCACGAGGAGGCATTGGACACGCTGTCAAAGATCCGCTCGCTGGTCGGAGAGGGACAATTCGACCGTTTCCTCGTTGGATTCCCTCCGAAGTACAGGAGAGACTTCAGGGCCCTTTTCAGAGCCCACGACATGAGGAATGACAACGAAGACTCGAGTGCCGAGACGAGGGCAAGGGTGAAGGAGATGCTGGCCAATGGGATACTGAAGGAGGTAGAGGGACAGGACACCAAGAAGGTGAAAATCGAGCCCGGTGTTACCAACAACACTAGCGGTCAGGGGAAGCCGTCGAAGGAGGGAAAGACTCAGCCGACTGCGGCCTCGGGATCCGCCGCCGTCAAATCCGGAAAGCAATCCAACAAGGGTTCTGCCAGTGCTGTAAAAGTGGAGGCGGTGGCCGAGGAGGAGGAGATAGACTCGGCCAACGGTTCCCGCCCGGCGAGTGCAGAGACGAGGACCGAGGAGCACAGCGTGTCCGAGAAGGGGGCCGATGCCAGCAAGGCGGAGGCCCTTCTAAAGGTCCCGGAGAGGGAGGATGACGATCCCTCTACCAGCGAGAACGATAAGGCGTCTGTGGAGAACGTCGGAAAGGGCGAAGCAGGGAACGTGACTGACGAAGAGGGCGGTGAGCTGGAGGACGACGAGGACTCGGGCGTGGAGGGCAGCGGGGGCAGGGGCGAGGAGGGGAACGAGGCGGGAACCACCTCGCCTCCCCCGCAGCACGCCCCTGCGGTCGCCGGGAGGGTCCTCCTGGAGACGGAGATACAGTTCAGCGAGGCCACCGCCATCACGATGACCATCCTCGAGGAGGCCGACGTAGCCTCCAAAGATGGGGATCCTGGAAGAATTCACGGTCGCTGCAGGGGAGGAGGAGGCAGGCGAGCGCTGATGGATGAAGAATTCGACCCAGACGTCGCCATAAGGGTGCTGGATTCCTCCGAGGAGGAAGGAATAGGGAAAATAAGGGAAGTTGGGAGAGCCAGTGCCGGTAGAAGGGTGAGATTTGGCGGGGAGATGGTTCTTCAGACGCCGGACAGTTCCGCGGAGACTCTGGACGTGCCCAAAAAGAAGGAGGACGAGTCCATGAATAATTCCTCCGAGGACCAGGAGGCATCTCCCAACCAGAAACAGTCCAAGGCTACCGAGAACCAATCGACGAAGCAAACGGGAAGCGTGCCCTTCGTTAGTCATATACCCGTAAGGGTGGATCCCTCGAAGCGCCAGCAAAAGACTGGAGGCGACGGCGGGGGGGAACAGGGGAAGTCGAAGCTTGGGAATCCCGCTCCCCCGCCACCGTCCGTTCCAGAACCTCCGGCGGCGGAGGACGAGGCGGAGGCGGCCGAGGAGGTAGCCACAGTAGGCTCAGTGGTGGAAGTGGAGAGGGAGGGGACGAGGGTCGAAGTGACCACGGAGGACTCGGCGCAGGTGAAGTTGGAGGCGGAAGGGACAGAGGTGGAGCTTGTGGTGAAGGTGGTCGGCGGAGGCGAGGGGGCGCAGAATGCGGCGGTGCCGGAAGTGAAGCCGGAGTTGCCCATCGTGTTGCCCATGTCGTCGAGTCGGGTGCACAGCTGGGAGGACCTTGGCATCGTCGACAAACAGATACTTGTGGACATACGGAATAAGGTAGGAGAAGTAATAGTTGGTGAATGTACCGCGCACACTTTGTTAATAGTCTCCGCGTTTTTAGTGGTTGCTACGATATACTGGCGGAGTTATTTCGTGGGTAATTTGCTGTTGAGTTGTTGGCGGGCAAAAAGTAAACATGCCGGTTAATTTTTTTATATAATTTATTTCATATTCGTGAATTTATATGCTGTCAGTTAAATAGCATTCGTTCCACACTTTTTAGAGACATATTTAAAAAAGAGAAAGAAGTTATAATTTTTTTGGCAATTGGAGGAGGAAATATATTTTGTAATGTGGCTATTTTCTGTACTTCTCATTTTTCCTACAATTAGGTGAATGCGAAATAAGGTGGGAACTAATTACCGAGTAATTTTCTTAAAAGCCATCACCAGTGACCATTTAGAGCACAATTTAATATTTGTGTCTGAATTTCCACTTGGCATACTCATTTCGTCATGAGATTTTAAGTTTTAGATTGCGTATGTAGGAATTTAAAAAAAAAACTTATGACCTCTCCTCCTTGGTTGAAATAATTTGAATTTTAATAAAATACTTCTAGTTCAATATTTTAAACTACGTTCAGCAATTATGTGCATATAAATTGAAATTCGAACAGTTTTTGACGGTTGGTTTGATCACTTATTATTTGCTTTTCAAATATGCACAGAACTTTTGGAATTCGGCATTACGATATGATGCCTCGCGGCTCTTGCGCAGTAGGCATTTTTAAATTTGACAGTTTGCTGCTGTGGATGGCAATGCGCAGCCGCTTGGGGAAGCGCCACTCGACTAGCTAGCTTGTGTGTGAATGAACGTGTGCTTGTAATATTCCCTCGGGACTGTCAGTGTTGTAAATCGATAATACGAGTAGCAGATAACCACGCGCATATTAGCCATTCCTACTGATTCATTTTGTTGTAAAAATGTATTTTGAGTATCCATTTTTTCTACCGCTTATGTTTTAACTGTTTGTGCACCATCGATATCCTTTATTTTGTAGAACAATTTACGCCTGCGGTAACCAGTCCGTTGTACAAACAGTTAGTCTGAATTACGCTGGAACTGAAAGACACGAAGACCTTAATGAATCAAGTACTAATCGGACAAATTAGGTACAGTGATATTAAATGTTATATAAAGCGACTGAAGGTATATTTTGCAGAAAGCCACCGTTTCAACTTTTCGCTAGCAACCATTTCCATCTAACATCCTTTGTGTAAATATTGTCTGAAATTGATAACCCGTACTCCTGTTGTAAGGGAGATGTGTATCTTACGTCATATTATTTCGCTCTAAAGTTGCCTGAGGGGTATTTCTTTCATTTTCATGGAGGATAAAAAGAATAGCGAAAATTCGAGAAATCAGCGAGCGAAAGTTGATGTAATCCGGAATCCCGTCTGCGATAGAGTTTCTTTTTTGTTCCCCAGATTTTTTTATAATTATACTCCGACATTGATAAAGTTCATTATTATTTTTATTTCAAAATATTGCGGGGATAAACGTTTAGAGGAATTGATTTTTCCACCAGATTTTTTTAACGCGGCGATTTCATAAGTTTTAAACGTAGTGGTAGAAGTATTGCTTCAGTTTCTCTTCAACACTATCCAGTTTTTAAAGAATGGCTTCGCATTTACTTGCTTTAACAAAGCCACTATGTCATTATCTGGGACTGCAACCCATTTAATTGCGTGTACATGTATTTACATTCATTTTTTTTATTTATATGCATAATGTACATCAGATATAGAGGTTAGTAGCAACTGTACTGAATTTTTACCGGGTAGCTTACCAGTGTTCTGAGAGGGGCAAATTTGAGGTAAATACTGCATGATGAAACATATGTACCATTTTTATCTGATTTGCTATGATTAGACATAATTGGAAATTGGTAAATATCATTGGAAGTTCCTAGGAGCTCTATTAATCGCATTATAGATATATTAGATCAATACTGAATATAAATTTTAGATTCACATAACAACAAGATTTGCAAACGTAAGCCGCTGTTATTAAATGATATTTTAAAACATCTGATCAGTATTTATTTTCTTTTTATAGTAAAAGTCGAAAACTTAATGTGTAAATCTAAACGTTTGGCAAATGAGACAACTTGGCAATCTGACGAAATTTATATTGAGATGATAAATTCCAAAACTAATTTTTCTCTCATAAATAATGGGTACAACTTTGTAGCTCGTAAGGTTTTTATCAGGTTTGTGACCCATGATTAATCTCAGAGTTGTTTGGTAATTCCATTGAACTTTAACTCTTAGAACCCAATTTCAAATTATTTTTCAAGTAAATATAATTTGTAAAATAATGTAATACATATAATATGTACAAACGTGTCACAATATTGTATTGTAAATTAAATTGAAACCGACGGTATTATTTTTAGGTTAGCATTCATCAGAAAATTTGCATTTATTAATTGTGCGTAGAAAATTAGTAGAGCGTAATAGTAGAGAAACAAAATAATATTAAAATTCTCTGGTTACATACATCCTATTATTTTAGCTTATTAGGCCATAGAAAAATCACTTATGGATGACCTTTCATAGATAAGCCTTTGGAAATAAATAAATATAAAACCAGAGAAAGTATGATGCGGATGTTGTAGAAAAATAAGGCGCTTTTAAATTAATACTTTACAAGTTATCTGCATCACAAACGTTATCTAGGGGAAGGGAGGATAAAGCGTGCTGTAAACGCCATGGAAAGTTATTTTCTGTTCTTCCTGAAAGGCATTATATTATCGTGAATCCGTTGATATCGATACGGAGGAACAATTTAAAAAGTTCAGCCGCTTGCCGCTAGTATCGATTCGGATTATTCATGGAAATCCCGCGACTGACCTCATTCCTAACAGTCACTTTATCTCATGCTAAGGACATGTTCTCGATGCTCGGCGCTCCCGGTCATTTTTCGTGCCTTAAAAAAAATTTGATCCCTATTATTGGAAGTATAAGGAAAATTGATTTTATCTGAAATGAAAATGAGCGGAGTTAGCGAAGGAAAAATAAAGAGTAAATATTAGTTTAGTGAGCAAATGCGCAAATGTATTAATGTAAATTTTTGCACGAATACTTTGTTTTGGTGAATGTTTCGCGTAATTTATTCGATAGTAAAGAGTTTTATCCATAAATCGAAGGCTGGGTCAATGAGAAACTCTAACAGGATTCTCAACTGAAAGCCAACATTTTTCTCCCTGATTTGAGAGAAACTACACTGCTGCTCCATGTGGAGAATGTAATGCAATCCAAAATCGTGCTGACTAGAGTGTTTTGTGGTACGTCATCCAAGCCACAGATATCAACCCAAAGGTTGGTTTGATAGAAAAGGATAGAGCTCACACATTACTAAGGTCAACGGCGCGTAAAACTCGCACATCAGTGATGAGGGGAGGGGCAGATCTTTCCCCTGTACCGTCTGCTCTTTTCCAGGAAGATCTGATGCCAGAAAAAAATCACACAACTCGTGTGAAGCTAAGATTACCCAAATGGCGTCACTCGGGATCGAACCCGGTTACTACGGTCATTGGAACAGTTTCTAACAACTGGACTACCACGCTACTCCGTGTGGTGCGTAGGCGAGAAAATTGTATGAAATTGTCTAGATGTTTATGATCAGATGGATATTTGCTATTTATTGCTGGAAGATATGTTTTATCACGTTGATACCAAAGATAAGTCATTATCAAGCATATTTTACTTCCTAGGTCATTATAAAATTGCTCAGGCTAGCAGTATGCGTGTGAATATTTGAATGTTAAAATTTATCTGTAGATGCATCAGAGATTCAGAGAAGCAATGAAAACCTCGACAGAATATACGATTTGACTATTTTACATTGGAATCATAAACAATGTATGTTTTAACTCAAAAACCACAGTTATATCGCCTTAATAATGCATAGGTGAAATTGTATTAATTTCATATTTTTTCAGCAATTTGCTTTTTCATAATTTTAGCGTTTTGCACTGAATTCCTAATTATGCTCAACACAGAAAAAGCAAGGACATCGCTACAGTTAACATACGTTTTGGCTAATCATCAAAAACCGGTTAGACTATTTACTACAGGCTGGTTCACAGTAGGAGGTATCTTATGCCAGTTGGTATTCGTTAGTTTTATGTTTTGGACAACTAAATTTTGGGATCCTTGTCGTATTAATGAAAGAAAATGCTTGTCAGTGTGTTCGTGTACCAACCCTTAGCTTCAAAGCTAAGAGACAGCTGACACCTGGTAAAATATCGTAACACTATACTCATTTATACTACAACTATGATTATCACCGTTCATTTTGTGGATATTTTAATTCTTCTTGAAATCACAACAAATATTGTCACGTGCAAGTTATCCTCCTTGCAGTTAAAAACCTAAACCTAAAGCCTAAACCTCCTAAGCTTAAAACACGCAAGTTCCAATTACATTAATCTTTTTACATATTATTTTTAATGTTTTCTTTTTTATATTAAAAAAATTAATTATTATACTTCTCATGATTGATTTGTCGATTAATATATAATCTTTCATGGATATTATTTGAATCGGGGATCGAGCATTATGCAAATAGATTCGCCCTCAAGCTGAGCCTTGACTTGAGCTGACGGGATCAGGATATAATTAGGTTCAGAATAACTCGCTCCGTCGGAGTGAAGCACGTCATTCTCTATCCTAATACGAAATCCGCTTTGCTACCAGGATCACCCTCTGATTACAAACCATTAAATATTTAATATTTGTTTTTGTATCGTTCTTTTTCTCCTGGCCCTATATTGGTTTTATCATCAACTGCAACACAGATTGGAGGGAATTGACATTACGAGTGCACGACTAGCGTTAGCGAAGAGGAAATTACGTTGAAATCGAAGCAGGAAAATCTAGGGTAACTGATTCCGTATCTATTTATACAATGGTCGAAAGGTTTGCAAATATGCTGGAATAGAGTGGTTTCATTTATTCATTACATTAGAAAAAGTAACGGAAAAAAATCGACGGCCAAACTTTAATATTAATAGCCATAAAATGATGAACGGGAAAAAAATGACCATGCATCTCATTGCTTTAAAAATAAATGGATAGTCAAAAAATATTAATCAATAAATTCCAGTGCAGCCTAAAACTCGAAAAACGGCCATCCCGTACCCATTAGCGATTAAATGATATTTGAACCTCGAGTGTATAACCAACATATTTTAATGCTGGAATATTTTACTACCGGTAATAACTTTAAATTGTGCATTAATTTTATGAACAATTACTCCCTCAGGAAATTCTATGTCAAAGCAACATTTATAGCAATATAAATGCGCATTCAAAATTTTGTTACAGAATGAACAATAGTTTTTTTTTAGTAATAGGGTCTTGGTTAATATCGTTTCAATACTATTACTTCTTTTACTTGAATATTAGTGAACTCACCTAAGCGAACATTTAGTTACTATTTGAGTTTGTCCACCAATGCTGTTCATCAGCGAAAACATTATTTATTTATTAAGCATTAGTCCGACAACAGTACATTTTGGCCTTTACATCGGACTATTGTCAATGATAACAATGGTCACAGTTAATAACACTCAAGCCCTAGGTAAATAAAAACTCGCCCAGACGGGAATCGAACCCGTGACCCTTGGAATGGCCGACGAGGACGTTAATCCGCCGCCACTGGGGTCGATAAAAACGAAACCAAATGAAATATGAAAGAATGATTGCGTAGAAAAGCATCGGAGTCCGTAAAACCATAAAATTATACACAGTAGTTTTGTACAAGTAATAATATCGCGCGTAGATAACCAGGGAGCGCAAAAGTAAAGTAATTAGGATTTATGAAGGATCTCAGTTTTTCCCGGCGTATTGTATTCAGGAAGTTCTCTCGGGTTTCCCACCGGGTCAGCGTGGTGTGCACCGACGTTTCGACGGCTAACTCTGCCATTGCTTCATTCATTGCTCTGCACTTCACCCTGAAGACGATGGCAGAGTTAGCCGTCGAAACGTCGGTGCACACCACGCTGACCCGGTGGGAAACCCGAGAGAACTTCCTGAATAATTAGGATTTAGCGCCAGCACATGATTTTGGTAAATAATAAAAATATTGTGCGTAATACGTAA
The DNA here is from genome assembly GCA_037158775.1 of Hetaerina titia. NCBI lineage: Eukaryota > Metazoa > Arthropoda > Insecta > Odonata > Calopterygidae > Hetaerina > Hetaerina titia. Next base: position 78,926,003 of record CM073773.1, on the reverse strand, counting down.
AGCTCACACGTACTGTAAATCGATCAAGGAATGTATTAAACATTTTTAATGAAATAGAAGAACACAAAATATAACGGAGATACCAAAAACGGTTAATAAATAAAAAAAATTTCGCGCTAGTTCCCGTGTTTTTATCTTGTCTTTTAGGAAACTGTGATTACCAAATTTAACTGTAGACAATTTCAGGTGACACAAAAGTTAAAAATTAGGCAGATAGGCGGGAAATGTCGCATAGCCACCTGAATAAAATTGCATCATTGGAAAAATTTGATTTTGCACCTATAAACAATTATAATGTCGCAAACCGTGGGGGATCAAATCGTGGTAGGTCACTTTACGTCTTTAAAATGGGATAACATCGATCATTTGACACTAAATGTCGAATGAATCATGGCTGGAAGATCAAATTGTAATTTATACAGACATTTTTTCATGCAAAATTTTTCATCTCCCGTAGCCTTTCTCACTCAAAAAAGTTTGGAATTGCTCAAAAGTTGTTAATTTATAGACTCAATTGTGTTTGTAAACAGTCAGAATGACGAAAACACTGCTCGACTGAGGTCGCCATTCTTCCGCTTTTTCCAAAACGGGTGGCAGATAACAGATGAGTGCGTGATTCCAAACGTTTACGGGCGTCATCGCTATAGTCTTACTTGAAACCATGGCGTGAGGATTTCCCACAACCTCAACTCGAGGAATGAATGTATACGGAAATCAAAGGGAGGATCCAAGGGAAGGGATAGAGAAAGTGGAAGAGGGAGTGAATTTGAAAGGTGTTTGAGGTGAGAGTGGAATTGAAAGAAGAGTGAAGAAAAAGAGTTTAATTTTATATGAAAATTTTGAAAGGCAACTGTGAAGAAATTTTTTATATTCGAACAAATATCGGACACCTTTGAAAAAACTTAGTAGATTCAACTCATGAAATCCCTTCAAATCAATTAAACGGTGATTGTAAACCAACAGTATCATTTTTTCGTTTATCGATCAAAGATGTACCCACATTGTTCTTTAAGCGTGAGGTACAGTCTTAAGCATTGAAATACACGCACATAACTCTACCGGTAAATAACTCCAAAAGTGTTCATACTATTCTAAGAAGACCCTGACTGGATTGCTTGCAATTAAACACACAGGTAGCTAGAAGTACGACAGAGACTTTCGAAACGCCACAATGTACCCTCTTTGGCCCCTGGAGAAAAGAAAACAGAATCCCCATGAGAATGCGTAGGAAATGAAACAGAGAACTCTCCAATAACATGCACCTCTTAACCAATTTGGGTTTTAAAATACTTAAATAATCTCTTATGAGAAGAATTACGCCAGGCAAGGAAGCTTTCTCAAGGAGGAGGGAGTTGATGACGGGGACATTGAGTAGGGAGGATAAGAAAAGACTCGTAAAAACTCTGATATGGAGCGTAGCTATGGAAGCGTGGTTGCGGGAGCAGGAGGATAGACGTAGATTGGAGGCTTTTGAAATGTGGGTGTGGAGAAGAATGGAGAAGGTGAAATGGACCGAAAGGAAAATAAATGAGGAAGTACTGGAGATGGTGGGTGAGGAGAGGGGTTTGTTGAGAGAAATCCTATGGAGGCAGGAAAAATGGATGAAAGGCGTATTGAGCGGTAGTGGAATGTTGAAGAAGGTAATAGAGGGGAGAATGTTAGGCAAACGAGGAAAGAGCAGGAACAGGATAGGGATGTTGGACGGGATGAATGGAGGAAAGAAGTACACAGAGATGAAGAGGGACCTGATGTAGATTAGGTTGCTGGATTGGGTTTTGTTTGGAGTCGCAAGTTAATTATCTGATAGTTGTGTCCATCCAAAAACCTACCTTAACCGGTAGATTAATTTTAAAAAATCTCTTATGACCGCGCGAAATGTCTTTTTTTTACGTGAGTAACATTAAAAATTAAATTATTTTAATGATTGTGTCTTTTTCTGTATTGTACCTCCCTGAAGTAAGCTTAAATCGAAACATTTCTTGCTTTTATAAATGGTAACCTCGCGGAATCATTTAATTATGCTCCAATTCAATGTTTTGTATTAAGATAATTGTAATGGACAGATTGAATATGCTAAAAAACAAATAGATTTCAGTCCAGGCAATATTTACAGGGAGTGGAACAATGGCATTGATTTCTTTGAGATAACGAGTGTGATGTTGGGGAAGTCCAGCATAGCCCAACATAGTAATGTTGGACAATTTAACTGTCGGTCTATCGGCTCCTTTCGCGAAGTTGCCCTAAGTTTAGCACAAATAATATTTCCAAAGCTCTCTCTCCATTCCTTTATTTCTTACATGATCAAAATTTAACTTATCAGACTGGTAGAACCATTTGAACAATCTCTCTCGCCGATTTATATGAAAATGCATTATTCTCGTTATCTGCATAAAATTCAATCAGATCAAGATTCAGAGTGCCACAGAATTGGATAATTGATGGAACGTTGATAATAATCAGTCGCTACGAGAAGACGATTCAATCATTCAAATATTGAAGCAAAGTATTTCTTCAACTCGTCCAATCACCTTACCTGATCTTTCACTATTTAAATATCGACCCATGGTGCTATTACATCCGATATTTAATCTGTTAAAGCACGCCACAAGTTCACTGAACGAATACATTTATCGTGCACCTAGTGCTTTATCCCCCACCGGTAAATTGACTCTAAATTCTGGTGCATGGAACGACACTGAAGGGTAGCATTAATTAAACCCATGATGTTCCTTTACGTCAATTTCTAACGCCCATAGAGCACGGAAGAAAAAGGAAATAATATGACTATGAGAAAAAATCGTTAATCGAAAGACGCATATAGAGGTCTCCGTTCCATCTATCCATTGCAATCAACCCGAAGGTTGGTTTTGATAATTGGTGAGGAGGGTAAGGCAAAATTAACCTAACCCCCAAATAAAGCCACGAGGCGTGTGAAATTTACCCATTATTGGTAGGAAGGCCAGTTTTATGACCTATGTAACACCTAGTATTCCCACGATTTGCTAGTCAAAAAGAAAATCGTTTCTTTTGGATATTGCATTGAGACGGATTCGAAGGATTTACTCGGGAATTGAAACGGAAACCACCAGGTCAGCGCCCTCTAGGTCACCACGCCTCCAATGTAGACCTGCGACCTCAAATAAAATCATGTTAAATGCTCTGTCGAATATTTTGAGATTAAAATGTGTCTGTGGTTGGCCACATAACTTCCAGGCTATTGATGATATTATAGTCGTGACTTTACGTCCATCTGATTTTTCCGGTGGGAATAAATGAAAAAAATCCAGTAATGAACGAAAAACAAGAATTTATTTGAGGATTAGTGGAAAGTGGGTCGAAGAGTCAAACAGAACTATTATGTTTCTCCTATCGCACTGCGTGGCGAGTAGATAGGAAGTATAGCATGGACGCCAATTTAGAGGTAGACGGTCTGAAATCGAGACATTGTAATGGTAATATTTTTAGCGGAATAAGTAATGTAGAGCAGATCTCTAAGGGTTTTTTTGGTAATAAATGAGGCTTGGCCCTGCCAATAAGGTGTACGGTAAGGTCGCAGTAGGACGGAGATGGTAGATAGACGAGGCGAGGACGGGTAGTATAGAGGGGAGGATCGAGAGAAAATGTTTGTTTCACAGAGTCACCGTCTAAAATTCAAGCAAAACGGAAATTTTGACTTCCAAACTATTGGGAAATTCGCATAAAAAGACAAAAATTTAGGACGCAACTTCACAGTCTCTTCGATAATTCTGATTGAGCGACCAAACTTTGCCCAATGTGTCAGCAAATTAAATCCAGTTTTATAGTAATGCTCATATGTCAAACTTATAAATTTATTTAAACTCTATAAGATGTTCCGTAATGTAATAATTAGCGTTACAGAGCTAGGATTATATATTTTTCCTGCACATCATACCGTGGCTTTGTGAAAAGTGGTAGATGAAATGCGGTGCACTTTGCTGTTTTTCGTTTCAAACCTCGAGCAAGTGTGGCATGCCTTTATCTCAACCTCTTGGAAGTCAGTCTTTGAGTAGGTGTCTATATTTCATACGATTTTCAGACCCAACTAACGTATTCCAGTTAAAAAAATGAATATCCTTTCTTAATTTGTTAAAATATTTTCTTACCTTCCTTTAATAGCTTCGATTCTCACATCTCCAGATTAAATGTGACTCGTTAAGTTTAGGAACTACTTAGATTTGAATGTTTATGAGTAAAAATGAGCGATCGAGGGGAAAGTAGAGACATTTCTTTTTGCTTCAGGTGAAAAAGTAGAAATATAGTAAACAAAATGGTTGCGGCTATGTATTTAGCGATAAGGTTTAATAGATTTTTACTTTTAATTCTTTCCATCGGTTCGAATGATGTAAAAAAATAAATACGTTTCATTTTACCTAATATCCCTTCCAGACGATAGATGATTTCATTATTGCTACGTAGATACTAGATACTGCTACTACGACTACTGCTAATGTACTACCACTACAACTACGTAGATACGTAGATAGCTACAGTATTACTATGTTTCAATAAAAAATGTTATGCAATAAGTTTTTAGCTTCCAGCAATAAAGATTCATTTATTGGAGTATGTTCTCGCTTTACGATTTTGCATATTTTAAGCTGCGCGGATCCAACCTGTCGCCTCTTCTCTGTCTCTGTCGCGTCCAACATTTTTCACGAAAGATAAGCATGTATTTATTTTAATTCCAAACATGAGAAAACATTAGCCAATTATTCGGCCGTCGATTAATTTTACTATGTTGTTAAAATTAGAGATGGCCAATTACTTTTGATACACGATCGATTGGCTATTCATTTAAAATGGCTACCAGCTACCATACCTAATTATTTCTCACCCCCTCATCAATTCCTCCCCTCCCCCCAACTTTTATTCAAATGAAAAGAAGGGGAAGAAAGAATGAAGTGCTTTTATGAATAAAACACGGAAGATAATTGTTTCATGAATGTAATAACGTCGCGCGACACACACCAAAATTGAAGCCGAGACGATCGTGGTCCACCGACATGACTCTTTAGTCAATTCATTGTGTCGGCTTTATATTTAAATTTATAAATAAACGTCGTGTGTTTTACGTAATAAAAACGAACGTGATCAAACTTCCGTGGCTCGTAATTCGAACGGGAAAACTTTCTGCAGCCGCGCTACACGTGGTGCATTTCGTTGGTCGATACGCATCTGATTAACCCCGGTTATGCACAAGCACATAAAGAGGAGGAGGATGATAGGCGGACGGTGCACGAGAGGGACTCTAATGCAAAGACATAGGGAGGAGGGGTGAGGGTAGGTGTGTGTTGGTGAGGGCATGGGACGGGGGGAGCTCAGAGAGAGAGAGAGGAAGAAAGAGGGGGGACTCACCCCCTCGTCCCCCGAGGGTCGTTAACCTCCTCTTCCAATCGAACAATTTTCGCACTGGACTCAGTTGGCGCATCCTCTGCCGCCCGAAGCGGCTTCCTACGACGGGGAAGCCTGACTGGATAGTTCGGGGGAGAGGGTGAAGGGGTAATGGAGGGATGAGAAGGAGAGGGGAAGGGAATGGTTTTTATTTCCTTGGAATTGTCGGGGGAGGAAGGTTAATGGCGAAAACTTGTTTCACACGATCGTCGGTCGCTTAAAAACTCGGAAACGGAGGAAGTCATATCCGGGAAGTGAAGATTTATTCTTTCTCATATTGTTTGCTTCCGCAATTATTATTACACTCAACAATACTCTCGCCTATTACTGTGATAATTGAGTATTTTCAATACAATAATATTTTAAGTGCAAATTTGAATTAGAACTAAAGGGGTGAATCAAATTATTAACGCTGTGCTTTACATTAATTTCAAGTAAAGTCTTCGCACTGAACCAATAATGGCACAGTTATTTGTGTGAAGCCACCAGTATTTATCAAACATTAGAGTTTTATTTGCATATCAAAGTTGTACGCTGGTAATATCTATTTACGTCATAGCTGGGCGTGATGATATTTCTGAATCTCTCTGAATTTTCATCTGAATATTTAGTCAAAGTAATAATTTATAAAATATATAAAATAGTAGGAAGACATTAATATATTATGAAAAAATGAATTAAGTCATCAGTTGGTCACCTTCATCACAGTCTATAAGTTTTATATAAAAAGTATCGGTAGTAATTTCTTCCTGACGTGTACGTGAAGTGCAGAATTCAGACCGTCGGTTAAGTGTGCACATGATCGCAGAACGTATTAGCACTAATAAAATGACAGTCCACACCATTATCACTGAAAATTTGGTGATGCGAAATGCCTGCACTAAACTCGTCCCGAAGGTCTTGACCGACGACCAAGAGCAGAGTTGAGTGTCTGCTTGCAAAGACCTTCTGCAACGGCATCGCGACGAATCCCCAACTCCCTTACAGTCCCGAATTGCCACCAAAGACTATTTTCTATTCTCAAAAGTGAAATCCTCCCTCAAAGGGCACCACCATGGGACCCTAAGTACCGTCAAAGAAGCTTGCACACGTACCCTTAAGGTTCCACGAATACTCGAAGGCTCCCTCGTAGGCGGATACCAGAAGTTCCTTCCGGCATCCGCTTCCCGGGGTATCTTCGAGTCGTGGCCTCTGGCAAGAGTGTGTTGACGCTCAAGTGATGTAATTTAACGAATCTCGAGTCACTAAAGCAATATCTGAAATAAATCCATTTTTCCCGATACTTTTTATACAAATCTTGTACCATTCCGAGGATTGGTTTGAAGCAGCATTTCAAACTCTTCTGTTCTCTATCATTCTTTTCATCCGCTTGAACAAATATTTTTCGTGGCTTGCTTCTCAAAGTTCATCCTTGGCCATCTGTAATTCTACCCCAGTTTCCTTCATTTATGATCATAATTAAGCCATATTGCTTCAGGATATGTTCAATTTGTTTACATCTAATTCCTTAATAGACTTATGTCTTCATCCATTCTTGGAAGACATTTTCATTTGTTATTCTGCCTATCCATTTCATTTTCAGAAGTCTTTCGTAGCAAACAAATTTCATTGAATTCAATTCAATTTCAATCTTCTTTTCTCCGTTGCCCATAATTACCTCGACTTACATACGTAAGAATGGAGACTATATAGTATATTAAAACCTTAATGAATCGAATTCTTATGGGTATGTAGTAATCCTGGTTCTCTTCAGTTGTTACTACTTCTGATATTAAAATCCTATTTGTCCATCTTACGAGGGTCATCCGGAAAGTAGTACCCGTTCGTGCCGCATGAAGTGCTGACGACGCGAGTAGCCGCTGGACGAGGTCAGATGGCTTCAGTGGCTTGTCTGCCTTCTCTGAGCCAAGTTGCGTGACGCTAGCATTGCCTGTGTTGTTTCTGTGATTGTTTACAATGTTTAAAAAAATTGAGAACGCCGCCAGTTGTGAAGTGAGGGCAGTGATTAAATTCCTCAATGCAAGAAACGTTCGCCCATGTGATATTCATCGCCAATTAAAGGAGGTGTATGGAGACAATGTAATGGACGAGTCGTCTGTTCGGCGGTGGTGTCGCAACTTCAACATGGGGAGGGGGAACACACACGACGATGAGCGTTCGGGGAGACCGTCTGTCATTACAGACCAACTGGTGAGCTCAGTTGACGAATTCGTGAGGAACGATCGGCGCGTCACAATTGATGACATCTGTGAGCATTTTCCCAATGTTTCTCGAACAATTGTTCATGAAATTGTTAAACACCATCTGCATTATGCAAAAATTTGTGCAAGATGGGTCCCTCGCATGCTTACAGATGAGCACAAAACCAAGCGTATGGCTGCAGCACTGACGTTTTTGGGACGTTATTCTGATGAAGGAGACTCTTTCTTGACTCGCATAATTACTGGTGACGAAACATGGGTTTGTTATGCATCACCTGAGAGTAAACGACAGTCAATGGAGTGGCATCATGCTCATTCACCAAACAAACCAAAAAAATTCAAGACAGTTCTGTCCACCAGGAAACTCATGGCAACCATTTTCTGGGATCGACGAGGTGTATTGCTTATTGATTTTATGGCCCGTGGAGACACTATTAATGCCAATGCGTATTGTGAAACATTAAAGAAATTACGGCGGGCAATACAAAATCGGTGGCGAGGTCTATTGTCTACTGGTGTCATTCTCGTTCATGACAATGCCAGGCCTCATGCAGCTGGGATAACACAAAAACTTTTGCAGCAATTCAAATGGGAAACCTTCGACCATCCACCGTATAGCCCGGACTTGGCCCCTTCAGATTTTCATCTCTTTACAAAGCTTAAAGACTTTTTGGCAGGAAAAAGATTTGACAGCGATGAAGAACTTAAAGAAGGAGTGACCCTGTATCTCAATGAGCTGGCGGCGAAGGACTATGCAGCAGGAATACAGAAACTTGTCACACGTTATGACAAATGCCTTAATTTGCTTGGAGATTATGTTGAGAAGTAGTTTAAAGTATCCTCTTTCAAATAAAATTTTTTATGTTTGTTAATATTTACTTTTGTGTCTTTATTTCACGAACGGGTACTACTTTCCGGATGACCCTCGTATTTTGCTTGCTGTGTTAATATTTCTTTTCCCAGTCATCGCTAGTGTTTATAATTTAGTGTCCCTAATTATCAACACCCTTATAGTTGTTCCAGTACGTTTTTCCATCTTATTTGGAGTTTTTTGACCTTACTTCGACCGCAGACGATTACTTAGCGTTAATTAGAAGGATTTATCAGTAATACGAGAATGTATATATTTTTATAAAGTCACTTTCTTGAAAAACCCACGAACGTGCACAATAATGTAAATTCACTAACTAGTCGACACAAATACAGAAACTGAAACATATAAAAGAAGGACTCACTGATTCTCGAATTTTCGGTGGTGCAACCACCTTTCTCAAGAGGAATTAGGAACAGAACTCTTCCTAATTCCTCTTGAGAATGGTGGTTGCACCACCGAAAATTCGAGAACCAGTGAGTCCCTCTTTAATATGTTTTAGTTTCTGTATTTGTGTCGACTAGTTAGTGAATTTACATTTTCCCCACCTTTCCTGTGCTTGTTTTTTATGTGTTTTCCTATCCTCTTTCCTTATATATCTATTTCTATGTGTGAAAATAATATTTGTTCGCCATATGGCGGGATTTTCGTGTTTGAATATATATATATATATATATATATATATATATATATATATATATATATATATATATACAAAGGTTTAATTGTATGAGTGTGATATAACACTGTGGTGCGTACAAATACGATATTGTTTCGTAGGGGAATTGCATGCCTCTTCATCATTATGTAAGTCAGGTGTAATTTGATTGAAACCACTGGGAGAGGTTATTGAGTTGTTCTTAGGGGGGCATATGGGAGCATTGCTGTTGTTTACACTCCATTTTAAATGTGAATGACATTTACTTTTTCGTGAAATGTTTACTATGAGAGAGATAAGTTTTATCAACTACTCCCACTTATTTGATGCTGAGGGTGTACACGTATATGATAAAATTAGGTTTCCAATTTTCAGTCATGTTGCGATGGACATGGAGAGCTTAAGCGTCATAAATACGCAATTTATTTGCGTCATTCACATGTTTTCTTAAGTTTAGTGAAGCATTCAGACGAAAAGGATTTGAAATCGCAAACCAAGAATAACATTGGCGCGGTTTCACGTCATTCACTCTGAAAATCGATAATGACCCAAGGAAAAAATAAAAGAAATTGTTTGATTCCAATGGAAGTGTCTTGAGAATGAAATGCTTGATCTGGATATAAGGTGAATCATCCTTAAGCTGACTCAATATGACAGTTTAAATTATTGTAATAGTGGTTCTTGTACTAGTATTAGGTGTTTTACGAATTAATAACATATAATAATGCTGTGAAAGTAGAAAGCATTATATAAAAACATAGACACGCGCCGTACGTAAATACATTGAGCATACATGCATTCTTCTCCCCAATCTTCTCAAGAAACAGTTCACTACCCGAGCCATTTGATCGAGTGTTTTGGTCTTAAAAGTTTTGTATATGGTTTTAGATATTAAAAAACACATTTTTCTAACTATAATAATCTTAATTATTTTTTGATAGGGAATATTAGACAAATAGCTAGTTAGATCACTGTTGACAGTAGTCATCTGTGTAAATTGCGTTAAGTTCGAATAGTTTACACAAAAGGTTTTCGAATAGAGTTAACTATTCGTAACGCTAAAATAGGATTTACTCATGTTTTCACTCCTGGGGTTATTACTTGTATTTTGGTAGCTAATGGCGGTGATTATGTTCCCACCATTCAATATAGTGAGTAATGCATTCTCGAAAGCAGTGCTTTAATGTTTCGCGGCACTATGGATTTACACTTCAGCCTGTTCATGCGATTCTCAGAGTGCATTGCGTGATCAAGCTTCACTCCTGTCTTGATTTTTGCAGACATTTGATTGCCGCGGAATAATTAATACCGTTAAAGCAAACATCTACAGTCAGCTAGTGTATATGTGTACCTGTATATGTATATATATATATACTGTATGTATGTATGTATATATATACATATATATACGGTATGTATGTATATATATATGGTTACACAGTTTGATAGGTAACTATATGGATAAACTACACATATATATATATGTAGTTTATCCAATTATTTAACATAATTATATACTCATATATATGTATATATTCGTTTACATATACTTATAAATATAAGGAAAAGGGATGGGAATTCAAATAAAAGACAAACACAGGAATGGAGGAAGGCGGAATCGAGCAGATCATAGGCGTAAAAAAGTTTCCTTGACTGGAGCTTGAATCACGAATCTTTTGACTTGCCGGCCCGATGCCCTTTACCACTCGAGCTATCAAAGAAGCCTTCTGTCACTCGTTGAGTCCTTGAGCATAAAGGTGAGGCCATAAATACAGTAAAAACATAAAAATCAACAACGTGAATTAACTTCTAAGGAGCATTTGAAATCTGTGTTAAAATACATGACAAATTAAATTAAGAAAAATAATTTCTAAAAGTTTACATATTAATAAGTGTATGTATTTAGTCTATAAGTCGCACCTCGATTTGACGAATTAAAAATATTTTATCTTGTCCAATCAACTATTAAGGAAATGTAGTTTCTGTGCATCAATTTTAAAAAAAAGATCATGTTATATTTGAGAGATATGGAGAGCATAAGTATGCGAAGTGGTAGAAGTTCGTGGTTAGAGGTCAAGTATGAGAAAACAAAATGTCTTGATTTCTAAAATTGAGTTATTTATAGACGTTGTTTGAATCAATTCGAGTTAAAATCATACGACTTGAAAATGTGTTAAATGAGTAAAATCATAAACAAACTAATTCAATAAAGTATAAACTAATATTTATTTTTTATTAATCCGTAAACAGCCATTTTTTTGGTACTTAAATAAGATTTTTAAACTTGAACATAACAATCTACACTGAAGCTCCAAGTGGAGATAAACCCACCTACGTGGGGATCAAACCCGCTATCTCTGGAATGGAAGGCGTAGACAGTACCCCGTCGCCACCGCGGTCGGCAGTGGTGCCGTTATGATAGCTTTCCAAGTCAGCAACCGTGCTCATAAGAACATTTAAGTATCTTCTCAACCTTTTCATATATCTTGACGGTATTATGAGTAAACAATTGAAAGTGCGTGTGGACATGTTATTAAGTTTTTATCCTCCAAAAAAATTACTAATTTCAATTTTTTAAACCATAAGATCGGTTTAAACCCAGGTTTTCCTAAATTTCCAGTGCAGTTTTTGATTGTAATGAAATTAATTGCCTTTTTAGGGTAAACCATTATTTTTACGAGAGTTAAAAATTCAATAGTTATTTGGTAATTTTAAAACACCATATTTTTTCAAATTATAGCGTTATCCTTTTATCGATAAAGGAGTAATTTATGTGAGCTTAAAGATGGCGCTATTAACGAGTGAGCCCAGGGTGTGATTAATCACACGCAGGAATCGGACCAAGGGTATTATTTATGAAAAATAATGCTAGTTCATTTTTTATCATCTTTCCATCACACTTTGTATCTCAATCAATCGCAAAATACAACACTACCAAAGATGACCTTCGATAGTGAGGTTGTTTGCTTATTCAATGTCGATTTTAGACTGTGACATTGTAAGACCTAAATTTTCAATCAAATAAATAGTAAAAAGAAAGGTGGCCGCGAAATTTATGGGAGATCGATTATTTTAGCTAGTTTGGGAATGTGAAGAAATGATTATTAAACTTTCGTACTGATAAATTGTTCGAGGTCTCCCGCTGTCCTTGGGCATGCTCTGATTTTTTTCCTCCTTTCGCTTCGTTTCTAACTATCAAAAGGTTCAGGGGATTCAAGGGGCCGTCACGTGATCAACTCATATCTCAACTCTCAATCGAGATAGGTTTCGTTTGCATTTCGCCTTTCCTGTTCCTAGCGGAGCACTACCTCGGTGTTAGGGGTGTTGCGAGGTGTTCAGGGGCATATGACGGAGAAAGGAAAGGGTTGGGTTTTGAAGGGACAATGACTCACCACTGGGTGAATTTGACGTGCACAAAACTGAAATCAAATAAATATTTCCAATTATCTTGCAATAAGTATATTTTTGACATGCATTGCAAGTTTATATGGTTCTTGTTCCTTTCAAATTGAATCACAATGTTAATTGAAAATCATAAATTCGTAGGAGTTACCTAATTTTGACATTGTAATTATACAACACATATACTTAATAGGCTTATCGGTTTAGGTCTTTTCATTATCTATTTTCATATAAGTAAATAGAACTTAATTAGAAACATTTGATAACATACTGAAGAAAATCAGTTTGGAAGATAAAAATGTTTATCCACAGAAGAAGGAAATAAATATCGTTTATCCACTTTTGCGCAACTTTTTACGAAAGTAACTTTTTTAACTTAATGACGAAATTATATTCTTACTTGTTTAAGTTAACTTCAATAGTACGATTCAATGCTTGAGTCATGTATTTAGGGTATTGAGAAATTACGAAAAATACATCTGCAAGAATTAAAAACGCTTTCCCAATGAACAAACTTACCTGCTGACTGATTAAAATAGTAATTAATAAAATATTTTTTTGTTATTTAACTCGTTTCTATTATTTCATGTTGTTGAATAATTTCATCCATGCATAAAAGTTGTTTCAAAAGTTATGTTAACAGAAAGCGTCCTTAATATGTCTGTATTTTGTTAGCAGAGTTTTATTTACAGGCTGGATCAGTAAGGACACGTACCTTACCAAAAACTTAACACATTGCATATTACGCATTATTGAACTGTACTTTCCGCAAAGATAAAATATGGTCATTTTATTAAACTATTTGCGATAATTGAACTATGAAAATAAATTTTCCTTAATTTGATAAGTAAAAATTTCTTAGAACTAACCCTCAGATGTGAGATAACGATGACTGACAACTGGAAATATATTGTATTAATGATCAGCTTTGAAATGGAAGCCCTGTAATCTGTAAAAATATCAACAAATGTGGTAAATTTTAATTTGCACATCGTGGGTGGACAAAAACAATTGCTTTCTTAATTTTATGCACAGATGGTTGTGCTCTTACCTTCGCCATCGAATGAAATATTTTTGAAAATAATCAATTGAGAGTAAACTAAGTTTATTTTACAGTAAAATAGAATTATTTCACTCTTAAAAAATACGTTGGATTGCATTATTGGTTCAGTAAGCAAACTTTTCGGCGGCACCTTTTTAACGGCAAGATGTTAATATTCAGATACTTAAAAAAAATATCCATCAGAATCTTTCCCATTGATCAGGAGTAGCATTCAACCCTTTACGAGAATATTTTATTAGATCGAGAGCGCTGGATATCCGCTTGGTAATAAGCCTATTTCACTCTCCTTTAAAACAGCGGTTTACGTCAAACCTTTGGCTTTTCTCTTATGGGAGTCTTTTTGTTTTACGAAAAATGTCATTACGGGTTTATGAGGTCATGAAAACAATTCAGGCATATTATACTCAATTTCGTGCACTAGTACGCTCAAAAAACGTTTGGCATTTCATGACTGCAGTGCGATAAAAGTAACGGGTTCTCCTTGAGGTTAATAATCACTGTCTCTCCTAATAAACTTGGCGTGTTAGCTTGGGAGACGCAAAACCACTAGATCGCCTCCTTGAAAGCGGAAAGAATGGAATGGACTCTTAATCGTAGAGAATACTATATTATGTTACTTATATTTTTTTTATAGTGTTGATTTTTAAGGGATGAAAAAAATCTAACCTGGCCGAACTTGAAGGATGTTAATTATTGCATTTAATAGATCGTGAAAAGGAAACTTAAGATTTTTATTCCTGTGATTTTATTATATATGAGTGATAAATTTAATTTATAAATATGCTGCGCATACAGCTGTGCTATTTTTAGATAAGGATGGTATCAAGAAACTGCAGGCGAAGAGAGGCAAATATTACCGAGAGATTAAGGATAATTCGTGCTAATGTTTTTGCGAAATTGTAATAAAAGAAGGAAAATGCAAAAAAAATTGTTTTTGTGCTTTTTATATACATAATTAATAAAAATTGACTTAGACGCACATAACACAACAAAGATCTGGTGAAATTAGTGACTTTATAAGGATTATTTCTAGACTATTTTATAATGCATTTGAAAGGATGAATTTACTATCCGAATCAATAAAATATGGAGGAGAACAAAAATATTAAAATATAAATTTCACCGAAACGTTTCCGTGTAGAGTGAGATAGGATGTTAACCATATACCTATCACTTTGCACGGCAATTCTTGCAATTATTTTCCGAATGGAAGCGAAAGTGAATGCCACCGAGGGTTGAGATGAAAGGGCAAAGCGATTTGTTTAATCACCGTCCGGGCATGTTGGGAGTAGATGAGGATAATGGACGCGAGGGGGCGAGATTGGCGATGTTGGATGGGGGAGGGGGTTAACTAGGGGAGAACAAAGGTCGAGGACGATGTTTGGGGGTGGAGGAAGTTCCTCGTGGGGGGGGGGGAGAGGGAACGAGAGGGGGATTGGGATGATCGGAGGCGATTTTTCGGACTAGAATGTAGGGGAGGGTGGGTGAGGAGACTTGAGTAGAAGGGAGGATTGTGAGGAAGTGAAAAAGGAGAAAGAAAATGTAGATAAAGAGGTATGGTTGAGGAATTGACTAGAGTGAGTGTGGAGGAGGGGAGATTCATAATTGGAATTGTGCTCGGGGGGGGGAGGAAGGTGAGGTGCATTGTGTTGCCGCGGCGTAGAGAGACCAATCGATATTTTTCTCTCGTAGGGGAGGTGAAACGTGGGGTCGGGGGAAGGATTTTTTTTTTAAGAGGGAGGCTTCGGTGTGTGTAAAATGCAAGCATTTGTTCGTCAGTGTGCGTGCGTGTGTTTGTGTTTCGTGGGGAATTTCAAGGTCACTCCGATGGGTCTTGGTCGTGTCTGACGCCGAAGGAACTGGGGGTGTTGGAGGGATGGGGGAGAAGGCGAAGTGCTTGAGGCCAGGCTTATGGGGTTGGGCGTGGGGAGGAGGAAACGGTAAGGTGGGGAGAGAGAGAGGGAGAGGCGAGGCTAAGAATTTCGGTGAATTGCGGGGGAACGGATGTTTCAAAGACGAGGAGACGGAGTGGCGGGGGAAGGGGGGGTCACGAGGGGCGTGAGAGCAGCAGTGATAGGGGCGGGGGTGGTAGCAGGGAGGAATATGAATGGCCGGGTAGCAACGGTGCTTGAGAGGGCAGAGCGATTGGACGTGGCTGTGATTCGGTTTCAATGATGAAGGTGAGAGGAAGGAAGGAAGCCGAGGCCCTTGCTATGCGTGGGAAAACCCTGAATTAATGGCTGGACGGGGTTGATTTTTTTCCTATTGCAGATATTTTTTGCGCTCATCTTTGATGGGGGTGTAAAAAAAATATCCTGAAAATCACATATCACATTCACGTGAAAGGAGGTAAATTTTTGGCTCACGAGCGATACAAATATTTCGATTTGTAAGTTTTGGCATGAATGTATTTGATTAACTTTTAAATTAGCATACGTTTTTTTCTAAATGAGAATCTCTTTTAATTGAATATCGCCACAGTTGTCAACCCAAAGGTCTGATAGGTTAGGGTAGTACTCTACTAGTACTAAATCCAATGTGTGAAAAACCTTATATAATGTGCGACATTCATACATTATAGTGGGGGGAAAGTCCTTTCCCTGTATTATCCATGGTTTCCCAGGAAGATCCGGTACTCGAAAAATCACACATTTTGGATGAAACTGAGTGTGCCCAGAGGAATTCCCGTCGATAGAACCCAGGGTCTTCGGTCAGTTGTCCCTCGCGCTATCCACTGGACTACCATGTCCTTGATTGAATAACACATGCTTATATACTATTTGTAAATGCATCAGAATTAATGGAAACCATGGTTCAAGTCCATAAAAGACCGCATTATATACTTAAGGTTATGGTGTAATAGAGACGGCAAAAAATTTAAATCCACCATATCAGCTGAATATTTTGCATATGTTTGATTATATTAATTTGATAAGACCTGAACAATATATTGGTTCATAATGATGATGTTATGAAGTATTCTTTTTGAAATAGATTATTGTATTATATTTTCTGGCAGAGAGTTAAATTACTATACAAATATAAATGTATATTTAATATGAGACACATACATAAAATAAGGTGTTAGAAAAAATGGATATTTGTATGTTACAGAAGTGAAATTATTTTTTAAAGTTGTTACTGGGTGAAAATAAATTCACAATTTTTGGAAAGGGTAATCTGTTTCAAAGAATTGGCTGATGCTGCTCTACTAATTTGTAGGAGGAATTTTGAAAATATATAGAAAGTACACAATTATGAATAACAAGGGGAATATTTCTAATCTAACTTATTCGTTGAAATTACGAGTATTTCTTCATTTGTACTCTCTCTCAGATTTACTGTAGCGAATGTGAAGACACGTAAGGAAATCCCATGACTGTGAAAATCGTGAGCAGTCCCTGGTCGAGCTCTTGAGAGAAGGAATAGGGAGTAGGAGAGCGGGCCAGTCGGGATAAGTAAATTCCAACCGTCGTGAGAAAGTATTGCTGGGAAATTGTTCGGGACAATTGGATGAGCTTTTCGGACAAATGTTTGAAAATCCGTGTATGAGAGATATCAAATGGAGGGGAAAGAAAATTGACATTATTCATTTCAATACAGCAGAAACTCGTTCAAACTTAAATTGCTCTATTTCCTCCAGATTCTCGTGAAATACTCGCGTTGCTATTCTAATCTGTGGCCGGAAATAGATCATCAAGGATATCTAGTGCTAAAATGAAGAAAGGAAGTTGGTATTTGAAACAAATTTCATTCGACATTTCATAGAGAATATTGCGGATTTTTAGGAGAGAGAATTTCAGAGCATTATTGTATTTTCAATAGAAAATTTCATTGCGTGAAATTCTGGAATCGAGAAAAATGTTTTTTATCATATAGAAGCATTTATTGTTGAATTACGAGTCATTACATCAATCATCGCTATAACGTACAATCGCTAATTTACCAAATGTCCCAAGGAACCTTGAAGAAGCAAGAAGTATAAACATTTGAGAGAAATATTTTCACAAACGGAACATTATTATATAATTGATCATTTCAGGCGAAACTTTGCGGACTTGTTCGATTAATGAAGATGTCAAAGTAAAACTGTAAATCCACATGAAAAATAAACTTTAATGCGACCCTAGTTTCATTACGGTGCAGTATCATTAGACCAGTGCAGGTGCAGCATCATCAGTCTTGGCCTAATGATGGCAATCATCATAGTGAAGTATGGGTCGCAATAAAGTTTATTTTACAAGTAGGTTTACAAATTTTAATTTTGACATTTTTCAAACAAGTAACGGTTTTGTGAATTAGTTTGGTATTAGAACTCCGTCTTTATCTGAATGTGTATTTTGCACTCTTCCGTAATTGGTGAGGTTTCAAGTTATAGCATTTGAATCCACGAATAAGATGGCTATTCATGAGATATTAAGTGTTGATTTTAAACTTCTCATTTGGGTTATTCAGGGGATGATAATCGGATGAACAAACATGAGAATAGGTTTATAGGAGATTATTTAACAATTATAGCGTATTAATTCAAAATTATATTAAGGTGAGGCTATATTTTGGCTCGTTTCCTCCAATGAAGTTCCTGACATATAAACACACTATTGCAATGAACACGATTTGATTTTCTAGTGCAAGATTGATAAATATTATTAAAGTTGTTTCTTTCGTATTAACTTAGTAACTTTGTCTATGTCAGAAGTCAACCCTGTTTGTTTTGCTCTTTATATTTTTGTCCCCATGTCTGAGATAACATCAACATCCTTCTGCCTCGGGGTTGGCAAAGTATTACTTATTGACCGCAAACCGGAAAGACGAAAAAGCGGCGATCGGGATGGTGCGGAGGCTAATGTACAGGCTTCCCACAGAAAAGAATCGGGTTCAAATCCTGGAGATGTTAAATCTCCAAATATTTTTTTATATATTTCTCCATAATATTTCTCCACTTTGAGTGAGTGCGACGGATGGGACGTTAAACTGCGGATCTCTTGGTGCCCTTCGACAAGAGTAGGCTAATGCCGACGCCGGGTTTCTCTCCACCCTTCCTTTTCCATCCATTCCTAATGGCGCAAATGACCTTAGCTGTCGGTCACCTTCCCAAAAAAAAAACCAAAAAATGAAAAAGCTCAATCTGTGACGTCTAACAGTCGTTGGTGAAAACCTTCCACGGAGGTTTATTATGTAAGAACCAGCCCACTTGTGAGGCGCCAACTTGTCATCCCGATAATCTTATTCGCACAACACCCCCGTGAAGGTCGTAGTCCTCGTCAATCACAACTATCGAACAGAATTAGTACCCATGGAACCGATGACGATGAGAGGTACGTCCCACCGATCAAATTGATGATCTCTTCCCTTTTTTCAAATGACAATTGGGATCAGAGCATTTGAAAGTCAACAATGAAAAGCGTTTTATCACCGGGAACACGAAAGTCAATAAGCAAAAATTCGGCATCAAAATCGTCTGATTTGGTGGGACGAATAGTTTTTGTACTTTTTGAATAAAATTGAAATTATGAATTGAATTTTGGTTAATTGGAAAGTGATGCATTAATCGGTGTCTTCGTTCGAAGGTGCCATCTTCTATTATATTGCAGATAACCCTTAAAATATTACCCCTTTTATTTGCAGAAATACTAATGCGGTATTTATCACCAGACATTATATACCACCTCGTTTCTGGCAGATTCATATTTTCATAAATGCAATAAGGATATTTTCTACATAATAGAAACAAGTTTTTAAGTTCCCTTAGCAGCTAAATCTATGTTATTCACACTTTTTGCTTATCCGTTCGTCATACGTGCCTGAAATCATTAGTTTGCATTACTATTTTCCATAAGACTGCTTCTTAATTGTTTGCATCCCAGTATTTAGCATTAATATTTCATTACTGTGTAACATCATTGATGATCAGTATTTTAAACTCATTTCTGCGTTCTGATTTAATTAAATTTAAAATGATTTTTTAAACCATTTATATTAATAATAAAATGCTATAATTGGTACGAGTTTTTTTTACAATTAGCTAGTTTTTTTTTCGGGAAACATTAATTTTCAATCCTCAAAAAATATTTTTAGAGTTTCGTCTTTATAGATTTACATCAATGATTTGAAGCATTTCAGACTTTGGGCATAGTGTTTGCACTTTTTTATTATTTATAGAGCAGTGGTATCTAATTATTGCTATTTTATTATGTAAATATCGAATTTCCTCTGAATTATAAATTTTTAAAACTGATTCATTCTATGTAATCTTTTGAGACTTAGGGAAGACTCGAAAAGTCTACGATTGCCGATGAAAAAGTCATTACTTCTTAAGTATTGTCCCTGAAACACTATTCGAAAGTTTAGTGATCTATCCTTATCCAAATAGCAGCCATTAGTTTTTCCATGAATTGAAAATTTTTATGAACTGTTTTGTAGTGTCAATTAATGTTAAGTAAGTCGGAGGAAAAGGACCCTTAAGATAAATGGGTGGATAAATATGTCCGTAGAAGAAAATAAGGATTGAAAAATAATACAATGATATTTGAATTTAAAATTAGTTTACTTTCACTGGTTTTTGTGTATATTATTTTTATTAAAAAATAAGATTGATTCAAAATAATAAAACAAAGTCACAACTTACAAGTCAAGGTTAATCGATTCTACACGTTACAACAATAAGCATTATGAAAATATATGAAAAGTCACTGTATTGCTACAGATTTTTATGCACAAAGATTTTTAAATTATGTATAGCTTACTAGCTGGTTTCTGTATGCGTACTAACATACACAGTTTAATTTCAGATATAAAATAATAAACAGTTTCAATAAATAAAACAAATTAACATATATCAATAAATACATATATTTATATACATTTATTAAGCTTTAGCAGTAAAATTTCAGATTGTATCGATCCAATTTAGCCCATCGGTGCTCAAAAGAGAATTTCTCATTTATCATTATCTTTGATTTAATGATGGATACCCTGTCGGTCTTACCAAAACACGCTATTGAATAGATGGTGGATGACAGCGAGTTTTACACCTTTGTAGGCGCTGCGAAATGCTATAATTGATCTGGTTCTCCCTCTCCTCCTCATCAAAATCTGCTTTCTTGCGTCTTTTCTCCGCCCCCCTTTGCCCGCATTTTTTTTACCGCCGACCCTATCCCCATTGGCTTTACCGTGTTTGCACACAAGGACAAATGTATCACCTTGCCCTCTCTTCATCTTCGACATCTATTTCTGCGTTTATAAATGCAATGTGGGGCAAGGACGACTTCCCTCTCGTCCGTGCTTATAGGGTTTCGACCCTCCCTGTTGGCGTTTGGTCCTTTGGCCCATTATGGCGAGGGCATAAAAATTCTTGCGGGAGAAATGATTTCCATAATTTCATTTTGAACTAGCTGGAAACGTGAATTCATGCCTGAAGTTACGTTTTAAAACATGCAAAAGTCTTCTTATAGAGCATCTTTTTATAAGACATAAATCGTTAATTATTTCGAACATTAATTGAGTTAATCGATATTTTATCTTATGTACACACACACACACACACATATATATATATATATATATATATATATATATATATATATATATATATATATATATATATATATATATATATACGTGTAGTACATACACATATATGTATACATACACACACACGATATATTTTAGCGAACAAATGATAGGTAAGTAATGACAGTAAGATTTAGGTAAAGTAACAAAATTTTACCCTTGGAAACTTTGATTAGGCTGATTAAAAGTAATTTGTTTACCATTTATCATAATCTATCTCTACGTACACAAGCGATGTATTAACTCAGTGCGTAGAGCGTTCCGATTGTGACCAAAGTTTGGCGGGTTCACATCAAGGTTATGCCTGTAGACACCCCCAGAAGTTATCCGACTACGCAAGAACACTTTTTGGAAACCACAGGACATATAAGCAAAAGAGTTGTCAACATTATCTTTACCTTAAAAATTAAAATTTACCAGGCTGCAGAGATCAGTGAGGTGCAAACCCTTAACCTACAAAATCAATATTACAACTGTTTTCTGCGTAGGTTGTGTTTAATCCCTAAAAATATTCTAGTGACGTATTCCTCCGACTTCTCATAACCTCTCTTTTTAAAATGGAAATTTCTCTTCTTCTCTGATCAGTTAAGTCTCAAAGGATAATTAGCCAAATGAAAACTAAATTCGCAACTCCCAAAAACGCTACCGATTTAACCATTTATGGAATGATTATAAGGAGAGTTTGCACTTTTCCACAGATTTATTAAAGCGTACGACGCGTTTCAACTCGCAGAATCATCGTCTTGTACCTGATGATGACTCTGTGAGTTGAAACGCGTCGTACGCTTTAATAAATCTGTGGAAAAGTGCAAACTCTCCTTATATTCATTATGAAGAACTTCTACGACCTTAGACCTGAATCTGTTGATCTCATTTATGGATGGTTCAGGTGCAGCGAAGTTTTGAAACTGAAAAGTATTGGACTTACCAAGTGTATATTACGTCGTTAAAACGATGGAGTTTCGAAAAGAAACGCCATGTTCCATCAATTTCATCAAGTACCGCTCTGAAGGAAATATATAACTCAGTCACAAAATCAAGACAATAAGGGTGCGTACTTCCGTTGGTGTAATCTCGTATACGATATCCCTTATGGCTGAAAAAGTGTCGAATCATTTTTTTAGTTTTCATTCTGAATCGCAAAAGTGACAGCTTATTTTTGCTTTTCATTCTCGAGATTCTCTGAAACTTTCAACCTTGCTGGTTGATTGGCTTCAAGAGGATCATTGTAGTGGTCTCTTACGAGACAGTGACATTGATGTAGTGCTCATATGCATAGAAGAGGGTTGTTCAAAAATTCGAATTAGAGCAAATCGATGAATGGTTCTTAGACAGTGCGTTTTTGAACTTGCTGCGGCCTTCCGGGTGATGAAGTGAAGTGGAATTGACGTGCACAGGTGCACATATAATTAATCATCAGCGGAGTGAAGAAGAGGAAAAAAATCTTAGAAAATGGAAAGCCCACATTAAAGCACGTGAAGGAGGACATTGGCACTTTGTTGTGTCAATAAGACTTGCCTTTCAACTTTACAGCAGCAGCTTCTCTCATTGAATCATTCGGTCATCTCTACAAAAAGCATTTTTGACAATCCTCAATAGTTTAAGGGCATTGGTGATTCTCTTTCATGGTCTCTTGAGTTGACAGAACAAAGGCACGAAAGTGACTGTATTCTGATGTCTAGACCTGTATGAAAAATTATAATTCTTACCGATGTAAAAATAATTAGTTGTGCGGTCCCAGGAAAGAACTAATATTCGTAATGTTTCACTGAAAATTGGTATTCGCCTCTGTAATCTTTTAATTACTCTTTCACACGCTTATTTTTACACTCCAAGTATACGAAGTAACATTGCGTCATTGAAGCACTGAGCAGTGAATCGTAAAACCTCTCGAAGGGACGAATAAATCTCTAGGTATCGTATGATGTATATTTATTATTGTAATTAACAGAAACAGTTAAAAATCAACTTTATGATTTGGTGGTAGCATTTTAAACGTTGAAAATTAATACGCTTGACAAAAGTAATACATTTGTCATTGAATTTTAATTAAAATTAAAATTGAAACATGATATTGTCAATTGAAAATGCACAAAATGTTCATGATAAAGTTTGAGATCCATTAATAAGTTTTAAAAAAGTGTTCATAATTTTAAAAAAGCATCCACCAATCAGATACATAGAAAAATAAAACCATAGATTGAAGAAATTTGAAAATGACGGCAATTCAAAGAACTGCGGAAAAAATACCTTAAATAAGTATTTTAGCCTCTTGAAAATGTGTTCATTCAACGCAAAGTTTTCTAGTACTTTTTCGGCCAGTAAGTTTTGACATTATCTGGCAGTACGTTTTGACAATTGGCATTATCATGCTTCAATTTTAATTTTAATTACAATTCAAGGTCAAATTTATTACTAAACCTAATACGCGGCAGCGAATTTGTATTTTTTTTTAAAGATAACTTACAATTATTTGTATTCATAGTTGCACATGTCAACATAGTCTTGAAGCGTGAAGAGATTTATTTTGCATTAATAAAAAATATTAATCGAGTTGTTACTGGCACAGTCCAATAAATATCATTCATTGTATGAAAACACAACATCTTGGAGCGAAACTTGACTAGACACCTTTGCGTTAGATGAGCAGAGCACAAATTATCGTCGTTTCTCTGAAAAGGGGCTCAGAGCTTTACAAATCTGTTATTTCTCTATGCAAAAAAATACGCTATCATAAAAAATATTCAGAGCTCCAAATGCTTAGGGTGGTTATAGTATTCTGGGAAACAATTAAGAATAAAATATAATTTAATTTTTGTACCTCGAGGGAAAATAGTTAGTGGTCTAATTCCAGTTTTTTCCTTATTAGTATTGAAATAATTGAGTCACCGGGGAATTCCTATATAACTCTCATTCAGATTATTTATCTGAAATCACTGTAACCAGTTAATTGTAAATTGTTTTGATAAAAAATATTGGTTGAACGACACTTGATCGGAGGAAGTGATTTAAATGATTGCCTATGAGAGGAAATTTGGAGTAGAAAGTCAATAATTCATAAAAGCTAACACATTGAGTGAAATTTTTATAGTTGCTACCTTGAAATATTATAAGGTAATCATAAAGCCTTATCTGTCAGCCGTGTCTTGCATTGAACTTAATTCAAATGCAATATACGTTGCTCAATTGTATTCAGGTGCACTGTATTCTTTTGTATGTGAAACATGGTATTTTTTAAATATCAATTGCACAAAAATATTTATTATTTCTGTCCTTCCAATTAGTTGTGTTCGTTTATTCTGAGAATATTTCTATTGCGCTATTGCCAAACATTTAAATGTACCTTTTAGAATTTTTCAGTGACGTAATTGGAATAAGTGATATGATTTTTTATTTATTTTTTTGTCACTCAGTATTTATTGAAAAATCTGCAAAATTTTGAAAATATACCACAATTTTTTTATGTCCTTGGACATTTTACTATAACGACGCAAGAATAAGCCGGTATTACTTGTCGAAAGGGAATCTACTTACCAACTAATGTGAAGTCTCTGAAATTCCGTATTAACGATGGCATTTCTATTTGGGCTATCGGATCGACACTGGCAATATTTATTTTTAATTTATTACAAGCCTATCCTGAATAGGCGAATGGTATCCTGAATAGCTTGAATTTTTAATTAATAGCGTGAAGGGCATTTCCAATATACGCGCATTTGAGGGTCACCGATTAATCGCTCTTACGGAGAAAATATATAAACTATTAAATCCAGAAATTTCATTTTTAGCGTGCAATTAATCAAATTAGTGTTCAGTTAGCATTTAATTTACATTATGAACCATAGCTATATTATTAGGGTCAAAATAAATCAATTCCCGCAGATTTGGAACTGAAAAGTCGATTCGTGAATCACGTTTAATAACAATTTTTTCAATCTTGCGAAAAGAAATATTGCATACGCTCCATTTAATAAGAGTAAAAATTACGTATTTACCCGCGATAAGAGGATTAAATTTTTCAAAACTCAAGATCAGGTGCTGACAAAGCCATAGATATTTAATTGTCTTGTATTACAGCAGTCGTTTTTCGTGTTTGACCTTTTGAGGCATTCAAGATAAGTTTTCCACCCGCAAAACACGTGATTTTTTATTGACGAAAAGGATATATGACGAACACTTTTTCACGGTATTTCCCAAGGACGTGCCCGGATGCATGGTGTTTTTTGCCGACCGCTGTTCTGGCATAGACTCTGTGGAAAAAAATGAGAGAGTGGCGTGAGAAGTCTGCCCAGCAATAATTACTTTAGACAGACGGCTGGAAATCGAACAAAAATGTATCAATTTTTTCGCAATCTGTCATAATTGTGGACTGTAACTGTTCATAACCAGTTTTACAGTGTCTGAGGACAATGTGAAAGTGGGATTTAAAACAACAAATGCGATTGCTCTGGAATGTTACCAGGGAATTTACGGTATGTGACATCGCATTGAAACGGAATCTGATGGGTCTATCCGTTCGATAGTTTATACATATCTAAGCGTTAATTTATGAGATGAGTAAATAAAATAATGGGTAAATCTAAAACAGCGTAATTATGTAAATACTATACCTAGACCCTTGGGTGTCTCTCTGGAGAAACCCATCCGATCCTTAATTGGTTTTATCGATCGAATGCAGATATTTACACTCCTACGTCATCATCTCTCCTTGCCGTCAAGGAGATGATGACGTATGTCTCTCGTGATAAAATCAGATTCATTCAGCGTTACTATTACGTTAGTTTCAACGTTCGTTGGCCTGGTATGGGAGAATGATAATGCAGTTATTAGTATACAATTAAAATAAAATATGATTCGTTCCCATTTATTTCGCTGTACTTCTTTAAGCATAAAATATACATTCGTGCTTAGAAGGAATATTGTATTTGTAATATGAAAAATCTTAGATACATTAGGATACTGTGCATTTTATGATGAGAGAAATTGATGTTAAAAGTACTAAGTTTCTTCTTTCGAAGGTTTTTTTAATTAGAAGGAATGCATCTTAGGATTATTAGAATTTTTCATAAACTGAATAGTTGGAAGTTAAATATTTTGGATACTTTATTAAGTTAATTTGAGTTTTTAATAATGCTTTACGGAGAATGAATATTTATCAAAACTTATACCCCAGCTCTTTAGACAGCAGTGATAGTACTCAAAGGCAAGAGACACTTAGCTTTTTCTGAAACCTTTGATTGACGTTTGATGTACTATGTATTTAGGCAAGCATATGAGATACCCCATTCCAAGATGACATTTTGGTCAAGTGGTATACTTATCGCAGAAGCAAATATTTATAACAGTATTAGTTATACTATGATGAGAGCTATACATTAAATTATTAAAAATCTTCTATTACGGGAAGTCAAGTCAATTATCTATTACAGGAAAGGATAAGAAAGGGTGCAATTTATTATAGGAAGCCATCAAATCCAATCAAATATTTTGGAAAATATTTGCCCGGCTTCATTAATATTTACAGTCTGTCACATGCTTTGTTTCAATGCGTTGCTAAATGTTATGTCATAGAGGAACCACTTTATAACTCAACTCTTAGGCCATATTTCCCAAATAGCCTTTTAATTATTGAGATATTTGAAATATTTCGTAAGGAAGGATTCTCTTTCACATTAAATTTCGTGATTTCTTTTCCATGATATTTTTAAAGCTAGGAGAAAAATAAAAATCAGTTTTTAAATTTGCATGAAATTTCCACATTATTTTTCAAAGAATTTTTTGTTTTCTTAACACTGGAAATTAAAAAATAAATTAATTGAAATATTTTATTTACATTTTCTATGGATACTATTTAAAATATTATAAAACATTTAAAAATATTTTTCACGAGTTTTCATGCATGAATACCTGGTATCATCTGGTATGCACATGTAAACCATTGTAATGTTGTAGTTATTCTTTTTCTTTGACCGTAATCTCTTATCATTCTGGCGAAATATTAGTATAAACATTCCATTGATGTAATTGAAACATACCCCAAACATGAATTCCTCCATTAACAGGGACCAATAAAATTAATATCTTGAGCATTAGTACATAAAAATCTCTGGTAAATAAATGAGTTAAATTCTAAGGAATCAGAAAAAAATACCTAATAGATGGATTTAAACCGTTTTCATCACATATAAGACATCTTCAGGATGAGTATGTCACATGTGTGACGAAATAAAGAGCTCCGGAAACGCTAGATAAAATTCTACTATCGAATATTTCCAATCCTTTTGTACCAAATAATTGTATTGGCTGAAGTTGAGGAAGAAACACCCAGATCGCCTTTGAAAATACCGTGAAAGTGAATCCACGCCATCCACATATTCTTGTCAGATCAAGACGGTTCCCTAAGAGAACCAAACAGTTTCACGTGGAGGTATGTTCCCAGATAGGATGATTTTCCTTCGAAGCACCGTTGTTTGTCCAGAATGACGACTGCAGTCGCTCTCTCGTCATTCGTCCAACCCTTTATCTCTGGAGACACTCGATTTAGTAACTCCTCCGCCATGGCTTCACTCCAAACGAAACGAAGAGTTTTGCGTCTTCCCCTTTTCGGTCCAAGGAAGTGGCGCTCCCATTTGAAACCTCTTAGCGGAGCACACGTCGTTGCCTAGGAATGAGAAGGGGGGATGTGGGAAGAACACAAGGTTTACACCATGCAATTATGGCGTGCGGATAGAGAAAGAGAGAGGGGGGGAGAGATACGAGGTGTATTGCCCGAGTTAGATTGTTGTCACGCTGACCTCTTGCTGGAAAGCGGTGGTGACGCAAAAAGGTGAAGAAAAGGCGGAGTGGGAAATGGAAGGGATGGGGCGACTCTCCGCGTGACGTGACTTCCTATCTCCCTCCACCCCACTCTCTTTCTCTCCCCCCCCCTTCCAGGCCACCTTTTAGGGACTCTCTCGGACGGACACCGGGCGGCTGGGGCACAGTACCGAAGGGAATTACAGTCGAGGCCGGGCGAGAAGGAATCGCGTGTGCCGTCTGGGGTGGGCGGGGGAGAGCAGGGCGGACAGAAGGCTTCGATCCAAGAGGCTTAGGGTTTAATGGGAGTTGAGTGAGAGGCTGAGAGTTTGAGTGGGTGGGTGGGGAACTGCCCCGCGCGGGGTGTTAAAGGGGTGCTGGGATGGTGGAGGAGAGTAGGGAGAGAGTAGGGGCGATTGGGCTGATATACAAGACGCTCGGGATATTACGCTCGTAGACTTTTGCTTCAACGAGGTGACATTTTTACAACGTAGAACTGGTATTCGCTGGGTCGATGGCGGACTTCTGAGGGAATTGTGTGCTTCGAAGGCACTATGTTCGATTTTATACTTGTTCCCTCGTGGGAAATTTTGGTCTTATGGGAGGGTCAAACGATTGAACTTGGGTATTTATAAATAAAATTAGTGAAATAAACCTGTCCAACGGATGATGAACCTCCGGGAATAGCTGAAGGAACCACAGAGAAAGGTCAAGTGTCTTCCGATTTAAGAAATCACTTCAGGGTCATATTATACTAGGGATGATTATTGTCCGTGTACTTATTTCAGTTTGTTTTAAGTTTTTTAAACACAAAATAAAATTAGTATAAAAAGCACCATTACTTGTATCAGGTAAACCTCTGACAGAATAAAGCTATTGCGGAAATTTCTTCACCGAATACCAGTACGTACCGAATACGTTAGAAAAAAGTCTTAAATTATGCGTATAGAGTATGTGCATAGATTATACGTTAAGTACAACGTACATATTTGAATAGAAAACTTTTTATATAGTAGTCTTAGAAAATTTGAGCTTGCACCATGTCTTTGTAAATTATTCATGTATGAAAATGTATTGGATTCATCAGATTAAATTGAAAAATCGACCCTGGTTTTGCTAATGTTTTCTGGGATTTAATTTAATTAGTTTATCATTTCTTTATCGTTTTAACAAAATAGTAATATATTTATTATCGAAGTTGCAGCAATGAATAGAAACTAGAAAATCATAAGGCCTAGAACAATCAAAGATCGATTGAAATTGAGAAATTAGTCGTAACTATTTGTATTCTGTAATTGTTGTACCTGCGGTTGTTACTCAGGCTTCAAATACTAAAGATCATAGGATACTCTACACATTTCTTGCACCCTCCGCGTATCTGTTAAATCTATCATAGTCAGGAAACTATTTAGTTATTTAAAACATTGATAATATCTCGGCACCAACCTTAAATTTGAAATTTAAAGAAACCTGACTGGAAATATAAATTTATAAATAGCAGCTGTAAGTAAAGAATGGTAAAAAACTCTCATTTATCTAATAAAAAGCAAATTGGAAAAATTATCGCTTGCTGTACGTTTTACGTGCATGAATACAGGGTGCGTCCCGAAGGTAATGCTTTTATTTTAAAAAAGTAATTTATTGAACAGATTTGCAGAAACACTTAAAATTCTTCAAAGTACTTTCCTTGGGCCTCTACACATTTGTTCCACCGACTCTGTCATGACCGGTATGCACCCTGGAAGGCGTCTTCGGGGTCCTCTCGTAAGGTCTTCTTCACGGCTGATTGAATCTCTTTTATGGACGAAAAACGGGTTCCTTTCAGGGCTGTCTTAATCTGAGAGAACAAAAATAAGTCTACTGGGGCGACGTTAGGACTATAGGGGGGGCAGCGTTGGCCAGGAACTCGTGGACTCGTAGCGCGTTGTGGCAAGGAGAGTTGTCGTGATGGAGTTGCCAGGTAGCGAAGATGTCTTTTCTCGTTCTGATGACCCTCTTTCGGAGTCTTTCCAGCCCATCCACCTAGTATGAAGCGTTAACTATCTGTCCTTGAGGAGCAAACTTCTCATGGACCAATCCTTTACTGTAGAAAAAGACAATGAGCATTGTTTTTACTTTTGATTAGCTCATTCTTGCCTTTTTGTGTTTAGAGGACTGGTCGGTGTGCCACTCAAAGCTTTGGCGTTTTTTTTCCGGGTCGTATTCAACAACCCAGGTTTCACGATCAGTGATGACGTTGTCCAAGTAATCAGATTCATTTTCAAAACGTTGTAAAAGTTCACTTGAAATTTCCGCTCGGTTAGTTTTTCGTGACACGGTCGGCGCGCAGAGTTTTGCAATAACTTATGTCCTTCCGCTTCCACAGCTTGGAGAGCACCGAGATTTGTTTCGTGGTAAAGCTTAGCGTCCTCCTCATCTACTTCAAGTAGTTTGATCTCACTTTGCTTAATAGAAACGGCGCTGGAAATTTAATTACATTACTTTTGGAACGCACCCTATATGTATTACCATAGGTCCAACTTTGGCATTCCCGGTATTGCTTGAATTTCATCTGTTCTTAAAGTTACGGGGGGTACTATTTCAACTTGCTATTCAACATTTCTTGCTATCCAACATTCCATGTTATCCAAAATTCCTTGCTATTTCAGCCGTAGAAATATGTCAGTGGTCGAAGTAATTTAAACACTATTATTATTTTTGTCTTAGCGACCATCATGTCTTTTGAATCTTTCATGTCTTCTTGGAATACTTATTTCCAAATAAAAAAATATGCGCCTTCATTGAAAACTCATATCTATTGATCGAGAGACTGCTTCCCAAACTTTGAATCTGAGATATACACGCACGGGAAGGAAATTCATAGCGTTCTCATGGTCATGAGTTTCAGCTATCTTTATTTCGTAATTGCACTTCTGGAAATCGGGTAGTATGGGTCCGTCTAAGCAATAAACTTCCAAGGTCTTCACGTGCATGCATTTTGGATGTCAGTGGCAACCAATGGGTAGCAACAGTGTGATCGTATTTTATTTTACCGGACTGGCTGTATTTTTCTTGAAACTTAGGCTTCTCGTGGCCTATTTCCCATGCCAGTAATTCCATAAGTGCTGAAGCTACGAATTTTTTCACTATATGGAAGAACGTTTTACTGAGATTATTTTATTGTCTTATTACTTCTTCTTCTCCGCTATTTCCAGTGTGCTTCTGTACTTGACCGTGTACGTAATCCATATTTACTTTTCATTCCAACTGGATCAAGGGCAAATCAAACTACATTGTATTCAGGCAACTCAAGCAGAATTATGTCTATTTCAGAACGGATCTCTAGTGCCCGTTAATGTAATTATTATGCTGATTTTAATGTTTATGCCACAAATTATATTGATCAAACTTTTGAAACTTGTATAAATGTCCAATTTTGAATTCAGGCGGAGGAAATGTATTTCACTATGGTACGACAATTTGACTCACAGCTCTAATTTTTCAAGCAACGTGAACTAGCTTTACGTAAGAGAAAAATAGGTTTGTTCGTAAAAATAAAAAAAGTGAATTGAAGATTTAAAACTATTAAATAAATTAGAATTCAGCAAAGTATTAAGCAAATAAGGACTTTCTTAGTTAAATATTAACGTATTAGGGCTCTAAGTGGTAAATTGTAGATTTTTATCGCATCTTGAAACCTTCCTTTTCTAAAACTTCTTTAAAATTTTAAGCATTTCTTTTCTTAACAAATGGATTCGAGCCCGATTGTACTGGAATCGGAAATCATAGTAAAAGTAATTTTCAATAAGGATGTTAAATTTATCTACAATGCTTTGGAATTTTGGGGATTTGCGATATTTTTTTCTGCTTAGTTCTGCGGAGGGGAGACAATCATTTCCCAAACGAGTTTGATATCATTTTTGATGGCGGAATGATTTCGGAGACAGTATAAATCGAACCGTGGAAGTAATCAACCGTAAAATACCTTTGCGAAACTTTTGGAATTGGGTTAGAGCAACAATAACTGCTTGTTCAACTATGGGGAAACTGACGGCTTTTGTGGGAGGAAGAAAGAAAATCATTACGTTTTGTGCGTGGTTTTACGGTTGGATATAGGGGATTGTTTGAGGGAGAGGTTGCCTAGGGAATCGGGGGTGCTTCCGGGTTCGGCATCCGCGCTGGGATTTTTTTCCTGCATTTAGTTAAGGATCCATTGACCTTGGGATTCTATAGATGGAAGGAGAGAGATAGAGGAAGGGAGGGGTGTGGAGACGGAAGGAGGGGAGAAGAGGAGAGAGTTGCGCGGTGGACTCATTAAGATGCGGGCGGAAGGATGGGAGTGGTGATTAACCAGTTCCGCGTGGAGCGAAGGGGGAAAGTAAATGAATGAGTTGCTCAGAGCGATTAATGAAGAAGCCTTAAAGAACACAACGCCGCCGTGGTGCTGTACGCTCGGCGGAGTAACCAGCTGGAGAGGGAAAGAGGACAATTTTTCCCACGGGTAAGATTGTGGGTGCATGGTTGCCAAATAAATTTGTTAAAGTTTTTCGAAAAAAAAGTTAACTTAAATCACATATTCACCGATGTCACGGGATAGGAAAATAAACTAGAATTGATCGATAACTTTACAAAGAGTTTTTTATCCACTTTTTTTTGTTTGCTCTTCATTATTTCTCTCGTCAACGTAAAACCACATCGGTGTTATTATTGCTTACGGCAAAACTACACTACCTACCAGCTAAAACGTACAAATTCAAGTGATCTCTGAAAGTAGGCTACATTCACACGGGATTGGTAGATAATATTTCAGTAAATCCCTAAGAAAAATAATCAATAATGTCATTCTTCATGAAACACTGCAATTGACAGTGAAAATTCAATTTGGTGATACCAAAATTGATAATGACTCTTCAGCGCTTCTATCTCTTCGATAATCTGGTAAAAATTTACGCCAAGGTAGTAAAATTAATGTCAAAATTTACGTTTCCATTAGTTTCCAGTGATTTAAAAAAAATGTAATGCTCCGTCAGAAATGGCACTCCCAAGTGTGCACATGAATGATTTCCATTTAAGCTTTCGATACATTTTTCCAGTTAGGTTTTAAAGTTGTATTTAACGAAAGTTGACTTAAGATCAACAGATTCAGGCTTAAGGTCGTGGAAGTTCTTCATAATGAATATAAGGAGAGTTTGCACTTTTCCACAGATTTATTAAAGCGTACGACGCGTTTCAACTCACAGAGTCATCATCAGATACAAGACTGATGATGACTCTGTGAGTTGAAACGCGTCGTACGCTTTAATAAATCTGTGGAAAAGTGCAAACTCTCCTTATATTCATTATGAAAGTTGACTTGCCTGTGAAAAGAGCAAAGCTTTAATATCTACAGTTTATCATTTATTAATCCGTAAAATGAAACTATGCTAAACCTAAGCTATCCTATTCTAGTTATTCGTACTCTAGCATTCAGCTACAATGTTCTTTCTCCAATTATAAAATGAAATAGATTATAAGAAATTGAAAATTTTCTACCTGATACATTAGGAGTCGGGAATTATTTATAGCGGATTCAAAGCATATAAGATATTCAGATATTGTACAGTATTAAGCTGAAATTTTTACTTCAAATAATTCTGCAACTATTATTTCTGGAGTGGTCAGGGTTTATTAAATGTAATACCACGAAAAAACTATTACGTTACATGCTTCTTGATAGTGTTTAAATATGTCGCTAAGCTTGAACTTGTGGAGTAGAAAATGACTAATTGTGAAACCATATCTCGTACCTCCATATCCCATTTGGCGTTAAAATAAACATATTACATCCCATATGTAAAGCAATGATATAAGAATGAAAGAATATGTAAAGCAATTCACATTCAGAGTAATACGCCATGAAACCTGTTTTCAGTGCATGCTGTGCTCTATAGATACGATAAATTGTGCTAAATTGGAATTTTTTCGAAACGGAACGTGAAGACAAGTTTTGGCTGACCCTTTTTTAACTCTAATATGTCAACATGGAGTGGCTTGCTAAGAGATTTGGTGAAGACAGTTGTTTTTGAGACAAAATACGTTATTTATGATATCGCCTGTCGACTGGGTCAAAAGTTTTCACTTGATAATATTTTATTTCCGTCTATATAGGTAAAATATTGATTTGAATTGAGTTTTCTTATCTTCGAAAATGATTCAGGAAACTAGAAAAGTTTGGGTGACCACGAACGCAGGCGGAAGGGAACGGGTAGTCTGAGAAGAGGGAATATTTAAGAGCCATTAATCCCAATGGTCGCACTGCCTCTAGAAGGAGATTTAGCAAAGTCAAAATTCCTCTTGATTCATTATCGCTTCCTCCTCCCATTCCTTGCTTGCGTTTCTTGGCAAACAGAACATAATATTTCTCCGGTTGAAAGCGTCTGGTGACTTACAAACCTTATGAAAACGATAAGTGGAATTTATTTATCGATTTGGAACGTTCATCTCATTCCGGAAGTGGAGGAACGTATATCTTCAAACGAAAAACCACGACCAAATTTTAAATCAATACGTAATAATTAAAAAAAACATTTATTTTATAATGGGAAAAAATTCTTTTAATATTACAATATTATTTTCATATTAAAATCCTTCAGGAGATATGATAATACATGCAGTTAATTTGTTAGAGAAGAAATGAAACAAGATGGAATTTCTTGAACATATTTATAAATTTTTTGTTATCTCTTAAGAAGTGTATTTATGTAATTTTATAAGTTTTATTTGCATACTATTATTTGGTACCCAACCGATTAGGGTAAGTTTTTGGCTGAACATAGGTCAAAAATCATTACATTTCTTGACTTTATCAAACTAGACACAGCATTAACCACCACAATAGACTAAACTGCTCTTCAATTGCGCATAATTTCTACCTCTATTCATTCTTTCCAACATGTCTGTTCTTTTTCTCTCGTACCTTGCTTGAATAATGTTCTCCCCTCTGTCATAGGCTACAACTTTCCATCCCCAATCAAAATGCTCCGCACTGCGCAATGCTTTCTTGCATATTTTGAGTTTCTGTTCGTTGGTTGGCACGTGGCCATGTAGAAAATATACAAAGACTTAATTGAGGTGATTGATATTTTAAAAACATCAAAAAATGATGAAGAAAATAAATCACAGAGAAAACAGCTATTTATTAGAAGTAAATTGCATGGAATTCTTATAAATATAGAATAGACAAAATTCACCGTGTGTGATGTGTTTCTATAAACTTTTAAGGAATATACGATTTCCCGAAAGTTGGCCCCCGACCGCGCCTGAGATTTGTACATCTTTGCAAAAGATACACATTCTTACTCGTAGTTGGTGAATAACTTTGATAAGAAATCAGATTTCAGTAAACAAAATTATGTAATTTACTCAAATCGAAGATTTTGTATTTGAGCTTTAGAAAACTTTTACTGGACTGTAAAAATACTTTGCAATCCCATTGGAAAATAATCTATAATCTAAACCTTAAGTCGGGAGCTCTGATCACAGCATTTCATATGGTTATATTGTTAACGTCTTCATGGAAGATCGTGAATTAAAAATAAACAAATGTTTTATAGATTCCCTTAAATTATAATTTCTCTACAATAAACCACGTTGTTACCCCGTGTGATGTAGAAATTTTCCTAACGTAATGATATGGGAAAAAGAGAAAAATTATCAAAGACGGGAGAGGATGAGGGAAAGAAGAGAAAGAAAGAGAATGGGGATGATATGCGTTTTTCTGGGTAACGATAAGACATTGACACTTTCAGCAGAAGATAAGATGATCGATACTCTTGCTAGTTTAACATTAAGTTGCGTTGATCTAAAATTTTCTTAATTTATAATCTTTGCGGTATTACCTGAGCCGGTACTTATTTCAAAAGTTGAGAAAAATTTAGTTTTCTAATCTAGTTCAGATAATGTTCACTTGGGTATTCACCAAAGTAACGGAAAATAAGATCGACGTAAGTAGTTACTTCTTTGCTGGAAGCAGAAAATTTTTGCGTAAAATAAAGTATTTAAAAAAGACATATTGGCGGGAAAAGGGGGGGTAAAAGAAAGGGAATTCAATATAGGTGAAGGGTGGAAGAAAATATTCAGGATTCGCAGTAACAAGTTGGGTATGTATTATTATTTTTCGACATTTTTCAGCTCAGAATTAGTACTCCGAGACAGTTTAATACACAGAGATCAATGAGACTAATGTATAATAATTGTTGACAAGGCAAGGCAAGATATGCCGGATTTAAGGAATTTTATTTTGCAATGAGAACATTTGAAAATTTTAAAGGACGGGGTGACGTGTTTTAAATATTTTATTTTGTCTTCACAGCATCAGCTGCATGATATAATATTATTGATGCATAACAAAAATCAAAGTTCATGGAAATTATAATTTGAGATGATTGTTTTCTTTGATCCACCGTGGAGAAATAATTCTATCTGGTGAATTGCCACATCCTGGAAGAGAGGCAACCCACATTTCACTCGTGGATAACAGATAACGGAAACTTGTTAAGTTTGAATTGGTCAGGGTGGGAAGCACAAACTATGAAAACGTGTTCAAGCCCTTATGGATTATGTAAACTTCAAATCCTCTCTACAGTGACATATCCTCACCTTATAATTTCTCCCCAATGACGCTGTGATTTTAAAGTTAGTAGTTTTGACCTCGTTTCTCCCCTTCTTTCCAAGAACATACCACGCTCACACGCGCTTCGAGCTTTGAACTCACGCAAGCAGCACCACTCCCACCACATTTTTATGTTTTTGCGATCTGCCCTTCACCCTCTCCACAGCTCACCATTGGCGGATCGGCGGACCGGACGCTATACCGGCATGCCCTGCTGAAGGCCAGGGGTTGACTTGCGGATAGGATTATTAAATATCACGGGAAATATTTGCAAGATTAATAACTTATTTATTTCATAAGCTACACGAAAGAGAGACAAGGCCAAACAGAGGCTTGAAAGTGAACGAATTTGGATATTTTCGGTGTTTTATAATGAACAAGAGGACGTGGTATTCCAAAGGTAGAGGGTTGGACTCATGATCTGAGGGTCTGAATACGATTCCAGGGCACGCCTCTCTCGGTACCCTCAGTTTCACTCAAGATAATTTTTTTGCGTACTAGAACTTCCTGGGAAACCATAGTCGGCACAGGGAAAGGATCCGACCGTCCTACCCTGATGTTGTGAATTTCGCATGCCGTTGGGGTCATCGCTGTACTGGGTGAACTCTACCATCTCTTTTCAAACTGACCTTCTGGTTAATACCCATGGTTATGGTTTATGATGAACAAATGGTTTATAGCATAGCCTGAATTTCCAATAGAAATTTTGTGTTTTGAGAATTTTGTCAGTTTTCACTCAACTGGTTATAAAAAAATTAAAACATGATTATTATGGAGCGTAGCTATGTACGGCGCGGAAACGTGGTCGCTGAAGCAGGAGGATAGACGTAGATTGGAGGCTTTTTTAAATGTGGGTGTGGAGAAGAATGGAGAAGGTGAAATGGACCGAAAGGAAAACAAATGAGGAAGTACTAGAGATGGTGGGTGAGGAGAGGGGTTTGTTGAGAGAAATCCTATGGAGGCAGGAAAAATGGTTGAAAGGCGTATTGAGCAGTAGTGGAATGTTGAAGAAGGTAATAGAGGGGAGAATGTTGGGCAAGCGAGGTAAGGGCAGGAACAGGATAGGGATGTTGGCGGGATGAAGGGAGGAAAGAAGTACACCGAGATGAAGAGGGACCTGATATAGATTAGTTTGATAGGTGGGGAGTCACAAAATGTTTATTTGATAGTTGTGTCCATCCAAAAACCTACCTTATACGGTAGATTACCTAATAATAATATTTCGGTAGCGACCGTCCGCCTTAGTTAACAGCAGAAAATTAGAACGAGATGGGGGAAGTTAGAAAAAGGATTAAAAAGGTAGGAGGGTAAAGAAAGGAGAGTCAAAAAGATGCGGAATGTAATGAGCAATCTCTGTAATAAAGGACGGATGGTAGCAATTTTCCAATAGATAATTTATTTGTAAAACCGGTTTCGATGTACTATATAATCTTCAGGTAATGTATGGAAACCCGGTCGTACAATAAATCTTATCTAGTGGAAAATTTCTACTCTCCGTTCTTTATTATATTCGAATTCCACATCATATCTGAAACTACTCTCTTTGTTCATCCCTGTAGGTTTGAACGCCAAATATGTCCTGGCCCATGAGTCTTCATTACAACTCTGGTGCTGTTTTTATGATTTAAAAAGATTTATCCCGGTCAAGGCGAATGATTTTTACACTCTGAAATTGTTGCAATTAAATGTATGTTAGCGGATGACTCCGTTAAAAGTTACTGTTGCGGCATCTCCCGCAGTTTGCTTGAAATTTGATTTAAAAAGAGTTTTTAGTAACCGACAAAGTTGTGGGAAGCGATGTGATATTGATATAGGAAGTGTGAGTGGGCAGGGAAACACATGGGGTAGAAAAGTGATTATTATACATTATGCAGAGTAAGAAAAAATTTATTTAGCCCCCACCAAGAAGGAGAGACAGAGGATGCAGTTAAAAAATTTGAACGTAAATTAAGTGTTTCAAATGCGATGTTTCAGCGGATTAGTTTGGTGACGTATGCTGCATAGTTATGGACACGAGAAAGGACGAAGTGTTGTTAGATTTTAAAATTCCAATTTGGTTTGTGGGATATTTAAAAGATATCAAAGGGCAAGGAGGAAGATGTATTTTTTTAAAGAGGCACAATGCATGAGTACATATTTTTCGTATACCAGAGAAGAAAACGCTACGGGGTTTATCGAGTACGGGCACTTGGCATGGAGTGTAGTCGGTGGAAGGAGGGAGATTTCTATTTTTCTAAGGGGTTTTTGGTATTCACATTTACGCAGAGCACAGTGTATATTATTGGCATAGTCCTTTAAGGTGGGAGTGTTATTGCAAATTGTTTACTCTATTACAAAAATTGAGTTAGTGGTCTCCAGTAGGCTTGATGAAGTTTGCTATGAAGGTGATTGATGTTGAGGTTAGTTGCCAGAAGTTGTACCATGTATTTTTGAACGCTACGAATATTTTTAAGTGCTTGTTTAAAACGCATATTCATTTTTGGTCCTTCATCCCCTTTAATTTCCGACGACGATTGCAAATCCTCG
The DNA here is from genome assembly GCA_037158775.1 of Hetaerina titia. Taxonomy (NCBI): domain Eukaryota; kingdom Metazoa; phylum Arthropoda; class Insecta; order Odonata; family Calopterygidae; genus Hetaerina; species Hetaerina titia. Next base: position 78,886,874 of record CM073773.1, on the reverse strand, counting down.
TTCGAATCTAATAAAGGTTACTCGAATAAAGATTTTATAGTTGCCAAGTAAACATGCAGTAAATTATAAGTTCTAAAGTAAAATTTTGTCGGAATTTCATTTTCTGGATCAATAAAAAATCGCTAGTGCAAAAAAATTATTAATTGAAATTTCACAAGTTTATAAAAGTTAATAGGGAAACTGCATATGTGGTAATCCATTGAGTGGAGTATTGGACTACGGATCGAACGGGCCAGGTTCGTTCTTGGGGACGCTTTTGAGCACCCTAACCTTCTCCCAAAATGTGGTTTTATGAGTACCAGATCTTGCTGGGAAACCATTGGTGACAAAGGGAAAGGAGTTTCCCCTCTCCAATCTTGATGTGCTAATTTCAAACGCCGCCAGGCTTAGTAATTGGTGAACTCTGCCCTCACCTATCAACTCGACTTTCTGGTTAACAACTTTGGTATATACAAGTTTATTGAAGATACGGTTTTAAAATATCAGATGATTTAGTGATGATCATCATTAACGGTAATGGGTAGTAACGATGGCAATCGCCATTTATTGGTGGTATACGATGATGAGTATCTATTCTGACTTGCTCCCATAACTTTGATTAATTAAACCATCAATTGAGTTTAAATTGAAGTTATTGTGATAACTAGGTAGTAATTGAACTGAGTTTAGTAATGTATTAAGGCATCGTATTGAATGGTAATTATACAATGGCAACAAGGCCTTTTCAAATATGCCCAGAAAATTTATAGAATATAACTATTAGTACAGTATGTACGACAGACGCCTTTATCTTGATAAATTTTCTAGTAAAAAATCGATTTCATCAAGGAGAGGAAGATATTATCATCTGAAGTTCATTAGCGTGACCTTCGTTGGTTTTCTCGAAAGTTGGTCAATGACTGCGCCAGAGTTTTGGATCTTTTTGCACCATTTACTTCATCTCCCTATCTATGTTCGGTGAGTACACCTGAATTCTTTTCAGAAGCACTGATACAGTAAAAATGAAACCGTTAATATACCCTCATCAGGAATTACACAATTGAGTTTTATCAAAACGAATTTCAATGACCAAGAAATACTTTTCGTTGAATTGTATGAGAAATTTCTCATTTCTCATCACATTGCTCGACTACAGCTCGACCTGTATGCTCAATATACTAGTTTTTTTGTGAAAATTCGGTCATTAGTTACCAGAAAATATCGTAACGGTTCACTTAAATCATACTTTTTTGTACATTTGTATCGTATTTAAATTCAACATAGAACTGAAGTTCTTTTGAAATATAAATATTTTTGAAATAAAGAGGAGTTTTTAAAACCTTCGGATTGGGCACGGATTTTCGGGGGAATGTCAATTTAATCAAAAAGAATTAAGTCCATTTAACTGGCGAGGGAGTTGAGTGTATCCACCATAGAGTATAAGAGTGCTTTCAAAATAATAAGCAGTGTTTGTTTGTACAGTCAGAGTCAATTGTATGATAGGTAATTGAGACTGGTGGTGGAGATTGGAAGAATTGAAGTATAACCAGCTCTTAGTTTTATGATCATAATGTAAAGCACCACTAAGCTTATCTCCAAACCTGCCATTCGATGGTTGGGGTACTAAAATTGATACGAGCTAAACCCACAAACGCTTCGGGGTAATATGTGTGTACTCACCGCCTTATGGAGTTGTATCTGAACACGTTTTAAAAGACGTATCAATGCTTAACCATCAGCTTTGATTTCATTATTGTGCATTCATCTCATGATTTAACTATATAATTACGCCAGATAACTCATTGCAGATAGCCATTTTTTTCAGACATTCCCGAGATGTCAATTACTGTGAAGACTAGTTACAGTTACTCTTCATAATTTTACTTGAAGCTAATTAAGTGGTGGAGAATTTGAATTTTCTGAAGGATTTTTCTATATTGTGGGAAGGATATTTAATTATGGTAATGCCATAGAGCTGTATTCTGTACGATTGAATCAAAGCATTTTATCTACCATATTTTGAGGAATAGTGCTTTAAGTCTAAGATTTGCAAAGTGTCTTTATCAAGCACATCATAAGAGTTTGTAAAAGGCGGTCTGCTGTTATTCAAATGCTCAGTAGTGATATTTTCTTTAATGATCAGGGTCTTTCTAACCATAGATGGAAAGTTTTATACCCAGGGTCAAAATGAAATTTGTCGTGATATTTCTCAAGGACCAACACGAGTTTTCACGACATGCTTAAGGCATATAAAATAATGTACCAAGACTCAAAATATAAAAATAGAGAAAAATACTCGGATTTAAGCACAATTTTTTTCCTGCATAGTGTTGTGAATGTGAATTTTTTGCGTTCAAGAGAGAAATCGCAATTTTTTTACAAAGGAATTTTTTGAAAAAGAAACGCATTTTTTGGGAAAATTTCATAGAAGAAAATTTCTGCATATTTCTCATAATTATTGTTAATCGACCTGAGAGTATCGCCTATCTAAAGCATTTGGCAGTTATAGTGAGACGCGGGAGTCAATTAGCCAATTAGCTTTTATTTTGACTGATAGCCGAGTGAGTCGACAGGCGAATCTAAAACCCTCCCGCAATCTGTATGCCTTGGCTCTTACCTTGGGAGAGTAGAGAAAGGCAAAAATACGGCCTTTAAGATGGTGGAATAAATAACGACATGAACTGAGATAAGCCTTTTTTGTGAGATTGGTTCCGACTTATATAGAAACGGTGGGAGATATATAAAAATTTTAAAAATTCTATGATAGATATTTTATTAAACGACTCTAGAAGATATCTTTATAAAAGACCGGGAGAATACGTAATTGATACCCGATTCATTTCATAAGATAAAGATTTAAAATTTGACCAAGGTTTTTTGTTCGTCACATTATGCGTCATGAATTTAGTCGATGTTCAGCCTTGGGAAATTTTGCCGCACCCCGTTTCAGTCAAATCGACAAATAAAAAGTTCAAAATATTAATACATCTTTCAGCGATGTCATTGTTTGGCGGTCATTTATGGACTCATTGCCATTGAGGAAGGTATTAGCTATATCTGTCTATTGTCGATCTATTTCCACAGATCGATGTATCGAAATAAAATCATAATTCAAATAATATTTGCATGTTTGTCCTGCCATTGCTCAAAAAATTATTAGGAAATCAAATAATTTAAATTTACGAGAATATTTGCTGTTTTTGCATTGAATATATCAATTTTGACATGGTTACTTAAGGTATTCAGTATGCATACTGGGGTTAGAAAAATAATTACTTTGATTTAGCCTTTTCACCTAATTAGACATTCAGATGTTGATGGTAAATCACATAATATTACAATTGCAAGTAAAAGAACAGTCATTCGATTGTCATAACACGTACACATTTATTTTAATTTTGTATCCCTCGGGCACAGTAGTGTTTTATAAGATAGGAACCATAAGATTCGTAGTGCATATAATTCACAGACAATGCTTATGCTTTGCTGGTATATTTACTCTTTGGGAACACACATACCTGTAAATATTAGATTAATGTTATCTTCTGAAATGTGATTCGCAAAAATAAATTTCAGATAAATGTAAAGATTTTAATTGTATGAACCTTCTGAAGGTTTGCGAACTAGAAGAAGTACTACATAGAGGTAATGTTAAACAACCAATTTTAAAGAGTAAAAAAATAAATGAGATTCGTTAAATTTGGTTGTCCTATGTTTCTAATTTGGTTGTTCTATGGCAAACTGCAAAAAGGTATAGTCTATTTGCATCGGAAGAGGCGAACAGAAAATATGGCCGGTTATATAAAATTTTCACCTACCGTTCCAATACTATTATCGTCTGACTCGTTATATATCTCTCCTACAAAGGCCAAAATATAATTTAATAAATATTTTAAAAGGTATTTCATAAATGTAAATTCCTTTTTGTGTTGTTCTGGCTTGTACGATTCCGGGAATGGGAACTTCGGCAATCAAAATTTAGAATTAATTATAAATGCCTTAGCTATTTAATTTTTACCCGTACAAATTGGATTTTAATATTTGATTTAGCTTTAATGAAATAAAATAAAATCCAAGTCTAATACAAATCCAAGCTTGAATAATTATTAAAAACTCAGTTTATAAAATCAAGCTCTTTCCTCCTAAAAGTATCCAAAAACGCTCTGAAAGCTTATTAAAGTTTCCTGTAACTCATTTTACTGAAATGTAGGCATCGTCAATAGAATGAATATTTTCATGGCTCCTATGTTCTCTTACTCTTAAGAGTTGCCGCAGGTAGATGTGGGAGTGTACATATTTCAACGGTAGTTTTCATGAACACATATGCTTCATGCCATTTCCTTTTGGGTTAGGCAAAACGAGAAAGATACCGAGATGAATTGAAATTATGGACTTTGTAATTCCACACTCTTTATTTAAAAACAAGACCCACGTTTTGACGTTGAACGTCATCATCAGGTTCAACGTCGGAATTTGGGTCGTTTTTAAATAAAATTTAATTGAATTTCAATATGTTATGCAAATTCCATGAAGTTACGCCAGTGATAACGAAATGAGAAAGCCTATAGTTTGAACTTCTTGAGTAAAAATACTACCTGCCATTAATATATTCCATAATATCTCGTCTCCACACGTTAATTTTGCCTCCTCCTCATTCAGGTATTGTATTACTCATTTTATTCCGTCCCAGATACGGACGTATTGTCTCTTACGTACTCTGTGTTGTCTCTTGTGTTGAGAATTTTGGTGTGTCGGTCAGTCAATTCCTCTCAAATCTCTACGGGATTTGCATGTGCAACATGCATTAGTTTGGTTAGGTCTACACGGCACATTTGTCTACCAAGATGAAGTTAATGTTTCTACTCATTCTTTTAGAAAGAAACTAATGCCGGCATCTATTTTATCTTACTAAAAACGTAACATTTGCATTATTTGTGAAAATTGAAGCATTTGCTAAAGTCATCAGAAAAAAAATCTATTTGAAAATTTACTCATATGCAAATGTTCGTCACTGCCTCGTTTACAATGTTAAATTGAATGAAAATTGTGAAAATGCATTAAAAAATGTCTGCAATCGTGCGCCCTAAATGTTTTCTCAAAAAGTCAGAATTATACCTTTCTCGAGAGTATTACTTCTTTCATGGTTTTTTGGGGGGGATAATAAAGTGTGACGTCATGACGGTAAGATACGATGGAATGATTAGATAAACCCTCTTGAGGTTGTGCACGACCAATCACCGGGTCAATGGGTTATTCAAAATATCTCTCTACAGCTCCCGCAGGAACATATTCCGCGTTGTGCATATTAAAAAAAAGAGAACTACAAGGTTAAAGAAGGGTTAAGTCACAAAATAGAGAATTTCGACCATGCTAGTGAAATATATCCTGCTTGTGAGTAAATATAATGCGGTTGAAAATGAGGCAGGGACGGGCACTCCTGAATATATCTTAAATGTATTGATATCACTCAACTTAGTACAGTAATTACTCAATATAAAATACACGTACAAATGGGAAACGATCGTGTTATTGGTCTAACAATATATAAATGTACTACAATCGATAATTTTCATGGTCTAGCAATAGATACTTTAAATGCACTACAGCAGATGCAGTTTTAGAGAAAGAACTTGGTAATTCGCATCTTATTTTTGACCAAATGTATTTCTTGGGAAACATTTTTTCTGCATGGTACAAAAAAGATCACGTAAGTAGATATAAATGAATTGCAAATTTTACTTCTTATATTATTTTATGCCCTTAAATAAATTTTGATCTTATCTCATGAAATGCGAACATGGAAACAACAAATTTGTTATTTCCCGAGACCTAAGTCCTTCGATAACTATCGATAACGATAAAATCATACTTATTGCCTTTCTGGTAACTAAAAACACTTTCGAGTACCCTAACCACTAAAGAGTTCATATTAATAGGAAGGTTATAATTTTTGAATACTTATATTCATAAAAGTAGGAAAAAATCACAGAATACTTGTTTAAGTTTTTCTATCATAGAGCATTACAGTGAAATTGAAATTGATATCGACTTCCATATGGCTAACTCATCATTTCGCTGAATTTTGGAAGAAAATAGTGGTAATATTGGAACCGTTTGCATTATTTGTAACCTAACAGGACTGTTTTGATATAAGTGGATCTAGACGTATAATATCATGGGTCAGAGTAGATTCCTAATCTAGTTGTTGTTGAAATAATTTTCCGTGGCTAGCTATTAATGCATACATACACATAGTGCTATGACAACACATCCTACTTTCAAAATAGGAATTGAATGCAAGTACGAGTGTATTTGAAGTGTTTGTTTTACATTATTCATCTCACAACATTGCACATGCAATGTATAGAACGTCAAGTGTTGGTCTGGTGAAATTGGCAACTTAGGAATATTTACCCCTCTGTTGATAGAGCCCTTGAATTGAAATTTTTTCAAGCTTCGAATTCCATTTAGGTGTCCACTTACTCAATAAAGTTTACTGACACTTCAGTAGCCAGTATTTAGGTTTGATTATCGAATGATGTAGCTGCGCAAAACCGCTGTTAATTTTGTTCAGTCAACGGGATTGATTAGTGAGTTTTTTTTAACGGCTGAATGAGTTATGTGACACTGATTTAAGAGAGGGAAAAGATTCGGAGACAAATGCATCCCTCATGAAAAACGAGAGGAAAATAAACATTCATATGTACACACCCACACTCAAACATACAATCAGTGAAAAAAACCATGGCTCAGAGAAACAAACTCTCGCTCAGAGAATTGGCAAACAGAGACGGGAAAGTGAGGAATATCGTCCAGTCATGCGAGTCGGGGTTCCTTGGGGAGGATTGGACGGGAGTGGAGAAAGAGAGAGGGGAGGAGTAGAACGGAAGGGGATAAAGTGAGGAGAGCGAACACTGTAAACACATCATAACTCTCGTTCAAACCCACTAGGACACTATGCATGGAAAGGTTAGAGGGAGATGAAATGCTGAAATCAAATTCCTTTCCCATAACGCCATCGCCTCGAGTGGAAACGGCAAGGGGGTGGGTGGAGGGCATAGTGGAGGAAGTGAAGTGTGAAGTTGGCTTGGTGCGTCAGCTGGTCTCAAAAAAAAGTCGAGGGAAATAAATCGACCACATTTCGGGATTTCGAGGCGGGAATTGGGTGAGTGGGTGGTTGTAAGGGGGAGGGGGGTTGAGGGAGGTTGCCGGAATTAACCGCTTGATTAATATTCCACCCACAAAGGAGTGAGGTCCGGAATCTCAAAAACTCCATAACCATTGTCGCACCATCAATTCCGATACCACTTCCACCTCCCAACGACCCCATCGATACTTCCCGACCCTCGCTCAAAAAATCTCCCGCTGGGACTCCACGTGGGAGGGCGGCGGTAGCATACGGAGCCGGCGGCGATTTCGGTTGCTCAGCTGTCCAGGGAGAGAGAGAGAGAGAGAGGGAGATGTGGTATTAGTGTAAGGAGGGGGGACGGTGCTCCCTCCGTTTGGGGGAAGTTTTCCGTCCACGAGTCGTACGGATTGCGTGACGCGCAAAGTGGGCGGCTTGATAAAGGGGGTAGGTTTCATGGGAAGGGGGGAGACAATGGGAGTTGGTGGAGGAGGGGTGAAGTGGGGTTTCGGCCCACAGCGGCTGGTTGAATCGGTCCCGCGGGGGGGCTTAACACAGGCGCGGTGGTGTGTGTTTGTATGTATGGGGGCGTTTGGCTCTCTGGACTGGCGCCTCCCTGGCCCACATTCGAGAATCGACCGGCGGTCGGCCACTCGGCCAACGCGGAAGTGTGTCCCTCTCTCTTTCTCGCTCGCCCCTTCTCTTTGCGTTTACCTCCCTTTATCGTACTACTGTGGGGGGGGGGGAGAGGGAGGGCAAGAGAGGGTGGGGGAGAGCTCCCTCCTCCCCACCCATCATCCTCTCCTTAGAGCTCACTCCCTCGCTCGCCACCACTTCCCTCTTCGATTGTGTTCGCTGCCGCTGTTGAGGTGTGGACGGCGAGAGGTTAAGAGAGGTCGCGAGGCGTGATGTGGTGGGTGGAATCGGTTTAAGGGGGGCGACATCGTGAAAAGAATGGACGTGAGAGGTGAAGGAGAGAGAAACATCCAGATGGAGCGAAAACATTTGGAAATGGTGCGGGAACTAAGAATGTAGACAAAAGATTGGAGAAGAAGACAGTGGTGGGGAAAGGGAAAAGCGCGGGAGAAAGGGAGATGAAAGAGAAGATAAAGAATCGTTCTGGAACTTTTTTTCTTTTGCGGTTAACATGTAATGGGAATATGCAAATTTTTTATGCCCAGGAAGCCTAAATGACAAGGCAAACGTAGAGCAGAAAAAAGACAAATTTCATCCCTGGAGTTATATGAAGTGGCTCGTAATCCTGGGTGTCCATTACATGACTTTTCTTTCGGTTGGCGTCAAGTGAAATGGAGTCGACTGTGTTTGCATTTCTTTATAAGCACTGATATTATTAAGGTATGCGTCATGTGTACAGTATTGGACAATGACACCATGTCATTCTAAAATTGCAAACTAAATGATTCTAAATGGAACCCTTTTTCTATCGTGTTCATATCAGTTTTATGAAAAGTTTAGTTGCATGCCAATAGCATTGCAACACAAAGTACGAAATATTGACTACTTCGACAACAAACGAGTTTTTTATGACTATTTAATTTACTTACTAGTTTGTTGAGTCATGCACGCATACGAAAGATACCTTTTTAAACTCATTCATGCAAAATATTGACTGTGAATAGCGGCTAATCGATTGATTAGGACAATGTTGAAATTTTAAAACCATTTTTTCCTGGAAATGTGTCATTTATTGTTTGAAATAATGCATTATCTCTTGGTCTTGTTAAACGAGTACTGGAAATTAAAAAAACGTAGCAAGCTAATTCGTTATAAATTCTTATTTTATAGACACTTACTGGCCTTATACACACTTATAGACACCTTTGCTGCGTATCTTTCCGTTTATCTTTGTGTACATAGAAGCTCTAAGATTGTTGCACTTTAATATTGAGAATTTTCTTAATACTGCTATATAAGGAGTTTTTTCAATAGTTATGAATTAACTTTTGAAAATGCATAAGGATTTTGGCTATAAACTCTTATTATAAGCGAATTGTAGAACGAAATTGGATTAAAAAACCAATACTCTTGCAATTACTCCTTAAAAATAAGAGTTCACTCAATAAACACTATTGTCTGTTTGCATTTGAAGGAAATTAATGTTGCAATAATCTGACCTTTTTAATGTAAAAATACTTTTAAAATTGTAAAAAATGCATAAATTGAAAAAAATTGAGTCATAGTTCCTGGAGATGGTAAATAGATTACTCTTGTTGGGTCGTGCAATTACGTCCGAATCCTTCAGCTTCACCTCTTAATCCTTTTTAAGTGCCTGCTCTTATTGAACGTAGTATGACACAGCAAATGCTAAGTGCATTTATTTAAATTTGAAACTAAGACAAAAATGTACTTCTTCAAGTTTACATAAACTGGGAAGAGGAAGCATTCTCTGCTAACAAGTGTTTCAGCCATATCCTATTGTAAAATCGAATTACACATATCCGCTTACGTTGCCATAAAATTTTCTGCAAACTTCCGATCGATATAGGGAGTCTGTCTGCTTTTTAGTCGTGCTCTGCATAATTTGCAAGTATGGAAAGCGGACAGAACCAGCTCCCTACCGGAGTCAGAGGGTAGAACCCCTAATACACTACCGGAGTAGTACATTAGTGCATTGAGCTGTTGCAGAGGCAGTTACGCGTTACAATGAATGACAGTAGTTTTGGAACTAAAACCCGTTGACTACCCAATTCCAATGGTCTCTCCAGTTAATGGTACATTATAAATGACTCATAAATAATGTTTCTTTTAATCGCTTTGAAAACCGCTGCTTTATCGCCTAAAGAAACCACGAAATCCAAGTAACAGGCCGGGATACGCTGAAAGTGTCTGGAGACGGCATTGCCCAAAATAAAGAAAAGTGCTCATTACTTAGTTTTATAAATGTAATTCAAGAATATACCAAAGTGAAAATAACGTATCATGCAGATGGAAGAAGTGCTTTGGTTTCCTCGTCTTATGTCCGTAAACGAGAGTAGGAGAACGGTAGCGAGCGAGTCAGCCGGAGTCCAGAAGTGTGGAGTTTTCGGCGTGCTTCCGCGACCGTGCACTGACGGTTGATTTCTTCCTCCACATCCACCCTCTGCTTCCCTCGCCCCTTCTTCTCCCCCCTCCCCTTCCTTCCTTCCGTGTCTCCCGGGTGCTAATGAACCTCGGCGGTGAATACAACTACCCCTCGCGGTCTTACGGCTACTCCCGCACGTTCCCTCCTTCCACCCTTCCGAGATGACCGCATTTCCCCCATCTCCCCGATCCTCGCGACCTCGCCATGTAGGTGTTTACCTTGAAGATATACTGCTCCCATGTCCCAACAAATCCGCCGCTATCCTTTTAAGCACTTCACTTGAACTCTCTTCTCGATAGAGTAGTAGGTTATTAGGCATCACGGTGATCTGAATTCTTTTTGGACCCGTTTTTCCTTTTTAATTACTTTCTTGCGCTTGCTTTTTCGTTTGAATGATTTGGATTAATTTATAATGGTTACAGTTTTAAAATTAAAGAGTTTCATCCATGGAATATTGCCGTATGTTGTTCCATGGAGATGTAACAATGGAAACATGTATTTTACGGGAAATTTTAAACTTAAAATTGAGCTCATAATTTTTTTCGCTTTAATTGGGAGGGGTTATGAAGTCATAATTCAAACATAATTAACAGAATAAGATATAAAGAAAATGAATATTTCTGACAGTGATCCACGAATGAAATACGTGCAATTCTGGTGTAACTGGAGACAATGAGAGGAACATTTGAAATCGTTGAAATGAAAACACTGACTGTCACCTATGAAAATGCGGTGCATTTACCTTTCCTACCCCTTAGGATTTCTTTTAGTAGTGCTCTCTCTTCCCTCACCCTACCCTGTACCTTTATGTTTGTGTACCTTCTCTTCAATCTTTATCTTTTCCTTCCCTCTCCATATCCTCATCTCAAAAGAACCCTCCAACCTAAGGGTCATCATCTTGCTTAAACGATCATGTTTCCGCGCCGTGAAAACTACATTTCGTATTAAAATTTTCATCGATTCTCTCTTAAAATCACCTCTTAACGTCCATGTTATCAGCTCCCTCCTCCTTATTGAAGCATCTTTGACTATCGCAGTTCTTCTTCTTAAGTCTCCCATACTTTATGTTGGTCCAAAATCAGAAATGGATTAAAATGTTGTATTCTAAGAAAAGAAAGACCTGTTCTAGTTTTCCTCTCCTAGGAGGGTAGATTATTGATCACCATACTTTATAATCACTTAGATATCAATTACTATCAAAAGTACGCCAATATTTTCCTAGGAATGCCATTAGAATAATGAAGAGCAATGATGTGATTCTTGGCGCCACTGGCACCAAATTCAAATATTCCTGTCAGTTCGCTACATAATTCCATCGGTATTCTTCATTTTCATCCATAAAAAATAACTTTTTACGGCCAACTCTTTTATACTCAGTTACGCTAAATGTTTCCCTGTAATTTAATTTTTGCTCAATCCAGGTTTCATAGCGACGCAACATCATCAGGTAGCCTGAAGATTTTACGTCCTACAAAATTTTAATTGAGTGTTGTATTCTTATTTAACTTCCAGAAATCCTCACCGAGGAACGCCAGATACTGTTAATCTGTTTCATGAACTTTAATTGAAAGGAAATTAACATATATTTTTTAGGGAGGTTATTAACCGATATAATTAATTTTATTTATTATCTTGATTAGTGAAATGTTAAAAAGACATGTGTTAAGAACGAATAATTTTTATAAGGAGGCGTATTGGAGCATTGAAGATTGTAATTTAGAGTATATGGAGGGAGGTTTCTTACATAATTTAGTTTAGTAATGTACCAGCCGCTTGTGCTCCCATAGTACCCTTTTTCTTGAAATTGGGAATGAAAAATCAAATGACCTCTCTCATTAACTTCTATGCTCTGAACGCCTGCATAACTTCCTTATATATACTTCCCCTCTGTCTCTCTCTCTCTCCAATCCTCTGCTCCTCTCACCTTCTCTCCAGCTCACACGCTTACTTGTAGTGCTTTCCCGAGAGCTCTCCCGGAATCACCTCGCTTTAGCCAGGGATCCGAAAAACAGAAATTGATTGGAATTTGAAAACGGTTTGACTATAAATCTCAACTATAACTTCATTCCATCAAGCCGGTGTCAATTTGCAATCGATCATTATTGCGTGAATTTGTCGTGACGACCCTGAATGTAATTAACGGAATAATGAACACTAATGACGCTAATCATCACTCTTTTGAATTGATATTGTACTCCACCAATATGGGAAAAAACATTTAATTCCTGAATAGTAATTTTATTAAAAGCTGATATTCTATTTAAACAGGATTTATCTTACTTTAAAATGTCATTTATATGTCACATGTGATAATCTTTCTCTTCCCAGGACCAAAATTTTGTCTTAAATGATGGCATTTGCTTCTCAATTGAATCCCTCAGCTCTAACCGTAATATCATGCATGGATCTAGTTACCCTTTCTCATCTAACTACTGAGAATTATTTTTATACTCATAAATGGGACGGTTTTTAATGCAATTTACTGTTGTGGCATCTCCTGCAGTTTCTTGGGAGTTCTTTTTTGTGTTTTTTTGCTGTTTTTGCCCTAGATGGCTGTTTATTTGCATGCTTTATCAAATGTTCGGTGTTATTTGATTTCGTGTTATAATTTCTCAAATGTTTCTTTCACATCACCTACTGATTTATTTTACGTTAAATTAAGCATTTTTATTTTGAATACTTCATATTGTGATCAACACAGTTTTCATATTGTTTTTAAATTTGCATAGTGTCATTAAATGGGGAAATAATGAATGTTTATTTTATCCAAATTGATTCCGGAGTCGAACCATTTCATCCGTCCGACGTTTGTAATTTATTGGAGGACGGGACCCTCTGGTGTTTCACACACACACACACACACACATATAGATACACATTATCACACAGGACTATTATTCTAAGTTACGTATCATTTTCATCAAATATCATATCAATATAAATGAGCACAGGGTTTTATTTTCAATAGAAGGTCGTTGACAGCTCCATCCGCAGAATTTTGCTCCGTTCATAAGTGGTGGCGATTTTGAAAAATATTCCATTCTTGATCCTAACTTCGCGTCGCCGTTCGTCCGTTCCCACAGCCTTCTCTCGCAAGCGGCAATGCCTTTTCCGTTCGGCTTGATGGCAAAGGGGAAAAGGGGGGAGTAGGATAGAGGGGGGGTTAGGGTTCGTGGCCACACCCGCGTCGCGGTTCCGCATTTCCATAAAATCAATTGATGGCCTGGAAAGATGAGATGGCTGGGAATTTTTGGGAATTTCTGTTTAGCCCGTAGCGTGCCTCAGCGGACCCTCCCCACCTCCCAGATAAAGTGGCTTCTGATCTCTCAGTAAGGCGTGCAAGAGAGATCCCCGCTGGCGCTTTTTACGCGCGTAAATGGGGGTTGCACATCGCGTTTCAATTTCGTCGCCCTGTCAATTGTCGGAGGCATTCCTCGCAATCGAATGTATTGCGAGTCGGAAAGTTCCCCCGTCGGGGGTTGGTTTTATTTTTCACGCTCCGCGACCAATTTTACGATCTCCGCAACTTCCTGTTTATTCGTGATACGGCTCCAAACTTTCTTCCGGGTTGGCTACGTCACGTCTTCTTTTTATCAGACGAAGGTTTTGGTTTCTTAAGCTGTGGTTCGAATTTAAAGACATTTAACTTACGGAAAATGTCTGCTTCCTTGTCATTTTAAAATGTGTGCCACCGAAATAGAAATTATTTCCTTGGCCTGCACATGTTTATTACTTTTACCATAATTTGTTTTTTAATCCTTTAGGTTGATGAACATATTTTGCCAAGGTTAAGTTTTCTTTTACAGCTTTTACTCTAAATCTCTTGGTAATTGTTTTTCATTCATTTATTAGCTATAAATATTGCCATTTAACGTTGCTATTCTGCCTCATCAAGTTATCAAATCTGTGATCTCTAACGTCGCATAGCTCATATTTTCCGCTACGCATTTCTATTAGGATTATGGGTCAACATAATGATAATAAATTATGCCGTAACCCGATCACCAAATCAACCTTTAGAAATATTTCATGCTAATCAGCCATTTTCTAACCTCCTGTTCCTACATCCTCTGATGCCATTTTTCATATCAACGAATCCCTATGAGAGTTTATTCTGTAGATTCAAGGATATATAATTGGAGAACTTGAACATTTATAAAAAATACGTTATAACTTGAAATGAGATTATTATTGTGCGCCAAGAACAATTATATACATCATCTATTGAAAACATTCAGAAGTGAAATAAGAATTTTTTTAGAAAAATGCGTTGCTTATTAAATTCGGAATCTTTACTCAAAGGACGATATGTTTATCCCCCAAAAGATTTTGCAATACAAAGTATACTTACGGGATTCTCCTTGTAAACGGAAACATGCGAGTAGGTCGAAAACATTAACTTTATTCATATACACACACAAATATTGGGGTACAATATGCCAAAGAAAATACTACATCCATATAAGTTTCCAGGGGTTTAAAATTTAGATTTATTTATTGGACGGTTTTGCAAAAAATATAAAGTTGAGCATGAGTGAATTCGAATATTTTATGCTTGTACATATCCAATATATTCTTACCTGAAAACGGTGAATTCAGAAATGTGACCATGGCCAAAGAAATAATGTGTTACCTTTTGATTGGTCGCTTCAACTGAAACCTGCATTTATTAAAGGTCTTGGTTACTAACTCCTTAAAATGTTGCGTGATAACAAAACACGAGTTCTCCTCTGACACGTCTGAATTCACGCAAAGAGTAAAGGTCAGTGCGTCACCTTATATTAAAAGTCTATCAATCTAAGAAATCCTAAAATGAACATTTGACATGCAAAAGTTAATACAATTTTAACATTCTAAGTAAATGATTGTTTATGACTGGGAGTGATGTGTACAGTTTGGGGGAAATGAGTGAATAATTCATTCTTCGTTTTGCAGAATTTCATAAATAAAACAATAAATTTAATTTACTGCAATTCACTGGAATGGCTTTTATTGCCCAGTCTGTCTTCCAGATAAATAGTATATTTATCAAGTTTTTCTCTAGAAATTATGATTTTACTACTTTAAATGCCATAAGGTTGTTTTTAAAATGTATCTCCTAATGGTAATTGTTTAAACATTAGATGAGGCCATTGGTTGTAGAATATTACTCTTTTGTTTTCATTGAATAATTAGCTTAAGAAGTTACAGAAATTCAACCTCCGAGTGAAAAGATTAATTCCTTTATTATTCAGATTGAGCTTTCCTTTTTAATTAGGCGATGCAGATTGAATGAGACATTTGCGACATATTTGGAACAATTTAAAGGGCAAATAAAATAAACTAAAATAGAACTTTGTGAGCTACAATTTTCATATTCATTGGGCTAATGAATTTACGTGTATAAATGTTTACATGAAGAGGAAATGCATAGTTCACAGAGTGAATCCAAGAGTTTTTTGAAACATTTTTTATTGTACTTAACTTATATTATTATTTATCACCTAAAATATTTTGATTACCTATCTCAATTTAACAGTCAACAATTTTAGTGCTAAATAAGTTAATTTATTTTAATTTTATTAGTGAGAAAGAGACATGGGATTTTATGTTTAAGAGTACACTATAGAATTACATCATATGTGAAAAAAATATATAAAAACTGCACAAAAAACCAGAAAATGCTCATGTGATTAGCTTTTTCTTTGATTTTAATATAGATGTCATATCCAATTTGCCATTGTAAACCATAATTTTTCAATTTATCAAAAAAGCAATTTTTACAGTCACCATAAAGTGGGGTGATCTATAATGTCGAACCATTCTGTAAGCTTCGAGCTATATCATTTGCATT
Source organism: Hetaerina titia (assembly GCA_037158775.1). Lineage (NCBI taxonomy): Eukaryota > Metazoa > Arthropoda > Insecta > Odonata > Calopterygidae > Hetaerina > Hetaerina titia. The sequence continues at coordinate 78,870,854 of CM073773.1, read as the reverse complement.
TCTTCTCGAGCTCAGATATTTTTGAAAACTTATCACTGTTGTGGATCGTACTATATGTCTTGCGCATCCATTGCGTCTAGGAGGATTGGCAGGCCAGAGGCCGCGGTACCAACATCCTGAAGACCGCACTCCGCGACCCTGCTGTATCCGGAATGCTGTACCACCACCTCCCGGAGTTCCTTCTCTTCATCGAGCCGCTGCTGGAGGACAGGAGCATTCCGGTCGTGACAGCTGCTCTCGGAGCCGTTCGCAACGTCTCCTCCGCCCCGGCCCTGAGGCCCAAACTGTCGTCACCTGCTATCCTTCGGAGGATGACGGCCTCTCTTTGCCGGCGAGCGGCGCACACACACGTGGCCATAAGGGCTGCCGCTGCGTCCGCCGCCAAAGCCCTCATGAGGGCCGCGGGCCCAAGGACGGTCCTCCCGCCTCTGCTAACCCTCGCCGTCGCCCCGAGGGCCCCGGGACATCGTGTGCGGGAGAGCGCCCTGGTGCTGACGCTACATGCCCTGCTGGCCTTCCCGAGCGGAGACTTCGACGCGCTGGACGTGGCCCGCCGGACGGCACCCGCGCTGGCTGACCCGAAGAGGAGGGTGCGGCAGGCCGCCCTGGAGTGTATGGCCGTCCTGGCACAGTTCGTGGCCCAGGAGTCCCTGCCTCTGTCGCTGGCGACCGAGAGGCTGAGGTCGCGGAAGGCACGGAGGGCAATGGAGTTGGGGGTGGCCGCCAGGCTATCAAGGCGGAGACTGCCAGTGGTCACCACGGACGGACTGATCCTCTACGCCCTCCAGATACCCCCGACTGCTTCAAGGGGAATGCCCGGTACTCCGACAGGTGGGCTCTTTGTGGTTGTGAACTTTTATTAGGGATTGGTAACTCCAACGAAATCAATACAATAAGCGAATGCATTTGCAAAGAGAATAATCAATACCTTGTATTAGATATGCTGTTTTCTATAGCGTGATAGAGGTGGATTGAGCGTTCGGCTACTGACCTGAGGACCCGAGTTCAATTCCGTATGCCACCTCTGAGAACCCTCACGTCCATCCTAGATGTCTGACTTCTCACATGATTGATCTCCCTGGGAAGTCGCAGGCGGAACAGGAAAATCAATTACTCTCCCACGTGTGTGAATTCTCACGCCTCTTAATGCCTAGTATGAGATCAGTAATTTTACCCTCTCTACCATCGCTTATCAAACTGACCTTCGGGGTCAATTATTGTATTTTCATTTGATTTTCATTTGTTGGTATCGCTCCATTGGGATGAAAACTCATTTACAACTTTCCGCTGATATTTTCGGTTTAGGAGTACTTTCAATGAACTGAACTAATTTCAGGCAATAATTCCGTAGTAATAGTAGTAGTTTTATGTGAGGCGACCGACAGCTAAGGTCATTTTCGCCATTAGGGATGGGTGGGAAAGAAAGGTCGGAGAGAAACCCGGCGTCGGCATTAGCCTAGCCTACATTAGAGAAAGGGCGCCAAGGGGTCCGCAGTTTAACGTCCCATCCGACGGACGTCGTATTCACTTAAAGTGCTCTCCACAAAGCACCTCAAGTAGGGATCGGGATACCACTAAAGATACCTCCGGGATTCAAACCCTCTCGGTGGAGAGCCTGTACGTTAGCCACCACACCATCTCGATCCCCCATTAATGCCACTAATCGATCAATTCAAATATAAGTAAATAATTTGAAACGTATTTTTTTCCAAATAATTTACGTATTAATATTTTGGTCTCCCGATTGGGTGAAACCAGTTTGTGTCTGAAAGGTGTATCATCTCTGAAAAGTAGTCTACGCCGATGCACAACTCGAAGTTAATGTCTGAAAATTTGCGATTCGTGATTGGACACCGGACTCTTCGAAGAAGTTTCATATTTTCTGCGAACAAAAATTTCCCTTGTTAAGAAGCTTAATAGGTGATCAAAATATTAGCATTTGATTATTCTCTTTACATATATGTTGGCACAATAATACCTTTCATTAGTATAACTGTCGGCCAATGACTCGTTGATATAATAAATGTGGTGTTCAAAGCGTTGAAAGTAAATCACTCTGTGCTCCAACTATCACATTACCTCCATTTGATAGTATGATTTACAGTATCGATAATTGATAGAAAAATCTTAAATAGTGTAGAGACTCCTATATGCCTAAAATGAGTGAATTAAAAATTAATATTCTGCTCACTAACGCTCAGAAAGTATAAATAATTCCATGAGAATTTGATTGCATACAAATTCAAATTATTTATACGATAAAATGTCTTATTAGATCTCTGGGAATAATCACAATTTAATTACAATGGCCATAAAAGAATTTCAAATGACTAATTTTAAACATGTAAGAAAAAATATTATTGAAGAAATATGACAATTTGCAGGTGCTGACGTATTATTTACTGCTATTAAATATTATGGTAGCCCGTTATCTTGATGATGTGTGTTGCAACGTTGAAATGGTAATGGAATAATGTGGCTGAAAGGGAAGGTTTGAGCTCGGAAATATATTTGAAAGATGGATTCGGGATTTGTGACCTTTCACTGAATTCATGATTGTATCCATTAATTCTTGAGAGGGGTCTGATAGTATCACTGATGACCTTAGAAGATAAAAGCATGCATGTCTTGTAAGTTTTTTTGACAATATCATTTTAAATGCTCTTTTCGACAATAGTTCGATAACAATTTTCATCCAACCTCTAATTTTTATTAACTGGGAATTAAATTTGCTTACAACGGTTGATAATGCTGCCAGTTACCCATCAGCATGCAGCCCAAAATATCTCATAACTAGCCATATGTTTCTTATCCTCAATGTCCCATGCTGTCTTTATATTTGTACATAATTCAACTAGTTTTCTAATCAATTTCACATGTTATTGCTTAAATGGATGGAATAAGGGTACTAATTTACCCTTATAGCCTTCATGGTACACTTTCATGTTTTTAAACTGATAACTTGTGCAAAGTTTGGTTAGTTAAATGTTACAAAACTAGTCAAAAGTTTTATTAAAGCAATCTGATTACAGCAATAATTGTGCATAATTATTAGCTTCGTTATACTTGTAACCGTGTCTAAACTGGTGCGAAAACGTTTTTATTCCATGTTCTTTTCCGTTAAAAAAATATTATTAATAATTGGCATTGTGACAAAACTACGCAAGTGGTGTAGTATGCCGTAGTTGAAGCTAAGGGAATTGTCAGTTAAGAGAAAAGTTCGATGATTCGTTTAACGTCAAACATGCTTCTCAAACAGGTGCCGATGTGGATTGGATTCTGGCTGGAACAGGGTCCATTAGCTCAGGGTCAGCGATGTCCCGCGGTAACTACTCCATCAACCGGAGCGAGTCTCCTCTGATGCCCACCGCGGGAGCGCATATTCCAGTTTACAAAGAGGCCCCGGAAGGTCCTCCGACGCTCAGGAACAGGTGAGTGTCTCGCTACACTAGATGTGGCGGTCAATTAACGAAATTTTCCGCAGTTGAACATTTTTTGCTTAATCGGTAAACATCAGATCACGAGTCAACTTAATTAACCTGATGTTTTGGAAGACCACTCAGTATGAAGTCTGAAGGGTAATTAGTAAAGGGGAACTTAATGGTCTGAGCCAACAAGATTTTGAAATGATGACATCAGACCGTGAGGAAATAATATATTAAACATAACTATAATTCAATACACTATGGTGTTTTCATGGAAACACAGTGTGAGGTTCAGATTGTACGCTTTTAAAATGTCTCTCTGGAGAATCATGGATGAGATGAAATGAAGAAAAAGGAAAACGAACGAAGAAATAGATATGATGAGAAAGGAGAGAGAATTATTGCAGAGATCCAAAGAAGACAGGAAAGGTTTGAAAGGCAGAGAATTTGTTTGGCGGTGAGATGTGGAAGACTGTAATAGAGGGGACAATTTTGAGCAAACGAGGTAGGGAGTGGAAGGGACAGGCATGTTGGAAGGAATGAAGGAAGGATATGGAGATGAAAAGGGGTTTATTGTAGTTTCGGGTGAAATGTTGTGCTTTGTTAGGAGACGCTGAGGCATTTGTCGTTGTTCGGTCTGTATTCATCCAAAATCTGCCTCAATTGGGATTACTGCTAATAATAAATAAATTAAATTAGCTTACTTCTGATAAAAATACTAATAAAAGCTATGATTGATGAAATTAAATTTCTTTGGTTATGTGACTAAAAGTCATTGGATCACATTCATTTGGACGAGTGGATCTGACAGGGGGTTCTTGGTAGTAATATTAATATTTGTAGGGGTAGGACGATTAATATTAGTATTGCAAGGGATCCTGAATTAATTTGCATGAGGAGCCATTTTTTACTCGAAACTCCTTTGGACCAATAGTTAAGCTCTGGTATTGTGCAAATGTGAAAGATGCATTCTCAAAATGATCTCTGTGGCATATAGTATTTTAACGGAAGAAAAGATTTCCGAATTCAATACTGTAAACCTTCCTGGTGAGAAGAACTAAGTCTGAGCTATAAAGAAAGACTCTGGATGAAATTATCTTTAAAACTGTAAAGCGTGAGATGAACACCAATAATTATATGAAAATTTATCAGCAATTAGCAGTCAGATTTGGAAATCTGCGCCTTAGGTACCATTATTATAATTGGAAAAGACAAGTGGGGAAAAAAGTGTTTCTTCAATGCTGCACGTTTTAAGAAGCTAAACTTTTTAAAATCGAGAATTTTTCTCAATAGTTTTGTGAATATATAATGACAAAGCACCATCTCACTTGAATTTCACTGTCGTCGGTGTTAAAGTAGCCATTTTTGAAAGTTTAGCTACTGGCATAAAGCGTCGGAAAACTACCCTTTTCCTCTCATTGGGAGTATTTTTGTTACGTTCGCTGATAGTATTCTATATTTAGGTTTTGTTATTAATGATGAATTTTATGTGGAACGGGGAACGTGGAAAAATCAATAGCGAAAGCTCAAAAGCCTACTTCCGTGTTGCGGGCATTTCCTCAAATAAAATACCCGAGGAAACGATAGGACTCGCTGTAATAACTTGGCGGTGGACTTATCGGCGCTGTCTCTCTCTCTAAATTATTGGATACTTATTTGGGAGAGTGGTGATTGATTGTTGAATGATAATGTAGAACAGTGAGTTTTTGAACGGGAGACAACGGAATAGAGTGGTGACAAAAAATAATGTCAACGCCCCAGTTTTAAAACTCGGAGTAATAAGCTTACCTATATGAGCGGGAAGTTCTTATTGAATGCCATTTCAAACGTTGGAAGCTGATCTCTGCTCACTCATTTCACTCTCTGACACTCGTCGGATGATCGTAGGATTAACCACCTTGATTATAAGTTTTTAAAACTTCTGTGTATTACTTACCAAAGATTCGAAGTATCGTTGAAAATAGTATGTGCTGAAACATAAGGAAATGAATGAGTTGAGATGAGAAAATAAAAAAAAATTGATAAGAAATTTATTTGGTTTTTGGGAGTGTTCACAATGTTAGTAAATAATTGAATTTTAAAACTCAGAAAAGTAAAATACCACATGGAACTACTCCAAATGTGAAGAACATGGCCTTCATATGATCATCGGTGAAAAAAATCCATTTCTATTTATTTCATCGGTGTCAGCATAATTTTGTGAAAAAATTTCAACATTTTTAAAAAGTTGGAAAAAATTTTATACGTACGTACTATCCACAGTTTGATTTTATATAAACCACAAAACGTCATTTTCGAGCTCACGTCTCTTGAAAAGGTAGTTTAACATTGAAATTCGTATCGCGGTTTGAATAAATACAACTTTTGGGCAGTAAAATCGTTTTTCAATCCAAAAATAATATTATGTCATTGCAATTTTATTTTCCTGGTCCTATGTGTAATTTTTTATTTTCCTATCTTCGAGGTGCAGACTTGGTGCTATCTATGCCGTGAGCACCTCAGGAAATCTATTGATATCGTAGATAGTATCCTCACTAAAAGTATATTTGAATGGTCCCTAACAATTATTACAAATCTGCCATTTTGACATCAATCAACTTCTGCTTGTGGCATAATTTTCCCCTATGTGGATAACCACCCCCTTCACCACCCCTCCACTTCGTTTTCCCCGTCCCATTTCTTGGCATCGAGGAGAGAAGGAAGAGGGTGCTCCCAAATTTTTCGTCGACTTCGAAATGAGAGGACCCGCGCGACGACCCTCAAGAAGCGATTAAACTTTCTTAAGAGGATCGACCTCCCAGCCTTGTATTTTTTGGAGGTCAAAGCGTTATGTAGAAGCGTAGGAGGCGCCGATGGAAGGTTTTATTAGACGACGGAAGTCGAGTGTGGGTTTTCTTTTATTTTTAGCAGCATCCAAAAAAATACCGACGAAAATCTTTGCGATATTCGATAAGGGCCCTTTAGCATAAAACATCCAGAGAGAAGACACACCCGTATTGAACAGCAACAAAATTCCAATTAGCGGGGATACGTTCTATCAGACTTTAACCTGTCATAGAAGCCTGTCCTAATCTTTATTCTGAAGATAATGTTATTTAGTTTTCACTCCCGAATGATGTCATTTATCGCTAAATGATTTCCCGTTGCCCTTCGTCATTAGACGTTTGTCTGAAATTTTGTTAATGTATTTAGTATTATAATTTAATTTCGGGAATCGTGTCCATTTTCATAAATGATGTCATGATCCGTGAGTAATCGGTTTGATTGTAAATATGCCAACCAAAGTCAATCGTAGAATTATTTTCTGTCTTCAAGGGAATAATAAGAATTGCATTGGCAAAAGCAAAGTGCAAAAAATATTTAAACAAAACTACATACTTATTTTTTGTTTTCTCCGGCGTAACTTTATTGTTACTATACCAGAAGTTTTTGAGTTTTTGTCAAAAATATAGATAACATGGATGTGTCTTTTAAATTTTCGTTTGCGATATCATCTTAGATTGAAATTTTTATGTTGTTACTATTATTATTATTTGTTAGTCTCCATTCTTGTAAGATTTTGATCGGAAAAAGACTGATCAACGAAACATTTCATTGTATCTCCTAACAAAACACAACCTAACATCCGAAATTACAATTATATCTTCAAAAATCCCATCTCCTTCCTTTCTCCCTTCTTTCCGTAGAACATACTATTGTTTTTCCTATCCCTTCCTCGCTTGTCTAACGCTATACCCTCTTTATCAGACATCAGCATCCCATTGCCAATCAAAACGCTCTGCATCTACCTTTTCTGCCTCTCTTTGATTTCTCTCAACAATCATCTCTCCTTTAGCTCTGCCTCGTTTGCTTTTCTTTTTGTCAGATTCATCTTTTCCATCATTCTCCACGCCCTCATTTCAAAAGCCTCCAACTGACCTGCACCTATCGTCTTGCTTCAACATCTATGTTTCCGGGCCGTACAAGACCACGCACCTTATCAAAGTTTTCATAAGTCTTTTTTTAAAATATTTACTCAGCATCCCAGTCGTCAATTCATTTCTTCTTATGAAAACTTCTTTGCCTAACGCAATTCTTCTTTTAATGTCCCAACTGCGTTGACCATTTTGGTTCAAGACACATCTGAGATACGTACACTGTTCCATTTGCCCTATTTTCTGCAAATATATATTAATATTTTTATACCCATCTCCTTTTTCGAAAACCTTATAACCTTTTTTGTTAATAATAATTATCACCCCAGACCTACCACGCTGACTTTATAATGCGCTAAGCAATAATTGTAATCCCTTGGTTCACTGGATAACTAAAGCTTGATTAACCGAAAAAATAACTGATTTTATGGATTTCACACCGACTTACATTCTTTCTTCAGTTCTTTCCAGAAATCTTTAAAAATTTCCTCCAAAATATGCGTTTAAAAGCACAGGCGATGGATATACAAGTACATCCCAGTCTTAAACTCTCTTCCTAAAACAGCCCATCCTGACTCTCCATCCTCCACTCGCGCCTGAGCAGGCTGTGACATGTGCAGGTTGCACAAAATGGGTCATAAGTACATGTGTACGGGTTGCAATAAATTCATCAAATCTACCCGATTAATCTATAAAACCATTTTTTTAAACCCACGAGACAGACAAACATCATTATTTTATTCTATATACTGCTTTATTAGTGATATGATTACTACCACGTCATTACGCGTACTTCTCCCCTTCCTTAGTTCAAACTGATCATTCCCTAAGTAATCATTTGCCCTACTCTAAATTCTCTCGTTAATGATGCTGAGGATCACTTTAGCTGCGTGCGGTATCTAACTAATTGTTCCATGGCTCCCACATAAGGCTGCTTTCTCTGTTTCAGGATGGAATTAACGCTGACGAAATCTTCCGGACAAGTTCCTCATTCATAAATGCTATGATTACCTCTAAAAACTCTCTCTCCCATGTTTTCCTAAACGCTTAAGCAGTTCCACGGGAGTGCTGTCCAACCCAACGGCTTTATTTGAGTTCAATTCCCTTAATGGCCTTCCAATCTATCCATAAAGTGTGATTGGAACTAAGGTGTCGCCATGCATGTCATATTTCTATTTGGTCATGTGTAAGCTAGCTGGCTCAGTGTCTTCACCATAAATTATATTTCTATATTTGTTTTCCTCATCTCTCCTGTGTTTGTCTTTTGAGGGAGTCTTTTGAGTTTTGAGAGAGAGTATGTCTATCCCTTTTCCTTGAAAATACTCATTTGAATGAATATTTGTCCGCCGTTTGGCGTGTTTTCATGCCTGAATGAGTGTGTACGCATATATATATATATATATATAAACATATATATATTTATATATATATATGTATATAAATAAACATATATATATATTTATATATATATGTATATATATATAAACACACAAACACTCGGATAACAAATATTCCACACACAGAAACATAAATGAAGGATACTTACAGTAGATATTGACGTTTCGACGGCACCGCCGTCATCATCAGTTTGTGCGTCGCCGGAGAGCGTCAATTTCATGGATATGTATAATAATGTGTCAAGTAATATATATATATATATATTACTTCACACATAGAAATACATATAAGGAAAGGGGATAGGAAAACACAAAAGACGTACACAGGGAAGTAATATTTGTTCGCAGTATGGCGGGATTTCGTGTTTTAATGTGTATCTATATATATATATATATATATGTATGTGTGTGTGTGTATATATATATATATACATACATGTGTGTGTGTGTATGTATATATATATATACACACACACATACATATGTGGAGAAATATGATGAGAAGTTATCATGGATTTCACTTATGGATTCTAAAATATCTCTATCCGTGACTTCACAGCGCAAAATATTTAATTTTAGAATCGATGGAGACATTAATTCTTTGAGTTTACTCATGGAGCAAAAAATTCGATAAATGTGGAGTGACATATTTGTCTATAAAATCAAACATACAGGTATTTAAATACAAATACTTTCGAATTATTAGAAGGGTTCCTGAAGAACATTACATCCATTTAAATTATTTGGCCCATGGAATCAGAAAACGTCTCACTCTGCTACTCTACCCCCTTACATGTAAATAAAAGAACCCTTTTGATATTAAAATGATAATATCTTAAAATAATTTCGATTAACCAACAACTTAAGCGAGATTTAAAGAAACGAGACGAAAAGAAATACATTGAATGCAACATATTTGTTAAATTCCCAACTATTGCGGGTGCAACAGGGATTTTTCGAAAGTACCCTATCGCTTTAGGGCAGTTAAGTCCTAGGATTCATTATGATTGCCTATCCTTTTTTTTTCTCCTTAAGCAATCTTCGGGAGTTCACTTAGCGGTGACATGAAAGAGACTTGTTGCACTCGTTTTCCTTGTAAATACGATCGATGGCTGTCTTGGATGTTATGATGTGTTGCTATCCAGTATATACTTTTCTCGACGACGGCCATGAGGGTAATGGAGTTCTCTCCGTAATGGCTGAAAATTACTTGAGACACCATTCTCGCAACACTAACCTATTGGGGCTTGGCGGCCATTAAATATTCTCATACGCACGCCACATGCAGGCGAGGTCTCACCAAAGGTACCACCATCGGCTGTATCTTTTGTCCGTCCTTATGGGGACTATTGCACTCCTTTAAAGTATACTTAAGAAATCGATGCCGTAAATTCTCTTCTCTGCGAGTGAAGGGTGAAGAACCTCCTCTTGCACACCTTCCCCACCCACTAAACCTTTCTGAATTCGCCTGTCACTTGTCAATTATTCAGAACTCTTCCCCTTGCATGCGGATATTCTGAACGGAATACTTCAGGCTTGGGAGCTTCGTATGAATGGTCTAATGGATGAATTGAGAAGTGCTCTATGCCGCGAGTTCAGAGGGAAAACGGCAAAATGAAGATCTCCGGACGCCTATAATCTAGGAGTCGAGAATGGGAGAAAGGATAGACGAAAGTTTTCTCATTATTCATTACGCGTACCTTACCTCTGCTCAATGCCTCTTTTTTTGGGACGCCATTTTCAGCGAGAAATTATTCTTGGTAGATTTAAATGGCCGAACTGTGAAAATAAATCAATAGGGTTGAATTTATGGGAATGTCGAAAATCTACTGGGGCGGGAGGAGGTTCAATGTACCCCGTTGCCCTAATATGCCAAAAATAATGAACGCTTCTCACTGCTGCAGTATGCTGAACAATAAATATATATTATTCTCCTCGAGTTTGTATTAATAATTTGTTTATTCATTCAGTTATTCGTTTCAAACATTTAAAAATATCATTTTAAATACCATTTCTCATTTTTATTCCATTTAAAAGAAACCTAATTCCAGTGAAATACATTACAATTAAATTATAAAACGCATCTTGCTTGCTTTGTCCACAGACTACTACCGTTTCAGTGATACAGGTCACGGATTGTATAACACCTAGAATTCAACCAATTTCTATTAAATTTTATTAATATCCCTGATCAGTTTTTCCTTCAGTCTCAAAGTTCGCGGAAAAATCGAAAAATGAGAAAATACATTTTATTCTTTTATAGACAAGAAATATATTATTCTAATTAGATTTTAAATTAACATGTGCACATGATTTGCTAAGGCATGAGGGAGAAACGTAAAAGTGAGCATTCATGTCCTAAAATATTGTATCAACTAATCTCTATTTCCATAGAGCAGATTTGTTATTATAATGATAAGCTAATATTCGAAAACACCCAAAAATGCAGTAGGGTAATCTGTCCAGACCAGAAAGGTTTTTGCTTGCCTCCGAGCAAAACTTATGCATGAATGCCGACGCTATATTAATAAGATAGTAAATGCATTTACATAGCTGGGATATACCATCACTAATAATTTTTCTAACAAATGTATTATATATATAATGACTAAAAAACAAACTTAAAAAATAACATTCTTATTTAAATTTAGTCAAACCTTTTTTGAGAGTGCCTCAACTAACATTGAGAGAAAGAAATGTAATAAACTTCATATTAAGGAATGATGATATGTATGATGAATGTAATAATTATTAAACTATAATGCATCTCTATCAGCGTATGTAATGACTTTTGCCAATATTTGGCAGAGAGTAATATTCCATTCAGTATCTATATTTTACTTAAAAGATTTGCCATACTTTTATACTAAGATCATATACTCAGAACCTTAAACATTAAACACACCCATTAAATTAAATATTCATAAACTGTTTGAAATTTTCGTGCTCTCTTTACATTTTTCAATACTTTCCAGCTTTTGTCTTTTGTTGAATGAGTATAATTTGGTCTCCTTCTCATCCGTTTTAAATGAAAGTTCCAATAGTTCTTTATTCTGTGACCAATGCCAAAATTAATGAAGCTTATTATTAATTTATTTCTACTGCGAAATAAAACTTCTACAATAAGTTGAGTTACCTTTGGCAGAAACTCAGTTTTGTATTAAGTTGTTACTTCAAATGAAATTTGCCGAGACATGAGCTATCATATTTAAAAAAAAGCTATCATACGCTATTCTCTAATTTAATTAACGCTTGTTATATTTATTTCTACGTTTATCCTTGGCTATGTTTGTTTATGCTTATTTCTTAGTCAAGGTAAAAATTCCGGCGAGAATAAGGAGCGGTGTAAAGTTTATATTCGAAATAGAGTGCTCTTCGTCGGCGACGAGCATAAAAACTGATATAAATTGTTAAAACATAGAAACACAAAGAAAGGATACTCACATATGTAGTTTTGACGTTTCGACGGCACGGTCGTCATCATCAGATATCATTCTGATGCAGTGATATCGAAACGTCTAAACTACATATGTGAGTGTCATTTCTTTGTGTTTCTACGTGTATGTTTTAAAAATCTGTAACAGTGTTTACATATATATTTATATGTATACACACACATTGCAACTGAGCTTACTGTGACAGATACTCATGTGCTAAATGAAATTTGAAATTCAAATTTTCATGTTTTTGAATTCATGAGTCTGTTAAAAAAACTGTGATAATAAATCTATTAAAAAAACGTTTTTGCGTATCACTGGAAAATTTTTGGGATTTTATATTCAATAATGTAACTAAATAGATGCAAAATGTGTCAAGTTTAAACAATTGATAATATGAAATTAGCTTAATTCATATGGCCATTAATAAGAAACTTAGAAGGCTCCAATGACGTTATTTCGGTCAGCCGGTGACCATCAACGGAGCAAGTAAGGGTTTGAAAGCGAGAGGACTTCAATACCATAGCATTGTTCGATGTCAAGTGAGTAATGAAGTTGGCGTGGGGAGGAGGGAGAGGGGGTAAGGGGAGGTGGGAGGGAGGGTGCTTCGTTAGAAATTTCCGCTGTTGTATTTCAAATTTTGGCTTGTTTAAAATCTTTAACCAAGATTGAGAATCTGTTTAGAGGTAATTTTGAAAATAGTTATTCTCGAAGTTCACTATAACAAATATTTCAGTGAATTTATCAACGGTTTTAATATATGTTATTAAAATTAGTTTTTTCATGGAAAGTGAACTGGTATTGCTGATTTTTCAAAGCATTTTATCGTGCCAGACAAAGAATTTACTTATTTAACAAAATCCTCCTAAGGTGTTAATAGGAGAATGTTAACCGAAGGGGCCAATCGCACGAAGAAGACATATTACATCATGAAAATCATTAAATTTGTGGTTTAATAAATCATTGTTTAATTAATGATAAAACTTCAAACAAGCAATAAAACTGCATCACAATGCAATTCATAATTTATACAATATAATTAAGTAGCGAAATAATTTAAATTCCTTATCAGTGTTGGTATTTTAATTATTTACTGGTTCAAAACAATTCCAATAATTCATGTTTTGTTCAAATCAAAAGTCATTTTTACATTTCGATGTTACGAGGGCATTTATGATATTATTAAAGCAAAAATTACCCTCTTGTTGTTCCGTGTGGAGTGTTCTTTGAATGAATTTTACACAATTGTAACAATGTGTGGAAGTGAATTTTCGAAATTTATAATACTTATTAATTCATAAAATTTCACTAGAATTGGAACATGAAATAAAGAGGCATGCATTGCTCAAATTTCATTCTTCTTCAATTTCCCTCACTGACAGTGCATCTCCTTACATTTCAGGCCGGACAGCCCGGTTGCGTGGAACCATAACTCTCCTTGGATGGACCCAAGAAGGAACCAATCAAACCTCGCGCCCGTGGTCGGCCCCATCGGCGCCGCAGACCAGCGATCGCATTCCGCCGAGACCAATAACTTCACTTACGTGCCGCTGCGTGGCGTGCGGGTGAGTGAATACATGGTATTCTTGTCGGGAAATTTTAAATATATTTTTACAATGAATTTTGATCCATTAATGGGGACTACCCGTACATGGCGACAATTCCACTACTGTCCAACACTACAGTCTTCAATAGAAATCTTCGCAATGGTAACAATAATGAAAAATATTTTGGGAAACGCCAATATTGCCTACACACCTTCTCCTGCATGTCTATTTCAAAATATTGAAGCCATGGTAGCTTGGTTCTCTGATTAAAAACATTTAAATATTTATTGGTTAGTACACCCGGGTCCATTTGGTAGGTGTGTCCAAATACCACAGCTATTCATTTCCTAATGGTATCGTATATTGTTTCCATTTAATTATGTCTTGGTTTTCTCATTTTCTTTATGAGTCGTCATCTCTCCACTAATTCCAACCAGTTAATCAATCCTGTCCTTTTTATGGTCAGGTAATCACCATTTTGATATGCCATCAAAACATAATAAAGAATAAATGAAAATACATCCGGACTAGAGTATTCTAAGCTGCTTTCTATTTATGTTTTCATTGCAGTAATGGAATCATTTAAGTGTTTGCCTTTTTATGCAACTTTCTATAGCAATAAATTTATTGCAAATGAAATCAAACTTATGGTTCAATAGAACTTAAATAATAAAGATTTTATCTTTTTCGGATTTAGAATTGAAATTGAGTGGAAAAAACCTTATAACACTTCAAAAATTCAGTACAATCCAGAATAATATTATTTAACTTAGATTTAACATTTACACGGTACCCTGTCAATCACTTCGAGAGTGCGTGGCTGGGAGGGTTTCACTCTGCATCCAAACTCAAAATTTGGACTGAATGTTTCAAGAGCGCTGAGTCATACTTCTAGGAGTTTTAGGGAATATATTGATTTAAGCATTTTTCATCTATGAACATATGTCTTCAACCCCTTACTTAGAGAAATATGTCAATTAAACACTTTAACTAGCCAAATTTTTTGTTATTATGAAAAAAATTCTTCTGAGGCATCTTCTTAGACAAGGAATAACTTTTATTTTTTCGTTCAGAAAATGTGTGCGTTTGCCTTTTCTCGTTTAGTATTCACACGTTACAAAATGTCACTTGAAACTCACCGATATGTTTTACTTTGAAATGCCATAAATTGAAATAATTTAAAATTAAAATTATTTTTCTCGAAAAATGCGAAAAAATATATTTGATAAGAAACTTAAAGAAAAATTAATCCCTTTTTTAAGAGTGAAGTAAATTATGTATCATAGTATGTGGTAATTATATGAGCACTAACTAAACAAAATTATCTCGCCTGGAAAGATTTCCCCAGTCTACATATGTTGCCCTTGGCCGTTGGCTTTACATTTCTTCCCTGCGATATTTCCGAACTTTACTTGTCTGATAAGAGCCCTTCATAATAGTCCTGGGATATTTAGGAAATAGTTGGTCAATCCCTCCATCACCCTTACTCTACTCAGTAGGTAGGACATATGCTATCCAGTTAAGACATAGGAGCAGAAATATGGGAGTGAGACTTTTATGTAGATATTACAGGGAAGAGTTCAAACCAAAGGAGATCAAGGAAGGGAAGAAAACAGCTCACTATCAACACCGCAATGATTAAAAGTCCAATTTATGCCTTAGGGTGAATTTTACGAAGAAATAATTAAAATTATATGCTCAAAATGATATAATCTGTTTTCGTTCAACTTAAATAGGGTTTTTATAGCCTTACTAAGAGTCTCATAAGATTCATATGTTGTCTACATTTGGTAAGGATTTTTCTTTTTACCCTTATTTGTCCGTCTTATGTAACACATTCACTTTAAATGTAAATTACAGATGCAGGTGTGATGCGGTGGAACGGTTTCATAATAACAGGGACGAAAAAGACTACAATTTTCCACAAAATAAAGATTTATTTGCCATTAGTTCCGATCCACTACATCATTTTCAAGCATTTGAAAATTATGTAAAACGAGTGCAAAAACGAGTGTCAAAATTAGTCGCAAACAAATCTATATTAAATGGAAAACTGCGAGAGTTTTCGTTTCTGTTAACATCCACTTTATTCTAAAATTGCGCCATTCCTTTTCACTGCTCTTTTCACAAGTGATATTTTCCATATTTGTCCCTCATAAATGCTTGTTTTCTTGTTATTTTCCTCCAAATGAGTCACCGTATTCCTCAAAAACCATGAATACACATTGTTCCATTTTCATCTCTCATATATTTACATTCAGATGCTCGGTATGCATGAATTCCTAATAATTTCCGTTTCTAATGTTTCTTATTCAACTCTCAATTTATCTTTTTGAAAATGCTTTGCAACCATTCCCGCTTTGCTATCTTCCCTTAACTTTCACTGAGGATATTATCAGTCGGACTTTGGACTCCACTGATATTCAATTTCAATTAGTTTTTTGGCAGTTGACGTTCGATTCTCGACAGTTCATATTCCATGAATTTTTCTACTTAAGTAATATCTCAAAATTAAAATGGACGCTACAAAATCGCTAGATTATCAGCTGAATTGCATCCTTCATTCCACCGCGTAGCCGCATGATTTGATGACGGTGTTCAACTGTCTTATCTAGCAGTTGATCTTATAATTTAACGAGTATGTTCTGTATCTCCCTGCATTTTCCATGTACTCTTACGTCTGTATATGGGTTTGAGTAGGATATTTTTTAGTATGTATCCATTTCCTTAAATATTTTTGATTTTACACTTAAATTTACCACTCCCCTTGTTTACCAATGATTTCCGATTGAGTGTTTATTTCTTGGGACGTCATGGGGTGTTTTATTTCTGCAGAATACTAAATTACTTACTCTAATTGGTCCTGTAAAATGTTTACTTCTTCCCTCTGCCTACCAGAATCGTGCATCTGTTGACGTCAGTACCTGACTTGCAGGCAAATATTTTGATCAGGTTTATCTCCAATGTTAACATTTTATTACTAAGCTGCTCCGTATTTGAAGACGTTCTTCCTCAATATTCCTATCTAACGTTCATAACCATAAACACAGTAATCAACCCGAAGGTCGGTTTAGTAGGTGATGGTAGAGTTCACCCAGTACTGAGACGTGTGAATATTTACACATCAGGTGGGGGGCCCAGTTCCTTCCCCTGTGCCGGTTATGGTTTCCCAGTAAGATCTAGTACCCGAAAAATCACATAGCTTGGGTGGAGCTGCAGAGTGCCTTGACCGGGAATCGAACCCGGGACCCTCCGAATCGGTAGTCAAACGCTCTACCCCCTGGACTACCGCAACCCACATAACGTTCTTACTATATCCCTTAAATTTATACGAAAAACATTGCTTCTATAGTTAGTACTGTCTTTCTTTTTCAACATATGCTTTCATTCCGATATCGAAATATAATGTAGGCCTACCTATGCTATACCTACCTAGGTAGACAACCTATGCTTCCATTATATTTCGATGATTTTTAATTTCCTAATGCTCAGTATCGTCCTAAAATTTTCGGCCTATTTTCTTTCTATTGAGATTTAATGTTCCCCTGAATAGGCTGTGATTTCAAGTGATGGAGAACGAGCAGTGGAACTCCACTCCCCCACTCCAAGCTGGGCACGTCCCAATCTGGCTTACTCCCGCCAGAGGTCATTATGCTATTGTTTTGTGTCCATCGCGTTGTCATGGGACACTGGCTGAGGTGGATTTCCGCTATCTTCCAAATTGTTGTTCTGAGAGTGATACCTCCTGAAATGGCCTAGGGTTGAAATTAGGCCATTGCACACGCCTCGCATTGCACAGTTCCTGCTTTCGTTCAAATGCTGACCTCTTGGTCACTAAATTGAATCTGTCATGAGTAACATTTAATTGGTTCCCGCATCAAATTTAAGGGAAAATTAAAAGTACCCAAGGGCTTCCAAAAGTTCAGGGATGGAGACTATGAATACATACGATATCGTCTAGATAGGCATACTTATATCGAAGGCAATGCATATTTAAATGGATAGCATGAGGTAGTTTGTGAATTAGTACGGGAGAGTCGTAACTATTTAACTGGTTAGAGGCATCTAGTCCTCGACATATAACTGGAATACTATTGAATGCTAATTTAAGAACTGGGAGGACTTGCCTATGTATTTTTTCTCTTTTCTAATCAACGCTGAAAATCTGCGCTTCCTCCATTCTCTATGTTTTAATGAAGCTTCTTGGATGAAGTTATTTAGCACGATTTTCCATACCCATTTTCCTTCCAAAAACCCCCAAGAAGATTTACATTACTCAACTTTACTCAACTCCTGTATTACTCAATTTCATGTAGCCACATCACATGTTAACGAGTGGTATCCTCCATTATGGTTTAGACGCATAGCTGTTCCTGTTTATAGTCAGTGCTTTCTTGTTTTCAAATCGGATCCTATATTTTTCAATTGAACTCCAAAATTTCAGAGCGGTTACTCCCTTAATTTCTCGGAAGTGTTTCATGATTTCGATCAATTTCTAAAATGTTATCAATCAGTTACGGCTGCAGAGATTTTCTTAATATGTGATGCACTAATTCCTTATTTGTTCCATTCCAAACTCATCCCTTTTTCATTGAGTCCTAATCCCTAATATGTATTCTGGTTAGATTCTCTGACTCTTAAACTCAAATTTTAATCCGTCTGTTAACAGCTGTGAACATAACGCATTAATATTACAAATTAAATTTTATTTCGTACATTTTTTGAAGTACCATTCGACTTTTGTGGTTTTTACCAGCGATTTACGCTCAAACTGAGAGTCACATCTTATTAATTGTATTTAAAACGCGTACCATTTCTAGCCGGTATTTTGTTAAAATTGTGCCATGTTATAAACTGAGCATTGTATTAAGAAGATATCCGGCGTCATCAATAATTCTCATTGATCTGTCATTTTGTATTAATCTTTCAATCCTTTACCTTTTGATTCTGTTGAAACGGCTATTATTACATAAATAAATATATATTATCAAAAACCTACCTTAACCGGTAGATTACCTAATTATTATACATATATTTAGCCTAGTTATTATTTAGCATTCAATTCTTCTAATTGATCTTTGTACGGTGATCGGTATGGTCCGGTGGCTAAAGTGGCTTCCCACGGAGAGGGCCTGGGTTCGAATCTTGGAAACAACATATCCCAATCCCTCTACTTGAGGTGCTTTCTGAAGATCTCTTAGAGTCAGTCCATCGTCAGTCGGATGGGACGTTAAACTGCGGACCCCTTGGCGCCTTTCAACAAGAGTAGGCTAATGCCGACGCCGGGTTTCTCTTCACCCTCCTTCCTTTCCCATCCATCCCTAATGGCCCAAATGACCTTAGCTGTCAGTCACCTCCCCTGAAAATACTATTACTACTTGACCTTTAAACCTGGTGTGAAAATGTTTTTTTTTCATGGCAATTCGTCCTACAGTTTTGTAACATTTCTAAAATTGAATCGATATGTCTTAGGTGTCTTTTTGCCTTTATTTATGTATTCTTCCCGCCGTTTAAGCTATATTTCTATTTGATCTTTCGTATCAGTGAAAATTGAGTTCCCAATAATGTAGAAGATATCCAATTACTTAAAATATATAGACAAATAACAATGGACATTGGCAATGTCATTTTTTTTTGGGCTCGCACTCTTAGACAAAGTGTTCCCGTTCGCCAAAGCCACCTGGGCCGATAACACGCTTATCGAGATCATTTCTAGTCCCTATATAACGAATCGAATTTGTTTGTTGGACCTTACGCTTCGACAAGTATGCCCCCTTCCCCATATGCTGGCTGCTACACCCTCTGCCCACACAACAGGTTTCCCCTACGCCATTGATTGCTTTTTCACAACCCCTCTTCGAGAAGCATGGCGTTCCACGGGCATAGCAGTCGATGACCCATATAACCTCCAGACCGTGTCAACGCACTCCGGTCGCAATGCCCCTCTGGGACTCCCTAGGCCGGAAGAGGACTTTAGGAGAAGGTTGGGGGTTGGAGAAAGGGAGTCGGAGGGGGAGGAATACACACACACGCAGGCTGGATCGTGCTGCTTCTTCGCCTCGATTATCGACTCGGCGGTCGCGTGCTGTTCACTTGTCTTCGTCCGCCTCACGCATTTCCTTCACTGGGAGATTGGATTCGAGGGTTCTGTGGGCATTGGAAAAAAAGTTTCAAAAGCTAGCGTGGAACTATAGGCAGTCTCTGAAAAATAATTCGGGATGATCATTAATAGTCACTAGGTCAAATGTTGCTGCCAATCCTGTTTGAAATAGTACTTTAAGACGTTTGAATGTTAGCATCATTGGACGAAATAAATTGATAGACCTCAATCCTTAAGATGCATAAAAAACTGCACAAATTTCGAACGACCACAAATCGATCATCTCCTTTCATATCGTGCGTCGCAATTACATCGTATCGTAAAATTGCATATCGCGGTCACATTTTCCGTTTTTGTGATTTTGATTCCATTTTAACTTCGTATGAGTATACGTTATTACTCGAAAATTGCTCTAGTTTTCTTCTTAAATATTTTCGTAACATTAAAGTTCTACATAACGTAACAGATTATTAAAAATGTCAAATTTACCTTCAAGGGTGATGGGATGCATTGTTTGGAGGCTCGCCGTTGTCTTGCGATATTGCAGAAGAATAATGAAATGCACGACCGATGAATCTCGGTATCGCAGGACATTGACTTGACTCGAGTATTTAAAGTTTTAGATAATTAGCTCAGAGGTAAGTATTGACATACTTAAGTCGCGTGATGACATTAAAAAATATTTATGAAAGTACCGAAGTTATCTTCTCCCCTTAAGGCGCAAAGGATCGACTTTTCTCAAAACATCACATTCCTTCATTACAGATTTAAAAAATGGTATCCTAAAAACCTATAGAGGTAATGTCTATAGGTTAAGTTTGAGTTATTGTCATCGAAAATAAAAGAAATTTGGGTTTTAAATAGATTCTTAATCTTAATCGTAACATAGAAAAATGTGTAGATGGCAATGGTGTGGTATCAGTGATTCATTTAGAGCAAAAATAAATGAATACTATTATTATAATTATAATGAGTACAAATAATATATATATATTATATTCATTAAAAAAGCGTCAAAGTCAATGTCGCTCAATTTCAATCAAAAAATATTTTTTAATCCAATTGTTTCCTTCATCAAATAGTTTCTTCAGGTTTATGGTATTTTCTCCGATTTTCTGTTGGAATCTCTTTAACATCTTCTTATTTTTCTTAGAAAAAATGATCAGTCCCTGCTCTTCTTTTCGGGAGAAGAGTGTTTTGAATGTGTAAAAAGTGATCTAAATTGCCGTTTCCTCGTGAGAGGTCGCTATTCAGTTTTATTCGGACCAGACTTTCCTTTAACTCTCTCTTTTTTCTTAGATTAATATTGATACACATATGAAAAATACCACGTTTTTCAAATGGACAAGTCAATTTCCAATTCCTCTTAGTTTACTCTGGTAAGAGCTTCGGTTGGAAATAAATACGTTACAGCAATTATCAAGGCTATTTTTCAGAGATGGTATGGCTTAGAATGATTCATATTACATCTGCAATTGTTTTCTGAGGATTTGTAATTTGAATTTCAGTTTTATAAATAATACTCAGAACGAGATGAGAGAAACCTGAAGTTTTTATTTCTCGAATTATGTGTGAAAATTTTCCCAGATCTGAATTTAGATACTAGGTCCGCCTTTTTGCCATGTATCCTAATTGTTGTATCAATTCCTTCACACTAATATCGTATTACCTTATGGTATATTATCAGAGTTTTTGGTATAATTTATCTATTGTATAATATTTTCATTTGGATTATAAATAAATAAATATATATGTAAACTATAAACACAGTAATCAACCCTAAGGTCGGTTTTAGCAGGTGATGGTAGAGTTCAACCAGTACTAAGCCCGACGGCGAGTGAATATTCACACATCAGGGTAGGGGAGCCAGTTCCTTTCCCTGTGCCAGTTATGGTTTCTCAGAAAGATCTGGTACCCGAAAAATAATATAGCTTGGGTGGAGCTGCAGGTGGTCAGAATGCCTTTTTCGGGAACCCGGGACCCTCCGGTCAGTGATCCAACGCTCTACCCCCTGGACTACCGCGACCCAATATAAACATGCATAATTACATATATGTAAAATAATACATGTACACATTGTAATTTTAATTTTTGATATATATATATATATATATATATATATATATATATATATATATATATATATATATATATATATATATATATCGTTTTTGCCTGTTTTGTAGATTTCGAAAAAGCGTTTGATAGAGTGAATTGGGAAAAATTAATGCGTGTATTGCAGAAAATAGGAATGGATTGGAGGGACAGGAGACTGATCCGCAACCTGT
Organism: Hetaerina titia; assembly: GCA_037158775.1. Classification (NCBI taxonomy): domain Eukaryota; kingdom Metazoa; phylum Arthropoda; class Insecta; order Odonata; family Calopterygidae; genus Hetaerina; species Hetaerina titia. The sequence continues at coordinate 78,848,746 of CM073773.1, read as the reverse complement.
ACATGTCTCAGACTGCCCAGGTGCGAGTGGGGAACGGAGAGTCCGGATGGGCAGTGTTAGGAAGAGGTGTAAGGCAGGGTTGCCCATTGTCACCGGTACTGTTCAACGTATATGTAGAGGAAATGATTAAAGAGGCATGGGAAGAACTGGAGGTAGGAATGAAAGTCGGAGGGGAATTCGTAAAATCGGTTAGGTTTGGTGATGACCAAGCATTAGTTGCTCAGTCAGCCAAGGAGTTGCAAGCATTGTTGAGTGAATTGGAGGTTCAGTGCGATAAATATGGGATGAGAATCAATATTAATAAAACAAAGGTTATGCGATTTTCCAGAAAGAAAAAGGCTAAGCTAAATATTAAAATAGGCGGGGAAAAAATAGAACAGGTAGAACAGTTTACATATCTCGGAAGTGTTTTGGACCAACACGGTCAAAGTGGTAGGGACGTAAGGAGAAGAATTGCGCTAGGCAAGGAGGCTTTCTCAAGGAGGAGGGAGTTGATGACGGGGACGTTGAGTAGGGATGTTAAGACAAGACTCGTAAAAACTCTGATATGGAGCGTAGCTATGTACGGCGCGGAAACGTGGTCGCTGAAGCAGGAGGATAGACGTAGATTGGAGGCTTTTGAAATGTGGGTGTGGAGAAGAATGGAAAAGGTGAAATGGACCGAAAGGAAAACAAATGAGGAAGTACTAGAGATGGAGGGTGAGGAGAGGGGTTTGTTGAGAGAAATCCTATGTCTTTTCTTAACCTCCCTACACTACGTCCCCGTCATCAACTCCCTCCTTCTTGTGAAAACCTCTTTACCTAGCGCAATTCTTTTCCTCATGTCCCTACTATTTTGACCGTGTTGATCCAACAGCACGTTGAACAGCACCGGTGATAATGGGTAACCCTGCCTTACCCCTCTTCCTAACACTGCCCATCCGGACTCTCCGTTCCCCACTCGCAGCTGAGCAGTCTGAGACATGCACAGGTTGCGGATCAGTCTCCTGTCCCTCCAATCCATTCCTATTTTCTGCAATATACTCATTAGTTTTTCCCAATTCACTCTGTCAAATGCTTTTTTGAAATCCACGAAACAGGCAAATACGTCCTGATTGTATACTATATTCCTCTCGATTAGTGATCTCTTTACTGCAATGGAATAACGTGTACTTCTTCCCTTCCCAAATCCGCACTGATCACCCCTAAGTAAAAATTTGCCCTACTCTAAATCCTTTTGTTTCTGATCCTGAAAATGTCAATGGGATATCAAAATTATTTTTCTGTAGTCCTCACATGATGTAACCTTTACCTTTACCTCACTGCAGCCCATATGTTTCCATTCTACTATTTTTTAACGCAAGGCAAGGCTGCATATTCTAGGGAGAGTAATGTAGTGGTTTCCCGTTGCCCTCCACATCGCAGTACTGCGGCCGATACCGTGAACTTCACTCTCGCCCGCAGCTGTGGCAGCTGATGCCGGGCCTTTCACCACGGGTTCAGGGTGGTCTATTTTTCTCTTTCCACGATCCGAAATACCATTTTTGTGTTTTTTCTGTTAATGTATGGTTGCCTCGTTCCGAAAAACCATTAAACATTTTTTTTACTAGCTGAACAATGTTCGCCAGTCACGGGGATCGAACCAGCGACCATGTATACGTGAGTGGGTGGTATATGTGTATATAGTATGTGTGTATACGCACATGTACACACATGCTCACATATAATGAATCAGAAAGGAAGTCCACATCTGACCTATTTGCAATAATGGTCTTAGGCTAGCAAATGGTTTTGTGGCGATTTGAACGTATCGGGTTAAAAAGGCGAATTAATGCTGCCTATTTTCTATCTCCTATTATTATATTGATGTGGTAAAATTAGAGAGAAAATTAGGGGAAAATTATCTGTTAAAGAAACGTTACGCTAAACTCTGCTCGGTGAAAACACATCTGGGCGAGAAATAGCCTGTAAATGAGGCCTATTTATCGATTCCCTTAGCGGCAGATCAACGATATCAGTGTTGAAATTGACGTTAGAAACAAATAAAATCCAGGCGGAATATATTTCAGGACACACTTCTTATTTCTTGGACCCAATGACATATATATATATATATATATATATATATACACACGCATATGTTTCCATGCGTTTTAAGAATCGTGGAGTCAGCGGGAATCGGAGCAGTTAAAGTCACGCCAACTAAATGAATCATTTCGCTTAGCTTTTTTTTGCTTCTCTTGTGAATTGAAATGTGGGTCAGCGACCCCTGCGAATGTGTTCAAATTTCTATCACCTCACTCCTCCCTCCCCCGTCTATTTCCTCACGGTGTCGGTTCCCATGGCGACGCGCTCGTGGGTGTCTCTAGGAAACTTGTGGTCAGCGGGTGATTAGGTTACTGCCTATCGGGATAATGTAAAGCTTGAGGCAGAAAATGGTTGCTAAAAACCATCGACCTCGAGGATCAGTCAGCAAATGTCACGTAGAGTTCCCGGAACTGTTATGTAGTGATATTTTGACCGCTCATAACGATCCAGTGAACACGGGCCGAGTTTATGGGATTTATTTCGTTGCAGTCCACTTAAAGATATCATAAGAGAAAGGATTATTTCTTATTTCAGGCCAGCCAGAAAATGAATTAACCATATACAGACCCTGATAATATCTGGGGTAAACAAAATAATTAAATTATGCTGGGGTTATAGTGCTCGGAAAGATGTCGTCCCTTAGACCCGGTATTCAATGACTATCTCTATTATACGATTAGAATTTGCTCCATTAAAATACGAGAGAAAACCTTATTCAAGCTAAATTTGGAATTACCTTTTGATTTCATCTTCTGTCTCCTTGGAATCCACCGAAGTGGTTCATAATGATAGGAATGTCTTATTTTGACATGGTATAGTTAGCGAGTGTCACACGACGTTCGGTGACTTTCTGTGAACTGTCACGCTCCCACGAACCTATCGCACGCAGCATGCAGCACTCAAATGCCAATGATATTCAATGGGCGTTAAGAGTACATGCTTGTGGGTAAAACGAATGAATACACGGCGTCCCTGTGCACTAAAATACTCCATTTTAAGTGTTTAATTTTACCTCGCACTAGATATAACTACGATATATAACCTCTGTTCACTAGACAGTGTAACCATCTGCGTCTCGTATTGATAAACAGTGCATATTTTACGCTTAACCAAAACTTTTTGTTAACTACCAGTCTCGAGTGAAAAATTGGGATAATTTAGAACTTGAAGACATCTCGTTCTCCCATTAATGTTGATTTTTGCTTTTGAATATTTATCGATCAAAACCACTACCCTACTCTTTGTTCAAATAAAAATCCAACACTTGTAAAAATTGAATAAAAAATTAAAAAAAAAACAAATGTATCCCACTCTTTTTTTCTTTTGTTAAGGATGAAAAAACGTGCAGTTATAGATTTAAATTGCCATTTGCGTTCCCATCGTCATGGTATTGCGAAAATTACATTTAAAATGGTGAAAGGAACAATATTTTATTTCAATAGCTAAACATGTTTACTTTTCGGTAGTTTATTTTTGGCCTTTGAAATAATGCAAAACTTTAATATTTTTTATTACTAGTCGTAGAAAAATTTCAAAGCAGAATAAAATGAACTTTAAAAAAAATTCAGCTATAAATTTCTCTACTGATGTTTGGAAATCTTTTACAAATGCTGAAATGTCCTTATCAGCGTAATTAATCATCCAACTAAAGGGGGGGGGATTCGTCCTTGTTTTTTTAATAATATACAGATATATCATGTGTTCACAGTCAGACTCCATATTTTATTCCTCGGATAACATGATGGTCACACTGTTGGTATCCAGTGCCGTATTCCTGGGTGCACATAGGTCACACGACCACTAAATCCATTCCTCTGATACCCCTATCTCTCTATGCCTTTAATGACCCATGTATCATTCAATGTCAATGAGCAAATTATGATAGCAGGTGTAACCTCTCCACAATATCCCGTTTCCAATTAAATACGTATTCAGATCATCTGGTTGTGATGCTAATATTGGATCATGTTTGAAGCTATTTTTTCCGTCGGAACTTTAAAATTTTAGCGTTTTTATTATTTATTCATTTGTTTTAAAACATTATTCACATACAGAAGTAGCACTAATTTACGGTGAAAAACATAACAAAAACACGAAAGAGGACAAAAAGACATCATAACAATAACAACGAGAAGCGAACACGGGCAGGGGAAATATTTAATTTGTTGACAGATGGGATAATAGCTTGGGTAGTGAAATTGTTTCATAAGAAATAAAAAGGATCGACAGTGTGAGGGAGTGAATTTAGAAGGGAGGAGAGGCGAAATAATTTGAAAAGTGCTAAATGCTCCTGTGAAGTAATTTATTTATTATTCTTTTCCTTGATTACCCTGATAGTCCTCGATTATGAGTGAGACGGTCGACATAATCAATTCTTGTCGAAACGCACAAACATAACTTCCCGGTGAGAATTTTGCTGAACCATTTCGACCGCGACTGACCTCAACTTTTCCGCCCTGAGTTCTCCCATACCACCCGTAACTGTGGGACAGACAGCCACGGCCTGAAATAGATGCGGCAGTCTGACGTTCCCATTGCAAACAAATGAGCTCCGAAACTCTACCAAAAAGGACCTGTCGTTCACGTGACCGTGGCGTGATGATCTCTTATCAGGCAGCGTGGGAAATGTGCGAGGGAGGGTGACCACATTCTACTGAAGCGACAATCCGAGGGTCTACATTGTCTGAATCAATTTCTATATCGACAGCGATTATGTCTGCTTTGTAACCGAAGGAGTTTTAACTGTTTGGTGTTGTATTTGTTTGTCAAACTAATGCGAATATGTTTCACTTTGCTAGTCCGTCTCTCTCTCTTGGTGTGATACAACCCTAAATGAAATTTGGTGGGGAATTCAGAAAATCAGTTAGGTTTCCGGGTGATGAAGCTTATTTTATTCAGTTAACCGAAGGAATAAAATCTTTACTTAGCGTATTGGAAAACCAGAGAGGTGTATATGGGGTGAGAATTATTATAAACCAAACAAAGGTAATGAAGTTTTCTAGAAAGGAGGATATGTTAAAAAGAACGTTAAAATGAATATGCAAAAACTAGCAATTGGAACAGTTTATCTGCCTTGGAAGTGTTAGGACCAAGATGTTCAAAGAAGTCAGGATATAAGAAGAGGAATAGCGTTAGGCAATACTAAAACCTGTCAATCACCTTTGAAATTCGAATAGTTTTTATATTTACTACTTAATTTACAGACCTCGTATTTTTTTTGTATACATGTGTATATATATATATATATATATATATATATATATATATATATATATATATATATATATATATATATATGTGTGTTTATAATTTTCTGTGTGGAACATAGTACATTTATCGTCGTAGTTACTCTATGTATATATGCATAGAGAGGGATATATATATATATATATATAAGGAAAGGGGATAGGAAAACACATAAAAGGCGAAGACAGGACATGTGGGGAAGGCGGTTTTTGAGCAGATCACGAAAGTAAAAATATTTCCCTATCCGGGATTTGAACCACGGACCTCTATCTAGTCTAATCTATCGGAGCACTTTGGCGCTTTATAAGATCGCAGATCTCAAGGTATATCGGGTTTCCCTATTAGCTCAACTGGTAGAGCAGCCGCCCGGAAAGTGGAAGGTCCGTGGTTCAAATCCGGGATAGGGAAATATTTTTACTTTCGTGATCTGCTCAAAAACCGCCTTCCCCACATGTCCTGTCTTCGCCTTTTATGTGTTTTCCTATCCCCTTTCCTTATACCTATTCCTGTTTGAATGAATATTTGTGCGCCGTATGGCGGGATTTTCAAGTTTGAATATGTGTTTGGCCAATGTGGCTCGTCTCTTCTTCTGGCTATGCGTGCCATGAAACGCACTGTTCCTATCCTTTACAATATCGTATGAATGCTTTTCTACTATCCTTTCCCCTTCTTGTGTCCCGTCTATTTCTCCTTTGGTGGGTGAAACAGCTCCATAACGCCATCTCTCGGGCAACATCTATCGGAGCACTTTGGCGCTTTATAAGATCGCAGATCTCAAGGTATATCGGGTTTCCCTATTAGCTCAACTGGTAGAGCATCCGCCCGGAAAGTGGAAGGTCCGTGGTTCAAATCCCGGATAGGGAAATATTTTTACTTTCGTGATCTGCTCAAAAACCGCCTTCCCCACATGTCCTGTCTTCGCCTTTTATGTGTTTTCCTATCCCCTTTCCTTATACCTATTCCTGTTTGAATGAATATTTGTGCGCCGTATGGCGGGATTTTCAAGTTTGAATATGTGTTTGGCCAATGTGGCTCGTCTCTTCTTCTGGCTATGCGTGCCATGAAACGCACTGTTCCTATCCTTTACAATATCGTATGAATGCTTTTCTACTATCCTTTCCCCTTCTTGTGTCCCGTCTATTTCTCCTTTGGTGGGTGAAACAGCTCCATAACGCCATCTCTCGGGCAACATCTATCGGAGCACTTTGGCGCTTTATAAGATCGCAGATCTCAAGGTATATCGGGTTTCCCTATTAGCTCAACTGGTAGAGCATCCGCCCGGAAAGTGGAAGGTCCGTGGTTCAAATCCCGGATAGGGAAATATTTTTACTTTCGTGATCTGCTCAAAAACCGCCTTCCCCACATGTCCTGTCTTCGCCTTTTATGTGTTTTCCTATCCCCTTTCCTTATACCTATTCCTGTTTGAATGAATATTTGTGCGCCGTATGGCGGGATTTTCAAGTTTGAATATGTGTTTGGCCAATGTGGCTCGTCTCTTCTTCTGGCTATGCGTGCCATGAAACGCACTGTTCCTATCCTTTACAATATCGTATGAATGCTTTTCTACTATCCTTTCCCCTTCTTGTGTCCCGTCTATTTCTCCTTTGGTGGGTGAAACAGCTCCATAACGCCATCTCTCGGGCAACATCTATCGGAGCACTTTGGCGCTTTATAAGATCGCAGATCTCAAGGTATATCGGGTTTCCCTATTAGCTCAACTGGTAGAGCATCCGCCCGGAAAGTGGAAGGTCCGTGGTTCAAATCCCGGATAGGGAAATATTTTTACTTTCGTGATCTGCTCAAAAACCGCCTTCCCCACATGTCCTGTCTTCGCCTTTTATGTGTTTTCCTATCCCCTTTCCTTATACCTATTCCTGTTTGAATGAATATTTGTGCGCCGTATGGCGGGATTTTCAAGTTTGAATATGTGTTTGGCCAATGTGGCTCGTCTCTTCTTCTGGCTATGCGTGCCATGAAACGCACTGTTCCTATCCTTTACAATATCGTATGAATGCTTTTCTACTATCCTTTCCCCTTCTTGTGTCCCGTCTATTTCTCCTTTGGTGGGTGAAACAGCTCCATAACGCCATCTCTCGGGCAACATCTATCGGAGCACTTTGGCGCTTTATAAGATCGCAGATCTCAAGGTATATCGGGTTTCCCTATTAGCTCAACTGGTAGAGCATCCGCCCGGAAAGTGGAAGGTCCGTGGTTCAAATCCCGGATAGGGAAATATTTTTACTTTCGTGATCTGCTCAAAAACCGCCTTCCCCACATGTCCTGTCTTCGCCTTTTATGTGTTTTCCTATCCCCTTTCCTTATACCTATTCCTGTTTGAATGAATATTTGTGCGCCGTATGGCGGGATTTTCAAGTTTGAATATGTGTTTGGCCAATGTGGCTCGTCTCTTCTTCTGGCTATGCGTGCCATGAAACGCACTGTTCCTATCCTTTACAATATCGTATGAATGCTTTTCTACTATCCTTTCCCCTTCTTGTGTCCCGTCTATTTCTCCTTTGGTGGGTGAAACAGCTCCATAACGCCATCTCTCGGGCAACATCTATCGGAGCACTTTGGCGCTTTATAAGATCGCAGATCTCAAGGTATATCGGGTTTCCCTATTAGCTCAACTGGTAGAGCATCCGCCCGGAAAGTGGAAGGTCCGTGGTTCAAATCCCGGATAGGGAAATATTTTTACTTTCGTGATCTGCTCAAAAACCGCCTTCCCCACATGTCCTGTCTTCGCCTTTTATGTGTTTTCCTATCCCCTTTCCTTATACCTATTCCTGTTTGAATGAATATTTGTGCGCCGTATGGCGGGATTTTCAAGTTTGAATATGTGTTTGGCCAATGTGGCTCGTCTCTTCTTCTGGCTATGCGTGCCATGAAACGCACTGTTCCTATCCTTTACAATATCGTATGAATGCTTTTCTACTATCCTTTCCCCTTCTTGTGTCCCGTCTATTTCTCCTTTGGTGGGTGAAACAGCTCCATAACGCCATCTCTCGGGCAACATCTATCGGAGCACTTTGGCGCTTTATAAGATCGCAGATCTCAAGGTATATCGGGTTTCCCTATTAGCTCAACTGGTAGAGCATCCGCCCGGAAAGTGGAAGGTCCGTGGTTCAAATCCCGGATAGGGAAATATTTTTACTTTCGTGATCTGCTCAAAAACCGCCTTCCCCACATGTCCTGTCTTCGCCTTTTATGTGTTTTCCTATCCCCTTTCCTTATACCTATTCCTGTTTGAATGAATATTTGTGCGCCGTATGGCGGGATTTTCAAGTTTGAATATGTATATATATATATATATATATGTATATATATATATATATATATATATATATATATATATATATATATATAAATTCACTGATAGTCATAACAAACACAGAAACCAAAACACAAAAGAGGAAAAACTCACTGGTTCTCGAATTTTCGGTGGTCCAACCACCTTTCTCAAGAGGAATTAGGAACAGAACTCTGTTCTGTTCCTAATTCCTCTTGAGAAAGGTGGTTGGACCACCGAAAATTCGAGAACCAGTGAGTTTTTCCTCTTTTGTGTTTTGGTTTCTGTGTTTGTTATGACTATCAGTGAATTTACATTACACGTTTGTGGGTTTTCCAAAAAAGTGTATATATATATATATATATATATATATATATATATATATAAATATTCAGGGCTAGGGCGTTTGGAGAACGTCCTAGCCCTCAAACTCCAAGCACCGATTTTCTCATTGACCTTTCTAACATCATCCTCACCCGTAACTCTTTTTTCTTTTAATGACAATTTTTACCTCCAAATCAAGGGCTGTGCCATGGGAAGTAGATTCAGCCCGTCATACGCTAACCTCCACCTCGGTGTCCTGGAGGAGAAGTTCCTTTCCAGTTACCCTCTTAAACCCCTTCTGTGGCTCCGGTACATTGATGACATCTTTCTACTCTGGCCACACAACATAGACTCCCTCAATTCCTTCATCTCCCAACTTAATGATTCCTCATCTCTTTCTTTCACTTCCAAAATCTCATCATCACAGATCACTTTCCTTGATGTAAATATTTCCCTAACTAACAACAAATTTCTAACCTCCGTACATACTAAACCTGCTAACAACCAACAATACCTTCATTTTAACAGCTGCTACCCTTACCACACCAAACGCTCCCTCCCTTACTCCCTCTCTATCCGCGGGCACTGCATTTGCAACCATCCCGAATCCCTCAACAAATACCTCAACAACCTTCACCATTCCCTCCTCCAACGGGGATACCCAGATTCTCTCCTTCACAAAAAAATCCTAAAACAATCCTACACCCCCAATCCTCCCTCAACCACAGACTCCCACCCTCTCTTAAATATGCACCACCTACTTCCCTGGCATCCAGTCCCTTAAATTCATCCTCAAAGACCTGTACCCCATCCTCAAAAATCACAAAGTTTCGTCCAACCTTCTTCCTAAATGCCCTTCTGTTACCTTCAAACGGCCCGCCAACCTATCAGATCTCCTCAATTCCACCAAGCCTCTTTCCAAATCCCCTCCCACCCCCAGAATCACACCCACTCCGTGCTTGCGAGCAAGATGCAAAACTTGTCCTATTTTCACCACTCCACCCCTCTCCATCCCACCTTTTAACTCTCTCCCGCCCTTCTCCCACTCCTCATGCACATCTCAGAATGTAATCTATCTTCTGACTTGCAAACTCTGCCCGGCATTTTATATAGGCCAGTGCTCTACACCCCTGAACCTCAGGGTGAACAATCATCGCGCCTCATGTAATCCCTCTTCCCCGTCCGCGGGTCTTCCCATCCCAAAACATGCCTCCCACCACAACACCCCCTTCAACCACTGTTACTATGTTTCCGTGCTAGCATCCCTTCCCCCATCCGATAACCCTATAAAATTAAAAACAATGGAATTGGCATTTATATGGCTGTGTAAAGCCTATCAACATCCGGGTCTCAATGTCGTTCACTAAATGGGGGGGTGGGGCTGGGGTGGATGGAGGTGGATTTGTTTCTTGCGAGGTGGTGGGACAATTTATTCATCCGCATACATTTTGTCATCCTTGTCCTGGGTTTTGACTTGTCAGGCCCTTATGATGACTTGGTGAGTTGATGCCTTGGTCATGTTTGTTGTGGGATCTGTGGATGAATTGATAGTTTTCTGTGTCGCTTGTTACTATTTCCGCATCCTCCTTATTCCATCTCCGCTCCCCTCTGGCCTCCCTTTCCCCCTCCATAACCTCCTCCTTCACCCCTCTCCCACCACCTGTTCTCCGCTCCGCTTTCTCCCCCCCATATACCCCTCCTTCACCCTCCCCCACTACCTGTTTTTCCCCTCTCCCTCGTCCCATACTCTGTCTGCACCGCGCACCCTTTTCCTCAGTCATATCTTATCTTCCGAAGAAGACGGAGCTCGAGTCCGTCGAAATTATCAAGATATTATTGTGAGTGTTCTTTTTATGTGTTCTCGTGCTGTGTGTTACTGTCTAAGTTATATATATGTATATATATATTTATGTGTATATATATATATATATATATATATATATATATATATATATATATATATATATATATATATATGTAAATGGAGGCAGGAAAAATGGATGAAAGGCGTATTGAGCGGTAGTGAAATGTTGAAGAAGGTAATAGAGGGGAGAATGTTAGGCAAACGAGGAAAGGGCAGGAACTGGATAGGGATGTTGGACGGGATGAAGAGAGGAAAGAAGTACACAGAGATGAAGAGGGACCTGATGTAGATTAGGCTGCTGGATTGGGTTTTGTTTGGAGTTACAAAATGTTATTTGATAGTTGTGTCCATCCATAAACCTACCTTAACCAGTAGATTACCTAATGATGAGTTGTGTCCACCCAATGACCATCCTTAACCGGTAGATTACTTAATGATGTTATAAGTAGATGATGTGGAAGCACTCACGATAGCAATATAATATTTGGACGGTACAATAGAACTAAGAATAAAATAGATAACACGAAAAAGGACACTCACATTGTAGATCGTTTAAGCTTCCGGCCTACTCCGAGATCTTCTTCAGGTCAAACTCAAGTCAGACTGAGTTTGACCTGAAGAAGGCCTCGGAGTAGGCCGAAAGCTTAAACAATCTACAATGTGAGTGTCGTTTTACGTGTTATCTATTACATATATATATGTATATACATATATATATATATATATATATATATATATATATATTCAATGGTATAAGTTTAGGTGTGTTTTTACTTGACTGTGGATGAATTACCGGGTTCTGTGAAATATCGTACATTATCCCTACCCTGTACAAAGCTACGATTACCCTTGTTATTATTTTTATTACATTTCTGTTTTCTTCAATGCTTGAAAATTTTCATTCATGTTTACTTAAGAAATCCATTATATTATATTTCTTTCCTTACCATTTTTTTAAGTTTCCAGAAAACCAGTACTTACATTTCCTCTTGTTTTAGTAATTATCATTGATTCTTAGCCACAAAATTATGAATAACGTTTTTAAAAAATTCTAACAGATTAAAATGTATGATTTTTTCGTGCAAGAGTGCTTTTTTGTTTGCAATATTTGATTGTTTTTCAGAATTTATTTTCATGTTTTATATGGTTAATAATGACTTTATTACGTTGTTTTCTGCTGATAATTTTTAATCCTTCATATCCATATTATTTTGTTCTCGATGTAGTTGTCTTAAATGGGAGGATTTCAACTTAAATTCTTCTTTTCTTGTCTCTTTCTCTGTTATCTTTGCTAATCGTTTCTTATCATTTTTTCACTATCTATATAGACTGGTTAATCTTCTGCGCTATCAATAGTTAGGGTAATGCTGTTTTCTGCAGAATCATTTATCTTCACCTACTCCACTCTCACTGCTGTGGTCTATTCAATCAGTCTGAGCGTGCGTTGAATAGAGTTTAGACATGAATTATTCGTGGAATACAATACAATTCCTATTTTCCAATTACCACATCTACCTCAATTCTGCAGAACTTACTCTCATCTGTAAGTTATATTTCAAGCGATGGAACACTAAGTGCATTACATAGACGCACATTTGTTATACTTGACTATAATGAATCATATCCTCTGCATAGGATTAATGTCAGTTATTATATGAATGTAATGAATCAAATGCAGTACATACGATTACTTTTAGTTATTGCATGAATCTAGAATGAATTTATTTTTTCCTACCGAAAAATTATGTTCACGATTTGCACAAGAAGAACGCGTCAAGAAAAGATTTGCCGTGCGAAATCCGTGCTCCCGAAAAAAAATCCGTGCGAAAACTAGGTCTGTCCAGTCCAAACGCTGCTGCTACCTCTGGAAGTTTTGTGGAACTAGCTCTTTTGGATTCGAAGGGAGAGACCATGGGGTAGACGGAGAGAATTATAACGATTTCGAAGAATCAAATCGATATCTCGTGGCGCCTATATTTGAACCAACAACCGAAAACTATTTGAATAGAAACGATTTTTTAAAACTATCAAAATGATTCGTGAATCTACTATTGCCACCGTTCATTTCAATGCGAGTGACATTTTATTACGGAGAAATGACAGTCCCTTCCAGAGAGAAAAAAGAACGAATCTTGATGTGAAAATTAAAGTGATCAGCGAATTGTTCCGCTAAAAATGTTGGATAAACCTGTGAGTGATTGAGCTCAATCAAGGTTTTTAACTAATCCATTACTCAGTGAATTGACCTAGCAGGTTTTAAGTTCTGTCTGAAAGCCACCCGATCTGAAAATGGGGTAGCGAGATTACTAGCCCGGTGGTTTTATTAGCACGTATTTAATACTTTATCTGTCGAAAGTTCGGTGCGCTCGCCGCCACATTCAGTGGGATTTAATTTCGTTTGCGTAAAGTTTCTATTAGTAATTATGTCATTGTTAATGTACTTCCTAGTGCTATTTCCAACAATTTTTCACTTTCTAAGTAATTACGCATTTGTTACGTTCGTTCTCACGATTATTTCTGCTTTAGTTCGCTGACAAATAAGACACGAAGTCCGCAACCTCGCTCATCAGATCGCTTCGTTTTAAACTCGCACCCAATCAGTCCAGGTCGTTCCGAAATCTCAGATTGACTGCTCTAAGCGTGCTCACTCAAATGGCTTCCCGTCCGATCTGGATGTCTTCGCTTGGTTTAACAAATCGATCTGACCTAACTGCCCTGAGCTGAGGTCGCTTGGTAATCGGCAGCCTTTAAATTTAAATTATGATTACATGAAAATGTTCTTAGTTAAAAAACGTTATTTGGTGAAAAAACTCTTGGAAAAAATAAATACCTCCAAGGGAATTAGGTTTGTTATTAAAATTGTCAAAAAAAGGTAAAAATTGTTAATTTTGTTTGCGATGTCAGCAGATTCCTTTACTGTTTGGTAGTCTCTCGTTTAAAGTAGGTTTTCCTTCCATAATGCCTATTATTTTTCCCCCATATCCTTCCTTGCCTAACGTTCTCGCACTTATCACAGTCTTTAGCATTCCGTCACCCGTCAAAATGGAGTTCATTCTTAGGTTTTTTTTAAAGATTATTCTTTGATGATCTGATTGGGATAAGTGGCGTAGCACTTTTTCCTCTTACCTTTGGCGACATAGTACAAGTGTGTGTATATACGAATGTGAAGATTGAACTGAGAAGACTTATCGATGACTTTTCGCTAAATAGATTTATATCGGTTTTAAAGTAGCCTATGAATTAATCAAATTAATTTTAGCCATTAAGTTTCAGAAGAAATTCTAGATTTTTCAGGTATCCGAGTAATTTACGAAATATATTGCTGCTCAATGGTCATCTCAGTTTCTTCATGAACTTTGTAATCTCAAAGAATTTGCGATATTTTTCCCAATTCCTCCAAGTACGCTGGAAGGTCTAAGACTAAAAGTGTCATCGGACTATCAGACTGCACCAAATAGAGGATTTCAAGGTCTCCTTTCTTCATGTTTTCAAATGAGAAATATTTCTGGGAAGATTTTTCTGGTTTCTCCCTCTGACATTTGATCCCTAAAAATGGGAGTTCAATAACCGTCGGCTTGCGATTTGAAACTATATATTTATTCACATTTTTCTCATGGTCAGCGGTAATCATGAAAATCTACAGAATTTGAGTTTAATCCGGATAAAATTTCAATTGAATTTTTTTTCTCATGGATTTACATCTCATGAGAACTTCAGGGCTTTAAATAGCAAAAGTACCGCAGTAGCATATATGGTGGTTCATGAAATTGCGGAGTAACGTGTGCGTGACATGGGCAAGTTGCTCTTTGTACAGACTCTCGGTCGATTTCATTTCGACCTCCTGATCGACCAAGCGCAGTGCCTGCTCACATCCACGCACCACTACGCCCGTAAGGAATTCTCTCCCTACTCTTCCCACGGTTCCCCTAGGGGCCAAATCTCATTTTTCGGACTTGATGTACATCTCGCTCTTACTTGGGTCACGCGAAGAACATCATTGCTGGTAATTAATACTGTCTCATGGAAATCTTTCACTTTCACTCCTGCAAAGTCACAAGCTCGTACCGCGCACTGTCTTTCCTGTACGATTGCAAGCAGTGAGTCATCCTCTTTTCTTGCCACGTTTACCATGAAGAATATATTCAGCGTGGGAGCAGTTATGCTTCCCTGTTGTTCAAAACGTTCCCCAAAGTCTCGAAATTGATATTTTGTTGCCTTTTATAGTCGAATAAGTAAAAATAAAAAAAATGGGAGTGTACTTGGAAGCTGAAACTAACGGTTTCTTCTCCCAATTAGTTGAAAAATTGTATCAGAAAAAATAGCAGTCACATCCATTTTCAAATCAATCCCCAAGAAGGACGCATCGAAATGGAAAAGAATTCCCTCGCTGGGGAATTTATCTCGTAAAGTGACCAGAACCTTTCCAGAGAACATTATAAAACCACCCTTCTATAATAAAGACAACTTAGGGAACCTTTTATCAAAAAACAGAAGTTCAGAATTCCCATAATAGAAAAGGGTGGAGTGTTTAAATTGCGTTGCGAGTGCTCTTCTATTTACATTGGACAAACTGGGAGGAAATTCCGTGAACGTGTGAAAAAACAATAACTTTATTTCTATAACAGAAACCCTTCTTCCCATTTTGCTAAGAACCTAACGGATGATAACCACACAAGTGACTTTGTTCCTGAGATTTTACGTTTGGAGAAGAAAGGTTTAAGATCTGATGGCTTGGAATGTTAGAACATTTCCCAGAACAGTAATTATAAGGATATATTGGCTAATGACTTGATATACTATTCCACCCGCTCCCCTCTCGTGGACCATCCTCTCTGCCACAGGCCCTCTCTCCATCCCCCCCTTACACACACACCAGTTTCCCCTCTCTTTCCACTCCGCCCACTTTGCCAACACCTCCCCCATCCTCTTCTCTGTCTAGTATATCAAGCTCTGTGTCCTCTGTACTTCACCTAATGATGACTTTATAAGTCGAAATCTAGGTCGTGCACAATAAAATATATGTAAGAAAAACAAACTATTTTCTTTTCCGATATGAATCGCTTCCCCAAGTGACGCCTCAAACCATTCTATTCAAACGAAATTTTAAAAATATTGTTCATGATCTGCACTTTGCTGAATAGTGGTCCCAATTATCCTCCTATAAACCCTAAAATTCATCTGAAGAGTGTGATTTCCCCCTTGTTGAAAAGCCCCTGTGTTTGAGGTAGATCTTAAAATAAAACTAAAAATAATGTTTATGCAAAATTGAAAGTTGTTGCATCGCAAAGTGATTCGTACTATATTTCTCTACTTTACATGACTCTCAAAGAAAATTTGCTGAAGTAGAGTATCATTATGAGGTTAACAGATCGATTTTTTATACAAAATAAAAGCCTTTCGGTGACAAAGAAACTTGAAAACAGCAAGGATCTTCTCTTCGGCATCACAAAGTTACTCCCCCACAGGCCCCTCATTGAATATCGCCACGTAAAAGGTTGTATATGACATAGCTTTTGTGCCTTTATTATTAGGCCTAATATTGTCTTCTGTGTTTCCTGCTATTTTCCATTAATTTTTTTGTGGTTAATTTTCAGAGACTAAAATATCAAACCTGTTTCCTTTTTGCTGTAAATTCGCCCGTTTTAATGGGAGCCTCCACTTTTATCTGAAATTATTTCTCATTAAAATTTTCACTATGGATCGTAGTCCTGTATACTATAGTTCGGAGACTTGGTCGTTGAGACAATATGTTAAGCGTATGGAAAGAAAGAAAACACGGCAATTCCACATTTACACTTTATTCAGACGACCATGGTTTCACCACTGCGTGGCATCTTCAGGTGAAGGCATACATAGTATAGGGCGGGTATATATATAGTACACAGTCAGGAAGGGGGGGTGGATTGGGAAGAAAGGAAGAGGGAGAGGTGGAGGAGTCTGGGTAATGGATAGGAGTGGGAGAGGTTATAGGGCACTCAGCGGGGGTTTGAAGGCTTTGCGTGGTTAAGGGGTCGTCTGAATAAAGTGTAAATGTGGAATTGCCGTGTTTTCTTTCTTTCTATACGATGGAAAAATTCCACATAGTAACGGCTAAAACAGTCCTTTATAAGATGTTAAGCCTTTGTTTAGGGGCTTCCAAGATGTGTGTAAGGAAAAGAATACAGAAATTAAGATGGGGAAAATGGGAAAACCTATGATGACGTTCTAAGAAGCAAAAGCCTGAGCTAATGTCTAAATTGAAAGAAATTAATTCCTGTAATGGAGTGCTGAAAGTGGCAATAGATGGGGAGAATGCTGTGAGAGCGAGGTAGAGGGTGGAAAGGAAAAGGCATTTTGGGTTGATTAATAGGTGGTGGAAAGTATACAGAGCTAATTTACAAGCTATTATAATATTTATTATTGAGTCTTAGGATATTTGGTGAGATAAACGAGTGAGTAAAGAGGGCTCACTACTACAATATCATGTACTATCCGTAACATTCATTCATTTGTTTTCCCCGAGATTCTATTTCCTTTTCCTTCTGAGGTAATTTCCAATTATTTTAATTTATAATGCTAAAATTACCTTCAAAAAGTTGAGTGAGTGGTGCTTTTTCTTGAGCTTGGAAATGGAAGTTAGAGAGAAAATGTTGAAAATCCTACTGTTGGCTAACAGGAGGCAACCTTTTAATATTTGAAGCTTTGGTAGCTTATAAGTTGGTTAGAATTTGCCGAAGATGGAAGGCAAGTTGGAGGATGTCAAGGTTAAGGACACCATCACTTTTGGAAGGAATGAGCGAAAGTGCTTACTGTGGGAAATTTTCAAAGGAGTTTCTCCACGCGGAAATTTACGGATGGATAACCTGTTTAGGAGGCAGGATTGAAAGTCTTACAAGGAATTTACGTGCGGATACTTTGAAAGAACTTTCTGCCAACTCTCGCAAATCTTCCTGTAAATAAAACCATAGTTCGCGGTGAAGCGGTAAGAATTTGGCTGATTCCTTTGCTAACGGGAAAATTATGTTTTACCCAGACAGGAAGGGAAAGATTTTTGCGTACCAATCGCTGAGTGGTATGTAATTGAATGTACTGAATTTTTTGTAACTATATTTATCAACAATTATATATCATTCAACTGAAAAATATTAGTATTTCTCAAAAGAATCTTTTTACCAAAGGCCTATATTTTTGGAATCAATTTCTTCAGTCGAATAAAAATTATTCATCTTTCGGTAATATTTTCGGGTGAGCTGTAGTATGAGAGATCTAACTATTGTTTAAATGAGGTTCACATAAATTAAACTTATTTCAACTTAGATTTATGGAATATTCTTGTCCATACTAAAAAGAAAAACTTGTACCGTTCCACAAATTTTTGTTATATGGTACAACGCGTTTCATCGGCTTGCGGAATCATCAGGTACAAATTTATTAAACAGACAGTGCCAGAATATATACCCTCAGTATAGAGTGGGGGCGGGAAGGTGTGGAAGGGCCTGAGAGGGGTGGGGGCCATCAGCTGCGTTGAGGGGTTGTTTTGACCATTTACAGGCTAGTTTCTCGGAGAAGAATGGGGAGGGGTACGGGGACGATTGCTCATTATAAAGGGTCGTATTAAGGTTTGCCAGGTGCCTTCTTATCCTTAATTTCTCGAAAGCGTTTGTACTGATGATGCTGCAAGTCGGTGAAACTCGTTGTACCATATAATAAAAATCTGTGGAAAAGTACAAGTCTTTCTTTTTAGTATGGATATTAAATACTTCCACGAAGTGAAACCTGAAAGAATAGCATATAGAATATTCTTGTGTTTAAAATTAAATAAGAAAACAAAGTACCACAGGCCCACCGTATATCACATGCCATTACAATTATCCTGGAGGAGAAATCCATCTCTTATAATGGTAGGGAGTTGTCTTATGTAAATTTTAAGCTTTCATTTTTAAAGATCTTGGTGGCTGGCAATATACAATCAAACTAAATTCAGGGATCAAGGAATCAAATAATAAATATAAAAATTGCATGTAATTTAACCTAATAATGCGATCAGCTATTGACTTCTGTGTGACTTCTCTGAAATATAAATTGGCAGGGTGATCTTAGTCATTAAGTGACCAAATTTTACGACAGCCCGCTAGCCTTTCCTCTTTTGTGTTATCTCTTGATTTCCAGTTTCCCTAATGAGGCGAGAAAAAATAAAAAAATGGAGATGGATTGACTACCAATTTTATTAAAAAAACCTCTTTGGTTACATGAAATTAACCTTCTTAAAGAGCTGAAATGTTTACTTAGTATTCTTAAGAAAGCATTTCGCGATCAAATATGGTGGAAATTCTGCACGAATGATTCATAGCTTCTTATTCATTAAGTTGAAAATTATTTAACGTTATAGTTTCATAAAGATGAAGTAGTATTAAACTCTGAATATGTAACCGTATCTATTAGATTTGAATATGTTCAGTAGATACGGAGATATCGTATCGATATCTCCGATGCATACACGACAATGTATTTTATGTTTTTAACTGGAAAGGGAAATGGTAGGCGATGTCTATTAGGATATCGTATACGATATTATCACCAGCAAGAGATTTCTTTCCATTTCATTATCATTGATACCATGTTTTATTTATTTTTTTATATAGTTTTCCGCTTTATAACTACAATGGCCGCTACTGATAGAATGGCGTGTTCAAATGTAATTTTATTATCAGAAATTTCAAGGTATCCTCCAACGAAATCGATTTCGCAAGTTTATGAGACATTGAAAAGTCAATCTGAAAATTATTGAAACTTTTAGTAGTGGAACAAACGTGTTACGCATTATAAATCTTCTGAAAACCATGGTATTTGAAGTGATTTTGGTTTGAGACGATGAAATTATGAAAATTCAAATTGGACGATGAATTTTACGTTTCGTCACGGACTAAAGTTAGCAATTATGGTGTGTTCAAAAAGAGACTGAGGTCACCTTTAATTTCTGTTAATATGGTAACTACGTACTTATTAAATAAATAGATTTTTATGTGAGAGAATACTGCCAAAAGAATTCATGAACTCGGAGGATTACAAAAGTACACCCAGAAACAGTCACATCTATCACCCCCCGCACCATCATTGAATTTTGGAAAATAGGAGCAGCAAAACATTTATGCAGTAGACTTAACTTTTTTATTTGTCGATATGGGAACCTTTTAGAGTAGCAGTTGCATTAGCTCTGGAGCTTATCCAGCTAAAAGCGTTTGTTTAGCACCGCCGTTGTACTTTACCGGACTGAATATACTTTAGACAC
Source organism: Hetaerina titia (assembly GCA_037158775.1). Taxonomy (NCBI): domain Eukaryota; kingdom Metazoa; phylum Arthropoda; class Insecta; order Odonata; family Calopterygidae; genus Hetaerina; species Hetaerina titia. The sequence continues at coordinate 78,828,688 of CM073773.1, read as the reverse complement.
GGTTCGATGAGGAAATAAAATAAAATTATTTTTACAGGTTGGGAGTTATGTAATATGCGGAAATTAATTCCTTAATCTTGTTTTTTACACTCTCATTAGCACTCTAAAATTTTAGTTTTTATATTAGTTTGTTGCTAGGGGTCTATTTGAAGGATAATCTTAAAATAAAACATCCCCGATTTCAGGATACCATAAATGAAAACATCCTATTCGGTCTCGCATGGTCTTCTTTTCCTAAACCCAGACTGGTTACTCCGGAGTATGTTTATGCTGTCGAAAAAACAAATTAAGCTATTAACGATGCTGTATACACTACACTAAATGGTGAAGGGATCGATCTGTAATAAATTCAATCCTCTTTATTCGTAAAGGGGGATTTATCGTGTCTACCGAGTCGCGAGGCTAAACTGCAATTTCTTTCATACTTTTGAAAAAGTTTGTAAGTTAGGTGAAATAACTTCAGAAAATGACTCCTTTATCCTTTAGGGTATATTTTACGGATCTTGGGCTTTATTTGTTATTATATTTTGGAGTTTCATTCTATTCCTCCCTGGAAAAATAATATTCTTCTCACATGCTCTTCATTTATCCGAGGGACTCCGTTTTTTGTAATAATATTTTTGGTGTAGGCGTTATGGATAAAGTTTTTTGAAATGCTGCCCTTGGTTACGATCTCTGTAACAAGCATAACAAAAAAAATGTATTTACTATTTTTTAATAACTATCAGTTGGAACCTTGTATTTCTTTGACGCAACACAAAAATGATGCGTTTTTTTTTAAAGACTGCCGCTGTATTTTACCATCGAATGCACGTCTGAATTTGCGCGTAATCTTTTTTATTTCTGCTCAGTATTTTATGAGTTCTTCTGCTATGGACGTCATTATCCTCTCAACTATTTTAAAAATTTAAGTGACATTACCATTAACTCCTGAACTCATTGGCGACTTCTCTCCAGTGTCATTTTATTTACTTGCTATCACGCTTGCATTTATATGGAATGCATTTCCCTACTCCGACACATTTAAAAATGTTCAAGAATATTTAAGAGATGCTCTATATGGAAGATATAGGGCATCTCTTAATGGATCTCAGCATCTCAATATGGAAGGTGGGTTGCGGTATTCCAGGGGGTAGAGCGTTGGACTAATGACCGGCCGGGTTCGATTCCCGGCCAAGGCACTCTGGGCACCTTCAGCTCCACCCATGGTAGTTGATTTTTCGGGTACCAGATCTTCCTGAAAAACCATAACCGGCACAGGGAAAGTAACTGGCCCCACTACCCTGATGTGTGATTATTCACACGCCGTCGGGCTTGGTACATGGGTGAGCTCTACCATCACCTACTAAACCAACCTTCGGGTTGATTACTGTGTTTAGGATTTTTTTCTATATGGAAGAGTTATGGGTTTTCAACCTGAATAGTTGTAATTAGTGTTTTTTATTTCTCCCACTGTCCATTAAAGTTCTCTATTGGATAGGTATCCTTTCCTTGATTACTTTCGTGAATTCAGTTTTCATTCCCATGAATATGGACTAAATAATGTGTGAAAACCTCTGGCGAATACTATTTTTACTCGTGCATAAATGTATAAAAAACTATGAGATCCATCTATTATCTAGTTAAGACTCAACAGTTAACAATTCCAGGAAATATGAAAATAAAAATCTTAACGAAGCATTAGTGTTTCAAGTGATCAAATGTAAAAGTGACCTCTTTTTGCATTAAAACGATTAGCAAACCGTCACTCAGTTTCTGTTTAGTATGGTTTCCATGGTCACGTGGTATTCCTCGGACCTTCTCTCAAGTCTGGAAATTTGCATTGCAATTCAAATCGATCCCTCCCTCGGCTATGACGTAGGCTTGCTGACCATGTGGCAATCAATGAATTGCGTTGATCGCCGTCAGTTTGATACATTAGGGATTATTCGAATTGGATTCAAAATATAATCCACACCAACTAATTCATATCTGATGATTGCGCAATTTTAACGACTTTTTAATAAATTACATATTTTTTCATACACGAAGTCTTTCAAAGATATTCCGAGCTTAAGCTCGCGTGAATATGCATTCTTTTAGAAGTTAGACATTGCTATTAGAGGCTATTGCGTTTATATTTAACTGGGTTAAATACTTCTTACCTCATGAGTAGAAAGTACTAATCTTGATAGAAGCCTCTAAAATTCCTTCGAAAAAAATGGTCAGTTCTGGGAAAGGTACACTTCTACTGGGAAGTTAAATTAAAGCTTTTTTAAAGAAATGGGTAAAAATAGGCTCTAAGGCTAGTTTTCAGTAGTCTTTTTTACGGGACCTTATCATACGTGAGGTATCACAGAGCAGTGGATTACTGATCTTAAGGCCCATGTTCGATTCCGGGTGACACTTTATGGCGAACTCAGCTACACACTCAAACTGGGTGACTTTTTGGGTAACATACGTATATGCCTGGGAACCATGGCAGGTACAGGGAATGTTTCTGGCCCTCATACCCCGATATGAGAACTTCACACGCCATTGGACTTAGTACTGCGTGGGCTCGGCCCACACTAATAAAACTGACCTCTTGGTTGAAAACTGTGGTTTATCATAGAAACTTAGATTTATAATATGTTTATGAATAATTAAAAAAATGATAATGAGGGTTGATGCAAGATATTAAATACCAGGTACAACTACTCATTCGTAGAAACAACGAAAAAAAGAAGACTACAAGGTGTGATTAAAGAAAGACCGGACTAATTTTATTCTGCGCAAACCGTTCAACGGACCGTAACGAGACACAGTAGGTCATCTAGCGACAGATCTGATAACTAAAACGAGAGGTGTTGCGTTTGTTTACATCGAGTCGTTACGCAGCAGCAGCTGTAAACTGTGACCGCGTGTCCTTTATACAATTTTTCTATGTGTTAATAGTTGTATTCCGATTATATATTAAGCATAGTAATATAACTATCTTTTACATGAAGTTGAGCGAATGTTTGATTGTTTATCAACGGCGAACGAATAAGTTTGATAAAAAAGAAAAACTGGTTTACAGTGTATATTTTCACTATGTTCAACATGGCGGTCATTTGAAAAACTTGATTTTTTTCTCCCGATGTCCTGATTCCGAGCATACCGTCTGCGCACGCAAAGAATAGTAATGGAAACTTAGGGGTACATAGCAGGATACCTGCCGAATCGACGTAAAGGTAGCTCCAAATCCTTAAATAGGAGCCATTTTTAATCAATCCTGTGTGATAATAGGAGTTCTTTTCGGTCTTCCATTGGGGAATACAATTTTTATACTATGTATTCCGTTGAATGGACAAAGTGTGAGTATCAATTTTCGACGTGAATGCTGAACATTTAACATGAAAGTTACATTCTTTAAGACAAATAACAAGTTTCAAGGACGAATTGTTGACAAAAAGTAGAAAATAAGGTACGTTATCCAGTCTCTTCTTCTGGATAACGATGTTATTTTTTTATGAAAACTTCTCCAGAATAAATGAAAGCTCCTTTCATAGTGCTTCATTTTAAGGGAAAACTATAGTACATTTTAGGGACAACAGCTTTATAGCAAGACCTTTGGGAGAAGTTCATAAGTTTTTACTGTGAATCTTGTTTACCCTTAAGTTTTTTAATTCTTAAAATTGGATATATTGTTCATACTATATTTCCTTATTTTCTACTATAATAATCTTATTTCCTTTCATCTTTTAATGTGTTGATTGGATTTGGAAAATGTCCCTTAAAGGATTAAAATTAAAAAAATATTCCCGCGCATTGCGCTTGCAAAACATTTATGTTTGATTTGAACGAATAACCGCCCGCGTATTCGTCGCATGGAGCGTCGTTGAGACCCATAACTGAACTGTTGCTCAGAATCTTTCCGCTCGGCAAGGACTTTTTTCAAGGGCGAATTATTTTCGATTCAGTTCGGAAACTTTGTTTTGGCTGTCTAGTAAATTGCAGTCGAAAACTGATCAACTGCGGAGGGGGACGGAAAAGAAGAGGAGGCTCATGTCAAACCGTGCGCGAAAGTTGCTTCCTTTGTTTTCCTTCCCATCCATTTCGTCTCCGACGTTTCTGTAATCGAAAAAAATAAATGAATGACGGGCGAGGGTGAATCTAGGATGCCATGCGATGGAAAGAGGAGCCAGAAGGGAGGGGCGATGGGCGGGTTGGCTTATCGTGCCTTCTCCACCGTGACCTCTGCAAAGGCTTACCACACTGCCCCACATTTCATTGGCTTTTTCCTCCTTTACCGCGTCCAATCCACCTCCTCTACACCTTGTCGCACCTTTATAAACCCCTAGATCCCCTACTCCATTTCTCCTTCCTCCCCCATTGATTCGATCGTTCTCCTTATTAAACTCTCCTTTTCTTCCTCTTTTTTTCCCTCATTCCCCGGCTCACTCCTAGATGTCTGCACTGTCTGTCGACTCAACGGACCGTCACTCACTGTACATAATTCAGTCGCGCAACAATGTGCTTGGCACCGAAGTATTTCTGACTCTCACGGCAGAGGGCAGCGTGAGACAGGAGAATTTATAACGGCGGCAATAAAGCACGCGAAATGCAGGGAGAGAGGGAAGCTCCCAAGCTACCGGTCGAAGGTTTCGGTGAGAAGAGAGACGACCGCGTAGGCTGAAACCAAGAGGTCGTCTTGATCGTCCCTCTCTCGGACTACGCATTTGATTTAGCCGAGCTCTTTTCGAGCATAACGAAGAGTTGGAAGTGAAAGAAAATAGTGTTCCTATTGGCTCGTTCAATTATTGTCCTCGAATCGAGAAAGGGTCTCCATTTTCTCATCAGCGTCGCGTTGGGTTGCTGTGTTTTTCGTTTCTCCTCGTGCAGGGTGTCCTCCCCCTTTCATTCGATGCATTGCGCAAGTGCACTCGTGTGATTTGGGATTCGCTTCTCGTCCTGCCAGTGTTGGGAAGGTCTTCCACGTTCTTCCAGATATTTCCCGAAGAGTGTTCGTCTCTTTCTCTCTCTCACTACATTTTTTTCCCGCCCCGTGTCTCGCGTTCGACGTGACCCAGTAGAGCGCAGTCGCCCGGCGTTGTTATCGTTTCTCCACGTGCGAGCAAGCTGGCGATTTCTTTCGATCCGCCTCACACACGGGCCAGGAAAAGGTGATTGCAACGAGGAAGTAAGCTCAAATGGTTTCCAAAGCACAGATATCTCACGCTTGAATCGCACGGGAGTGAAGGAAGTCTTCTCTCTCTCGCTTGGTGCGCATTTCTTCCATGAGCGCATTGCTAATATCCTCAACGAATTATGAGATTCGTGAGCTTCTCGGTGAGAAAAATCTCATCTCAATACGCATATTAAATTCTTTGCTTATTTGCAATAGCTACAAGGCACAATTTCTAGAAAGAGTAACTGGCTTTGCTATCCAATGCTTTTATCATACATAGTTCGTATTGTCACTTGCTGAAAAGCTCAGCACCTTCTTACATTTGGTTTAAATTTTACGGTGCAATATTACGTTGCTCACGCTTTCGATTCGGCTCAATTTATGCATTGCGGTTTTCTAAGGTTAATTTCGAGTTCTTCGGAGAAAGAACAGCCTAGGCTCATACGATGTTTTGTTGTTACATTAAGGCTTTTTTTGCACTAAAGTCGGATTGAATCACCATATCAATCATCAAATGCCTTTGATGCGTAAACACGATAATATTACTGCAACATTTTGAGTACTATACTGCATGAAATATGAGTTGATTCTTTAATAAATAATTGTTAACATTCTTGAACTTGAATGTTCCAAAATTGTTATCATATGGTGCATGATATGGAGTGCAGCGTATAGAAAGGTAGATCAGCTAGATATGAAGTATGTTTAGTTTTAGACAAAGTTGTGCGTTGGAAGGAGAAAAAAATATTGAGGATCATTAATAGAAAAAATGAACATAGTTTTAGCCTACGGAAAGTTTCAATGATAAGATCATCAGTTCCAGTATTTCCAGCCAAACGTGTATGTTTTTGAGCAGGTTAAATTATTATCTTGTTTTTAGAACTAAAAGTGTTCTTTCTACCAAGCCGCAAAGTACGTTAGAAAAAAGTGATATTCAAAATCACTTTTTTCATTCAATAATTTTGGAACGTCATATTTAGATAAAATATAAAATAAATCGTAATTTTCGGTATTCGACAACCTAATTCAAGGTGGTAAAAACACAGTTACCTACTTCTCAGACTAGTATTTTATTAATGTTCGTAAGGAATTGATTGTCAACCCGAACGATTTTCTTCTCGGATGATTCGGAATGATTGTGAATTAATTCGTTAGGCACACGGATGTGCTCCAACAATTTTTTCATAAAATGTTTTTTAGCTTCCGTTAAAATTGAAAAAGTAAAAAAATACAGAATAAACACGCATGATGATTTAGTTACACAAATATTTGGTTCTTTTTATCAGAAGTCATTCCATTTCCACCGATATAACCGAATATTCTGCACCAAAATGAATACTTCACTATTGGAAAACTGTTACACATTAAAGGTCGAAACATCACTTTACGTTGGAGATCATGGCATCGCTTCCGTCTCTGTTTACATCCTTGTAGATAAACACTACGTTAAATTGGCAACTGGAATTTCTGACTCGGCTTATCACTGTTTGTGTATTCGTATTCACGTAGATGTTATTTCCACGCTTCGCTTTGGCTATGTTCGTCTTTCTCTGTAGATTTGTATTCAATTTAATTTATCCTAAAATACCTTTTTGTTGCTTGCAATAAGGAAATGCACTATTGCGATCAGTTTTGCGTAGGATTGAGTTATGTGTGAATCGGTATTCCCTTGCCTTGCTTCAACTCTGGTGCTCATCTCTTGGTGCACGCGGTGCAGGTGGTTGCTTTGAGGGGAACATGTGGCAGGTGCTTGGGAGCGGGAGCGCTGTCTTGTGCCTCGACCGCGGACCTCGCCTTAACCTTCCATTCCTGGAGATTTCGCCTTTGCCGTTGAACAGGGACTCAGAAAAGGACGATAATCTCCTGCTACACCATCCGTTTCTTCTGAGGGCGTTCTGGTGCGGCCGCTTGCAGGTACAAGATGCAAGAGGGAGTGCTAAACCCTTGATATGGGAGTGCAAACCCCGGAACAAATGGGTCAATGTTGAGAAAATGTCCCTAATTTTCCATGCATTATTAAGGGAAGTGATATTGGTCATAATATTTGTTTGTCGTTTGTTTCATTACTATGCGTGAGAAAAATATTGAGGGTGAATGTGTCGCCTTTCCCGAATAAATTGTTCCTGATTGCCTTACCCTATTCAAGTGAGGTTTTGGTGAACACGAAATTTCTTGTCATTAAGTAAGTTCAGTGGTAAAAAAAATAAACCAAAGTTTGATCTATCCTCAATGAGAGATTATTATATTCTTATTTTTTATAATAGAGGTGATTTTTTGCCCAGAAAACATAATTTTGTAGTGGGAAGCCAAATATCCTCATCTATACTCGCGATTTTCTTCGATAGATGTCAGGTCTGATGTAAATGTAAGTTTGTTTTAAGCACATATAAAGTATCAGTCATATTTTTATCACCAGTCGAGAAAATGGTTGTCATAAAATTTTTTGGTAAAAATTCTCTGCTCAGGGCATGAAACTTTCTACCAAATGACTAATTGAAACCAAAAATATTCATTCTGCAACAGAAAACGTGACAAATATGTAACTATTGACATACAAATTATATTAAACAGCGAATGTATATATTCACATCAAATTCTTAGTTGAGTAGTTTTTTTGCAGTCTATTGATTATTGATGAACATCTTCCATAAAGTAAAACTCGAACCTGAAGGAAAAATCATCAGAATTTTCCTTTCAGTAATTTAAGCTAATCACTCCCTCATGAAGGTTAAATACTCGTATTTACACATGATAGCATGCCTATGTTTCTGCATAGTAAAATTAGCGCTAATCATCGTTTGTGAGTGAAACTTTTAACGCAATCAGTTTGAGATAATAATATTTAACTGTTAGTTTTTGCTGTTAATTAAGAAAATATATCCTACAATTCCATCTAATCTAATTTAAACATTAGTGATTATTAATTAACATTAGGGATTAAGTTTTCAGTTGATTGACTCACCATCATTGAGAGAACAAGGAAAGTAATGGAGACGATCAGACAATGCGCTGCATACGTTTGGAAGTTGTTATAGCATTCCGATCAAATATTTGTTCTGGAATCATTTTGAATGATTGGACCTTATTTTGGTCAAATAATGGGCAATACGCTTTTATTTAAGAGTGAAAAGGTTTTCTTAAAGAGGTTTTTTTTACCTTCTTTCATAAAGTTTTTCACATTACTAGATATTTTTATCCAATGCAATCAGGAATCGATTTTTAGTATTTTGTCAAAGAGTTTCTACTTTTTTATGTAAAACTTTTATTTATTAAACCGTATTTCTCAAAAAGAGAACTGAATATTCACTTATATGCAAAAATAAAGATATTTACACTTTTGATATAAACCAAGTTTTATCATCATCATGGGCAGAAAGGGTATAATACGATTTGTACGAAAAATTATATTAAAATTATTTAGAAGACAATTTCACGAGCGTCTATTGCATGTATTAATAAAATTCTAGACAGAAGTCTGACAAGGTTGAATTTATTAGTAAGCGCAATAAATAAATTTTTTGTGATTTTTTATACTCTTTACTTAAATTACCATGCTGTTCTAACTCTAGTTTTGTTTGATCTAAATGCCAATAATATAAGTTTCCATATTTTCTTACTTTCATTATTTTTTTAAAATATAAAGATTGTGTTTTAAAGCATTTGCAACTATTTTCAGTTTATTGGGTTATCTTGAGCATTCGAAACGCGAGAAGCCAAGGATTATTGACCGACGGAATGCGAGAAAGCCATCTATAAATAAAAAAAACCAAGGTTGAGTCGACATTCACATGGAAACCCACCGCGAGGAATATTTTTCGATTTCCGATTCCTCCTCAGGGAAGAGATTCTCGAAAAAATGAATTAGAGTGGCGGTTTAGATAATGTGGCTGCCATCCTGCGAATATTAAAATGTAGGTTATCTCTACGCAAAATTCTAAATAGCATAAGTTCGTATTGCTATTTTTTATCATAATGAATTGGCACTTGTTTTGGAAATGGATTCTTACTTACTTTTATTTCATTAAAGGAGACTAAATTCTTTCTTCAGAGTACTGTTTGCGTTACTTTTCAGAATTCGTTTTCATTAAGAAACGAATTTTCCAAAAAGTAAAAAAAAATGGTTTATTCAATATCTGGCAGACTTGAGCTAATAGGTATCTTTCCCATTCCCAAATATTTATGGAATGGCAATACAGGATTATTAAATAAAATAAATTAATTAAGTTAAATTAATAAAGTAGAGGATTATTAAAATATATTAAAATGCTACAAGTCTGAGAATGAAAAGAACTATCCGTTGTACCACCGGATGCCACCGTCTTATGTTGTGGAAAAATTACAGGTATCTTTGATAAATTTTAGTAAATCTTGAAATAATATGCCTTGAGCCTTATACTTACGCATTATTTCGACTTAAACTGAATATTGGCTGGATAGAAAATTGTTTTGCTCAGTGAAATCGATATTTATCTTTTTACCATATGAACATTTGCAATCATCTTTCTCATTATTTTGCTCTAATTCTCCTCAATATTTGTTTTTTATTCATTGACACGCATTCGTAATGTTATATAAAAAATATATATGGCATTATTGTTTCTCCTTCATTAAGCTTTGGAGCTTTACTCAGCGCGAACAAAAACTTGAGGGAGAATCTAAATTTCAATACCAATGCTGAATTTTTTCTGTCTTCTCTGGAAAATGTTTTTTTTTTCGATACAGAAGGTTGTTTCATATCTGTAAATGGAAGGCGAGTGCTTTTATTATCACATAATTGACTATTTTTTTCACAATACATCCTGTGGAGTTTTAAATTGAATAAGATTCGGATGCTGTGGAGATTATTTGTGGATGTTACTGTGGATACTGCGCTAAAAGTGTTTTCCTCACTGTTTTCTATTACGATTTCATTCCATTCACGGCATGGTGCCTTTCTTTAGAGACAATTAAGATTGTTCATACAAGTTCATGATTTATGAATCAATATTTCTTTTATTTATGTCGATAAGTACATGTCCACGTCTGCATTCTTAGTAGATTTGTTATTTATATTAGACGAATACTTCTTCATCTAAAAAAGAAATGGAAACGATTTTGTTTCTCAGAATCATCACTTTTGAATTTACATTGCCTAGTATCCATCGTCACCTGATTCCTCGAGGACTTACCTTTTGGTTGTCTTGCATTGTGTTTCAAAGGAAGCCAGCTAGCATTAAAATAGTGCCAAATGACAGTGGTCCTAGCAGTAATGCATTAACTATTCGTTTAATCAAGGTTTAATTTTAAGATAAATCCGACACACTAATGAAACATTCAGGTGACGAAAAAAAATATGAGTGTTGAGACCAAATGTCGTATTTCACCATTAATGAGGATATAAAAAATGTTTTTTTTTTGGGTGCAATAAGAGTGCTCATTTTGATGAAATAATCTTTCCTCGAATGAGGTTGATGTGTTATGAGGAAAAGAGTTGAGTTTTCCGCCAGGCAGTTTAAGCGAACACGTCGGCCCATTTCCCCACATCTTGAACGCATGATCGGCTCGACTATCCGCGTGCTTCTTGGCTGTTAAAAATGCTTCTAAGCGGTAAAAAAAAATTCTTTAACATGCCTTTAAAACTTGCTTTGTGCGTGCATTTCAAAATACTTACCAAGCAAGATAAAGAATGTGAACTACCATTATGGTTGCACATTTTGTAATATAACGTAGAAAATGGTGACATGCATTCATTATATAATATTTAAAGCAAATTTTTTCGTAGAAATTTGTAATTAATAAATGCACAAATAGCATTATTAACACAATTAAAATGTAACCTCGGTGTACCGCAGGGGAAGTCTATTTTAAATTGTTGGACAACTTTGTAATGCATCCGTAAACCTCGGGAAATGCTGAAGTTCACTGAAAGAAACGTAATAACTTCAATATCATCAAGAAATTTAAGTTTCCATAAAATGCAAATATTTTTCATTGATACAGTGGATTCTACCTATTAAAGGTAGGTTTTGAAAATTCACTAACGACTATTTCTTTCTAGTAATTTCGCAAACTTTCTCATTTGTTGTCATTCAATATTTAGTACTTTGCAATTTCTGTCCGTTTTCATGCTGTCTAGAAAGCGTATTCTATTCCTTCCTCTGTTCTATCCCCGCTTATTCAATATTTTCTCCGTTTTATCACGGAATTCAACGTATCACTGTCTTTCAGTTTCGTATAACTTCCATCCACTTTCTCTGCCTTCTTCGGATTTACCCCAGTTACTCTCTTCGTCCAATCCATTTGAAGTATCGGCGATTGTTTCATATCTGTCCAAATTATTTTCTCCATTCTTCACCACATCCACAACAAAAAAGTCTCTTATCTGTACTCATCATCTTTTCTCAAATAGCAGGTTTCACAATTATACAGCAGTACGCTTCATATTTAAGTCCTTAAAACTCTTTTCTTCGCGTCTTTAATCAGTGTTATAATGAAATCTCTTCTTGCGAATGCCTCTTTCTATAACGCAATTCTTGCTTTCTATTGTTTCAGGCTCAACTTTGGGGAAGTTCATGTTCATTAAATAGAGATCACAATGAATATATCCACTGTTCTTTATTCTCGTACAATTCAAGTACCTGATGATGACGCCTAAGCGTTGAAACTAGTTGTACGAGAATAAAGAACAGTGGATATATACATTGTGTTCTTAATTTAATGAACGCAATTTTTCTCCTAATTTCCCCACTTTCTACACCTCTTTTTCTCAAAAATATCGCCCAAATACAGTACCTGGTCCACTTATCTTTAGTTTATTCCCTACTGCTTAATGTTGAACTTAGTTTTTATACTCGTACTTTCCAGGATCTTATTTTTTTCTTGTGCCTAAGTCACATCCCTTACATTTATGGGATTGCTCTTGTAAAGAACTCGGTAATATCTGCAATCACTCAGCTGTATTGTTCCCCGTTTGTTGCTCCATAATCTGAAGACTCAACTTATTTAATCATCTCGCGTTAACCATTACCGTCTCTAATCACCTACCTTATTTAAAACCTCAGCGTTTTTCTTGATAAATTTATTTTATTCATTCTTGGCCACAATCATCTTAAAAGTCTTTCGTCTACGCTCATAGTCTTACCTCAAAGACTAGGTTTCTCATCCACGAAGTGCCTTTACTGGAAAATTATTGAAAAAAAGAAACATGGGATTTTTTCAGAGAAATGCATTCGTTTGTCAAGAAGAGCTTTTTGAAATGACTAGTGGAACGATTGTGGGCACCCTTGAAAACCTCTGTGTGTTATTTTTTTTTGGAACTCGTCTGTTTGCTCGCGTATATTCTAAGAACCCAATGAGCCACGCATGGCAAGTCAATGGTTTTCCCAAAGCCGAGCCATAAGCACCTCGACCCAGGCAAAACCCCGACGTGCAATAAATATGTTAGCTGCATTACTCATGACATCAAACCGTAAATCTTGACTCGATTACTTAATCGATAATTAAAATTTATCCGATTACAAGCATTCTTAATTTCTCTATTATAATGTGTGATTGTCTGATTATAAGATGTACTGATCCTATCGTTTTCTATGAACTAACTATATAACTAGTTTAAAACTAATTTTCTGTTTTACCCTTTACGTTAAAGTTTATGTAAACCTCAGGTAACCAGGTATCTGCTTTATTGTAATAAATTGCATTAATTAAAATACCAACTAGTAACTACAGAAAAATGAAAGGAAATTATTCGTACTATTTGAAGGTATTGCATTGTTTATCTTAACGATTGAGTATTATTATTAATTTAAAAATAAAGAAGAGGGAATCCTGATGTGATTAGTAGTGGTAGTAGTAGTCACTGCAACTACTAAGGGAGGCAATCAACAGCTTAGGTCATTTGGGCCATCAGGAGTAGTTGGGTAATTTTGTAGGGATAGGGTTACAGAAACAAATAATTCTTAGTGATTCCCCAACACTTATGTTATTACGATACTACCGATTTCGATTGCTGACTTTCATCATCAAAGTATAATAATGTTGATTCGATATGAGTCGTTTCCTTGGAAATGATTCAAATTGTGAAACCTAGAAATGAATGTTTGTTTAATGACCGTTCTTATGAATTTTGTACCCCAATTGGCTCTCTTATTTTCCTTCCTGCACAAAATGCAGAATGATTCATACGTCTGGACTCACAACACCTTCCCCCTCCCCGTTTCTGACCTTTTCCTTCAATGCCTCCTAATTATTTCTCCTTTATCCGTAGGAGGTTGGTTATTTCTAACCCCAACTCTTTCCCCCTTTTCAATTACTTTTCTCCTTTCTCCTCCTTCTCTCTTTCCCTTCCCTCATACTCCCTCCCTCCAGAAAGTATGGCGTAAATATGAGAGCAGAACAATATTGCTTTACCTCAATAATGACAGTCATCTACTACAAAGTCAACTAATACCAACGTTGGTAGCTTAATTAAATAATTGTTTAAAATTGTTAATAACTCTTTGAGTCTATGATATTGTACGATTCCACAAATTAAAGTTCGGTTACATGAATTTTATTTAGAGGTATGATGCCCAGGAAATGAGGTAAAGTTCAGATTAAAAACTTGGCGTCGGCATTGGCTTAATCTTTGCAGATTGCGTCAAGCGATTCACAACTTATTGTCCAATCCCACGTGCGGCATACTCCATATGAATTAGCCTCCAAACAGCACCTTAAACAGGGATACCTCTACAAAATTCTGCCACCTACGGGGTTCAAACACTTACCCTTGAGGTGAGGGTACATAAACCACCGCACGAACCCGATCCCCATTCTGATAGAAAGCTAAATATTTTTCATACATTAATAGCTTCTTCAACTTTATCTCAACAGACCGTGTTACTTGAAGGCTTCGAAGGGGAGAATTAATTTTAATAAAACGTTATCGGTCTGAGACGCGGCAGTCCAGGGGTAGAGCGTTGGATTACTGATCGGTTTGCCCTTGTTCGAATCACTGTGATGACTGTGGGCACCCTCAGCTTCACCAAAGCTGTATGGATTTTCGGATACTACATATTACTGGAAAACCATAGGCGGTACAAGGAAAGGAACTGACCCCCTCTCCCCAGCCCTGTTTCTTAAATCTCGCACGTCTTTGGACTTAGTGCTAGGCAAGCCAACCACCAATAATCAAAACCAACCTTCGGATTGATTGCTGTGGTGGCTATAGGGTGGTCATCTCGTATGCCCGAACTCTTAACTCTTTTAATGTCTACCTTAGATCCTTATCAATATTCATATATGTATGCCGTGCGGGAAGTATGTTTCAGGTGAGGTCACCGATCTCAAACGATCATCAAGGGAGTGAAATCGTGATCGTGACGCAAGGGCGGGGTGGGACGAAGCAATTTGTCTCTGCGGGTGTGAATGCATTCGTTCTTTACGAGCGGGCGGCGGGATGGGAAGTGGGGGGGAGGGCGGGTTGGGTGGGCAGTTGAGGGCACCGGAGAACTCCGATGCAGAAGAAGAACCGGGAGAGTCGACACTTCATTCTCCTACCAAACACGCGAATGGGGGGGGGGGGGTTGTGATGGATGCCATCGACCTAGGGATCCGATGACCTTGAAACGTTTCCGAGAGGTCGTCTGGAGTATTGGGTCTCTTTGCGAATAAACCCCATTAATCCTTTCCCTCATATTTCACCCATGAAAGGAGTTCTCTTTCTTTTTTTGCTCCTTTTCAAGAGGCGTTTCATTAAACTCAGACCGCCAGTGAGTCCCAAACCTCGAGACAATAACCTCGTCCCCAGAACAATGCACCTCCGTCCTTAACGACCTTCCTTCTGCGAAATTCGGAAAATTGGCAGGGAGCGGTCATTTTTATTTGGATAAAACCGTCTGATATGGTTAAATTATGATGTAGATTTTTTGTAAGTGTATGGGACTAAAAATAGACTGGAGTTCTTTATTGTTTCTTGCGGATTATCAAGCTTTGCGTGGCCTGCCTCGCAAAAGATTTTTCAATGCGGAGAAGGACGTCAGTCTGCGGTCAGTGTGTGGGCCTAGACGAATAATTTCTTAGACCGGTCACGAAAGGGTTCAAGGTCAAATGTGATAACGCGTTGTACAAGATTATCATCGCCTCTATCTTTTTTTCATAAAAATATTCACAAGGTGATTAAAGGAGTGAGTATAATGCTCACACAGTAGTGGCAATTCATTTTATAAGCATATTTGAGTCCAGGTTTCAAACAGTCCTGGAGCCCTTTTATGAAAGCTATAACTCAATTTATTTACAATCTTTCTGTCGACAGTCTTAAATGCAATTAAAATTTCAAATTTTCACAGTGTAATTTGGACAATTAATAAGTCTTTTTACTATTATTACCGAGAGTTGACTTACGTACAGGGACACTTCAACTAAATTGTGGCTTTGAGAAATGGCCCCCTGGTTATTCATTGATCTAATGTATTGCGCATTGAGCAATGTATTGATACAACGCTGTCTGAATAATAGTGTTATTTACCAAAGGAAATTAATAAAATATAGTTTTTGCATCAAATGTGAAACAATAATGGTATTGAAAGAAAGGAAATTTGAATCGTTGATTATTTGGGATTCATATTTTTGTTCATTGTTTGTCACGTTGCGTATTAATAATCAAAATTAATGAGTGCCCATCAGAAGCTTATTATTGGATAACGTTACATTATATTCTATTCTTTTGCCAAGAAACAACTCCCAAAGTTAACTGGGAGCTGGTGATTTTTCGAAAATCGACATATTGCATATCGTATTATGGAAATTTGGGAGCCCTAAGGGGTAACGACGCTTGGACACGATAAGTAGGAGAAATCGACGAAAAGGGCGTGAGTAAATCCCTTGGCAGATAACGATTGTGTAATTTGATTTCCAAGTCACTGAGAGTATTCTCAATGCGCCATGTCCATAGCAATTAAAATATTTGATGATTTATCGGGTAATGTGTTTTCATCCATTAAAATGTTGGCAGTTTATCCAAAGACTAATGTTTTGATGGGATGTTGTAGATAACTGAAAAATCAATATGAAGAAAAGGCAATTTTTAAAATCGGATTTTTTAAAAATTCTAACACTTATTGCTTATTCTTACCAAGTTTTTATAATTTTTTCTATTACACCAAATTTGAAGTTTATGTGATTGAATTTTGATTCTTTCAATGAATTTCTTTGTCCACTGATGCTCATATTATATTCCCCCAGTACTTGTACCATAGCACTTAGAGTTGCTTGCAGGTCCTCTAGCGTTTCCGCCACTACTGCGATGTCATCTGCCAATCGGAGCTTTTGATTTCTTCTCCATTTATCTCGACTCCTTTGATACCCAATTTCTGTGTTTCTTCTATTCCCTCTTCCGGGTATACGTTGAATATTGCTGGCGAGAGGTTTTTCATTTTTAGTTTGCATTGTTGTAACCTGATTCTTGTAGAGGTTATGGATAATTCTTCTGTCGTTGTAGTCCAATCCAATAACTTCTAGTATCTTGAACATCTTGTTTCATTCGACGTCTCCAAGTACAAGAATGCCATATACTCGTATATAGCTCATTTACTTGTCTCATTTTCAGCCAAAACTCTCAAGTTGACAATAGCCTCTCTTGCTCCTCAGTTTTTGTTGAATCCGAATTGGTTTTCTGAGAGGTATCCTTCTATTATTTGGCTAATTATTCGAGTAAGGATTCAAATGCTTGAGTCACCAGGCTCAATGCTCTGCGCTCTTCGCATTTATCTGTTTTCGGTTTCTTCGGTATTGCAAGCATTATACTTTTCTCGAAGTCTTCTGGCATCTTTCCGCTGTCGAAGCTATCTATGATTATCCAATAGAGGGCATCTTTCGCTTTGATCCCCTATGCCTTGATTATTTCTCCGTGTGTTTTGCCAACTCTTGTTACCTTGTTGCTTCTCAGGTCTGCCACAGTTCTCTGGAATTGGCTTCTTAATATCTGCGGACCCCGATCATCTTTGCTTTTCATGCTTTCATCCTTAATTAAGCCATCTTCTAGTGGTTTGGGAGCTTGATAGAGTACTTCAATATATTCTTTCCATCTATTCCCAATGTCGTCATAATCTATTTGTATTTTTCCATTGGTGGATTGGATGTTTTGCGATTTTGTTTTTCTTTCCCCGTATTGCCTCTTCACTAGTTTATAAGTCATCTCGCTATTTCCCTTTTTTATGTTGCCATTAATATTCTCGCAGCAGCTTTCTATCCATCCTTCCTTTGCCTTCTTCCACTCTCGTATGATTTCGTTCGGCAACTGTTTGTAGAAGTCTTTTTTAATCTCATTTCTTGGATTCTTGTATTTTCTTTTTTTGCTAATGAGACCTCTTATTTGAGCTGTTATCCATGGTTTCTTAGGTGTTTCTTCCGCCTTACTCACAAGGAGCTCATCTTCAGCTTTGGTAATTATGTTCTTCATTTCTTTCTATCGGCTGTGCTGGTATTTTCATGATTTCCTTCTATTTCCCTTTCGACGGCCGGGGTGAACTTTTCTCTTATGCTCTTTTCTTCCAGTATCTTTGTGTTCCATCTGGGTTGTTGTGTGTCTTTCTCCGTCTCCTTGTATCGCAGTCTGCTGTCCGTGATCACCAGGTTGTGATCGCTATTTATATCTGCGCCGGGGTAGCTCTTACACTTCTGAACTTGGTTCTTGTATCTTTTCCTGACAAGAATGTAGCCAATTTGGTATCCTGCTTTTTCTCCAGGCATCTTTCATGTGTATCTTCTTCTCGGATGTTGATCGAAGATGGTAGTTGCCACTACATTTTTCTCGTTGCAGAATTATCTCAATCTCTCTCCTGTGGCGTTTCGTTTTCCCAATCCGTAGTGCCCCTCGCTACTTCCCTCTTGCCTCTCGTCGACCATAGCGTTCCAATCTCCCGTTATTTTCCTTCTCTTTTACTGTTCCTAGAACCTCTTCCAGTTTCTCGTATACTTCCTCTATTTCCTCATCTGAATGACTGGACGTTGGCATATACACCTTTACTATCCCTGTATCCGTAGGTTCTGCCGCTAACTTTATCATCAATATCCTTTCATTATATTGTCAGCACGACATTATTTTTCTTGCACATTTCTTTGTGAGTATTATGCCTACTCCTGCAATTTTCTGGTCGTCTCCCGGGTATATCATCCTGTGGCCGTCGCTCCAGAAGTCGTTCGCCCCCACCCACTAAATTTCGCTCAATCCCAGAATGTCTATCCCCAGACTATCCATCCTTGCATTTGCTAATTTCCCGCACACCCCTAATGACCTAACGTTTCATCCTCCAATTCTGCATTTATCCACCTTGACTTTATGTTCCCCTCCCAGTAGTTTCCACCCGGAGATCCGATTTGGGGACTAGTTTACCTCCGGAATATTTTATCGGGAGGAAAGCCATCTTGACACATTTGAATGCAAGGCTGCATATTACCAACGTATTGGACTTAAAATCATTCGTAACCTACAGAATAATCTCCATCGCTCATCTTTCAAGACGAATGTCATTAAAAGTGATCATGTAATTTTTACTGCAATGATATTTTGTCAGGCTGCTCATACTTCTCAAATCAGTACATACCTTAAGTTCGGAAATTTATTGAAAGTGATAGAGCAGCTGGGACGAATGAAATTTTGCTAAAAAATCATCAAATTTTTGTTCATTTTTGGTGAGTCACGTAAAATAATAAAGAGATATATATTTGAAACACTTAAAAAAACAAACCATGCATTTTAATTCCGGGGTCCCTTGGTAAAATTCCATCAGTTGAAACTTGGAATACATGGCATTTAAATGGAATTGTAAAAAAATACAGAAAATATGACAGCGAGAACTCATCACGTTTTGATGTTTCGTTTTGAGAACTCATCACGTTTCACGGTTGCTTGAATTACTTATTTAAACAAGATAAAATAGTAAACCTGAGTTCAGAACTCAGGTTTCCTATTGTTAAACACCAATTTCATTATTTATGAAAGGTTTACTTGACTACTTTAGAAACACAATTGGTCGTATTCTTTAAGTTAATTTTTCGCCTCGAATTGATCCAAGAGATATATCAACGCAGGAACATGTCCAGAATTCATTTTATTACTTCAATCAGAGACGGATTAATCAATGATTTCTCTGATGGATGACAGTGTTTTCCGCCGTAAATTCGATGCTGATCTTTCTTTTCTCTTTTCTCCGCCCCCTCTCCCCTTTCTCCCTTCATCCTCCCCCGACCCCTTCAGGATGCCAACAAGCCGGCCTCTTCCCCCTCGATGGGCACCGGCGGCGCGGGAGTAGTAGGCCCCGCCTCCACGTCACCGTGGGCAGCGGCCAACCGGGGGGAGGGCGGCGAGGGTCGGAGACTGGCGCCCGCACTCCAGGTGGCCTCCATGTCCTCCTCCTTTTCCTCCTCCACGTCGTCCAACTCTTCAGCCTCCAGCGGCGCCTCCAACACCTCCACCAGTAATCCACCCACGATAGGTAAGGGCACTGCTCGGAGGGAGTTGATTATTCGTGTGATCCCAAGCTATCGCGTTACTCAAGACTCGTGTGTCGATTGATATTGGCTCGGGACTCTGATTGATAAAATTTTAGTGGGACCTGATCTATTGGCTGATAACGCAATGGCTGCGTTTGATTAATTAGCTCATTAAAGGAATATTGAGACTCTACTTCCTGCAAGATGGAAATTCGTTCTACTAGGTGACCATCATCGATCTACCTGGTGTATGTAGAGCCCCTGACAACATTCAGTACTAGGACACTGCTCTCCTCATGTGAAGTGAATATTCGGGTTTGTGAGAGTAAGAAAGGATTTATTTAAGCGTTTTTAAGAAACATTTTTTTAAGAAAATTCTTCCCTTGATAAGTGCCTATATTTTCGGAAAATATATTACAACATACAAATGTAGTAAAAGATGTTGGTGAAAATTTCCTGAAATCCAGACATGAATGCACACATCATATTGCAAGTCAACAAAAAAGAGTTGTGGCCGGGAGTGTTTTGTGACCGGTCATTGAGTTATTATCATTTGATCACGCAGGAGTTCTAGGTGACATTTTTTTTGGTGTGGTTTTATGCGTTGTCATAATCATCTGCTCTGCGAGGTATCAATGACTCTATGTAACTGTGCCTTACCCAGTCGATAAATTGGTTCGTTCCATGCAGGTTCACAGGCATTTCATTAGTTAGTAATCCGGAGATTTCTGTTCATTCGTAACGATTTGTTACGAAACGAGCTGCCTTTCTCTGAATTTTGGTCATTCAGAAATTGGTTCATGTCGTTCGGGTTCCCAAATGCTCAGTAAGCTTTCAGGATTTGAAACAGACTCTGTCAAACAAGGTCGAACCAACGCGAAATAACTGCTCTTCATAGTTTAACCCTCCCCGATTGTAGGATTGTAAAGGGGCTGCCCGAATATTACGCAGTCGAGGACTGTAATTATATCTCTCCTTTAGAAAGGAGACATTTAGACATTTATCATTTAGAAAATCCTCTCTGTGTGACATGAGACGTGAATATTGTCAGAGTGAATTATTCGATGGTGTCGAGAAAGAAAAGTATTTAATGTCAATTGAGCGATTCTCCCGATATGCGTGATGCAACATACAGTTCAATTGGGGCAGAATCGTATGAAATTATACATTGATTTTGAATTTTTACATCGACTTCTAGCTCATTCATTCCTAGTTTTGAACTTGGAGAATGAAGAAAACCGCTGACCTAAAAACCCCATGGAAAATCATAGCTAATTAACAAAAGGTTTTATTTTTCATTAAAATTTGAGCCAAATGCCAATGACTGTGAAAAGCCCGGTAACGAGTATAATCGTGCGAATGCTCTGTTAGCAAGTGGTGCCGTTCTACTAAATGGGGACTTGGAAATAAATAAATAAAATTGTGCACTATTTACTGGTAGTAAGAAACTTCACAGTTGAAATGCGACCGATAAGGGAGTATGGTCACTAGAAACGATGACGAAAAGAATTTCATCTTTCATCTTTTTCCTCAATATAGGAGTCGTTGAATGACTGCACCAATGCGATTTTTTTGCATCTATTTTGTGGAGGAAAATCACGAGCTAAGGGAAAGCAGAGAAATTCGGAATTCATCGAAGTTAGGAGATCATAAATATTGATTGTCATAAATAATTTATCAGTGCATAATTTCTACTTTTTCTCTCAGACACCCTTGTATCGATTCTTATCAAATGATAGCGCCTATCTTTTAGCCTTGGCCTTCTTTCTCTCCATTTCTTCTTTTGCGGGCGACTCATATGGTTATAAATATATCGGGATCCAAGGGACATCGACGGACCATCAAGAGTGCCTGGAGACAAAAAATCATTTTAAAACTCACCTTTATCGAATAAACGAAAATAATAATCTATAAAATCTCTTTGCGCAAAGGAAATTTAAAAATATTATATTATCACGTTGATATTGAAGGGAAAAGGGATATTAGGCTTTACGAAATAACTAGATATATTGTGATTCAATAAAATTGAAGTACTTCTTAAACCTTATTCAGTAATTTGGTAGAAGTTTACACATCAAACCTTAATATTTGACGTAGGCAGAGGTTCGTTATGCTTCTGTGTAACATCTTGTGCTCGGCGTATCCATAAAAGCAACTGACAGGTCGTTCATCTAAATTGTGCGAATTTCCATTTCATTACTTCGACGTATTCAGGTAGGGAGAGAAAATTGATTTTTGGCTTTCTCGAATATTTTCTCCGTTGAGGCCCGAAATCAGTTGATTGACTTCAAAAATTCATTTTCGCACGTGTCACGTCAATACTGACAGCCGTCGGAGTTGTACTATACGCTTCAGATTCTTAGAAATGAAAAAAAAACCTCCTTCAACCTATGATGAAATATTGCGGTGTAAGAGATTACTTTTCAATTAATCATTTGTGCATTAATACGAAGCAATATGACAAATGAGGAAAAATTACTCACGAAATTTATTTACTCAACTAGAAAATGGGTGTTAAGGGCGTTGGTACTTATGGAAAGAAAGTGGTCAATAAAATTGGAAATATGTAAAAAGTAAATATTTTGGGAGGAAGTTAAAGTCGGTAGCTTTTAGTGCATACATGGAAAATATACCAATTGTATCTTCTTCCTGTAACCGTAATGACGATCACTGAGTAAGATATTTTAAACCGTCAGTTCTATTTAGAGGCATATAAGGGAGCAGTGGTCATGAATTCTTATATAAAAAACTTGTCTGGTCTTACTTCTGTAAGGAGTGTTTGGAATTATGATTTATGACTTGTCATATAAAACTTATCATATCTGGATTACAAACTATGGTTTTGTTTGTCAGTTAATGATGAAAAGCTGAGTTCCACTCCAGAGAAAAACAAGAAGCATAGTTTCTTTTGCTTTTATTTAGCATCTTCACGCCAAACGTCGTGATATATCTATCTAAAGAAAATTGAATTCAAGGCTCATTCAAGTGAGGTTTTTATTTGCGGTCTGTTTATTAAAGTGTGAGATTCTATTATAAACATGCCACATCGATGGAGAGGCAGTCGGGAAATGGTTCCCATAACACGAAAATTGGCGGAAAATCTTCAGTTTTGGATCAGAATATTGAAAAAGTCAAGGAAAATGAAAATATGTATACAAGTTTCACAGAAAGTGTCAATTAGGATAAGTCGTCAGCGGTAAATTAGTTATTTGAGGAAAGGTTGTAAATTTTAAACAAAAATAAGGCAAAGCTATAATAAAATGATTAATAAGACGCGGGTAATTTTTAAAAGTACTATTATTAAAACACCAATAAAATGAATCTGGAGTTTTTGAAAAAAAAAATTGTCAATTTTTATCGTTGTCTTTCTTACGTCAATTCATCTGAAGGGGGCTGACATTTGGTTTTTTTTTACTGATACATAATAAATAGAAATCGGTCGCTGTCTGGAATATGACTTCAGATTATAGTTCTAAACTTTTATTTAGAGTTTATTAATTGAAAAAAAAGTTCACTTTTTAATTTTGTAAACATTTTTAAAGTTTAAAACATTATTTCCTGGAAATTTTCCTTTGATTAATTTTTAGTGTAATTTAAAGTTTAAAAGATAAATATTTTAAAAATAAAATACTTTATAAGGTAACGTCTTGTCTGTCCTCTAGAAGGGCGATGTTAATCATAAAAGTAGAAAGCCTAAAATTGGAGCAGAATTATTAAAAATATTACCTTGATATTGCATTATCATTTTTAATACAGAGTAGAACTTTACAACACAGTAAAAAATATGCAGGGAATGGTTGCGCATTGAATTTTGTAAGATTATATGAACGTAGTTGTTATTGGATTTACCCTTATATTCTATCTATCTTTTAATTATTGTTTAATAATAAATAGCATTGGATTGATAAGTTGAGATCTGCTTATAATATAACGAATATTCATTAAAATAGATATGATTTACAAAAGCATTATACATAATATATAAACGCTTTCAAATTCCAATGCAGGTTACTTCCGACCAGTTTACAATGGACCACGCCATCTAGGAGTCATAGAGGACGTGGTGACTGAAAGAGGTGAGTACTTGTCAGGGTACTTTTCAAATTCCTCTGATTGATCGTCAGCCATTCATGATAGCAGAAAGGAAAATCTGTTTAATTTCATATAGCTAACTTTGCTACAATAAGTAATCTTCCTGATAAAGTAATTAAACTTTCTTTCCGGAATTGACCTTAGTAATAGAAAAGTCATAGTACCCTTGATGATCTATTTTCAGAAATCTTAAAGAATGTGATAATTAGCCAAATTATTATTTTTAGAGAACAGATTTTTACGTTAAAGTGATGTCAAAAATCTGTTCAATATATTTCCACATACCTCAAGGATCATGTAATATGGATAGTAAACAAATAAAAATGGCTGAAGTTGGAGTAATTAGAAATTCACCACCAATTATGTGATAATCATCTCTGTCTAGCTCTCAAAAACTGTTTTGCCTCCAATTAATCCCCCAAGTTATAGATATCGTTAAGACCAGAGAAGTTTTTGGCGAGAGTATTTGTTCATGAATATACTTTCAGCTCGCCTGGATTCATCTCTCATTTTTCACAATGATGCCGAATACATGCGGTGTCATGAGAGCAATAGAACACGATTCACTGCTTTCACGAATGTCTGTTGCTCTGTCTGTTTCCCAGGTTTTTCTATTTTGCCGGATAAGATGATACCCGTGAACGCGATCGCTACGTCCCCCGGACAGGCAGTGCCTCCTATCCTGGGATCGACGGGCAACGTCCAGGCTTCACGGCGGATACGGTCTCCTTCCCCGTCCTCGGGTCGCAGGAGTAGGAGGGGCCTCGCTCCCGTCCAGCGCCAGTCGTCCACAGGTAGAATCGATCACCAAATTTAAATTCATCGCTTCCATTTTGGCACCGTCTCCCTTACCCCTGTGTTCGTGGTCGTTCGAGCGAACGTCACGTTGCCTAGGCAGGTTCCTTCAAAGTTTAAGCTCCCATGCTTATGCTAAACCAAGAGCAATTTTGAATGAAATGAGATTAATAATAATATTTGGTAACATAGTATCGTAGCATATTATTATTAGGTAATCTACCGGTTAAGGTAGGTTTTCGGATGGATATAACTATCAAATAAATATTTTGTGACTCCTAAGAAAACCTACTCTACATCAGGTCCCTCTTCATCGCTGTGTACTTCTTTCCTCCCTTCATCCCGTCCAACATCCCTATCCTGTTCCTGCCCTTTCCTCGTTTGCCCAACATCCTCCCCTCTATTACATTCTTCAACATTCCACTGCCGCTCAATGCGCCTTTCATACATTTTTCCTGCCTCCATAGGATTTCTCTCAACAAATCCCTCTCCTCACCCACCATATCGTAGCATAGTAAACATTTTAAAAAGTGTTATCCGTAACGGTCATTTGTATAAATGTGAATACGAACATATTTTTGACCAGAGCATATATATGCCATTCTGAAGATGACGACCGTGCCGTCGAAACGTCAACTAGGTACGGGAGTGTCCTTTATCTGTGTTTTTGTGTATAAATACTTAAATCAAAGTTTGCATGCATACACCACAGTAATCTCACGTAGATGACAAGATTTGTATGAAATATGGAAAGAGTATGCACCCCATGTATGGGTGTGTGTGTATATATATATACACACACACATATGTGTGTGAACACACATGAATGTGTATATATATATATATATATACACACATTCAAACACGAAATCCCGCCAAACGGCGAACAAATATTCATTCACATGGAAATAGGTATTTGGAAAAGGGATAGGAACACATAAAAAGCGAATGCTGGGGAGGTGGGGAAGGCGGGATCAAGTGGACCACAAGTGTAAAATATTTCCTTGACCGGGACCTGAACACCATAACTTTCGACTTGCCGGGGCGACGATCTAACCTATTATATATATTTTTCCTTTATATAAATGGTATATATATATATATATATACTAAATAGTCACAGCAAACACAGAAACCAAAACACACAAAAGAGGGACTCACTGGTTCTCGAATTTTCGGTGGTGCAACCACCTTTCTCAAGAGGAATTAGGAACAGAACTGAGGCAGAGGAAAGCCCGAAAGCAGTGGTAGGAAGGAGACGGGGAAAATGGGGGAAAAAAGAGGGGAAAAGAGAGAGAGGGAAAAGAGAGAGAGGGGAAATATATATATATATATATATATATATATATATATATATATATATATATATATATATATATATATATATATATATATATATATATATTTAATCGGACTAACGCATTCGTCTTTTATGTGTGTTCCTAAATCTTTTCTTTATATCTATTTCTATGTGAATGAATATAGAAAAAAATATATGTGTGTGTATATATACACTATATATATAATATATGGAGTATTATAATGCAACAGTTTCAGAGAGTAAAAATCATTCGCCTTGACCGGGATTCGAACCCGGATCCCTCGATATCCGGTCGAGTGCTTTAACCATTTAAGCTACCGAGACGTCCTCTTACACTCTGAAATTTTGGGGGCTTTAAAGGAACAAGATTTTGTGACGAAATACCGTACATACAATGTCACAGGCATTCGTAGTCGTGCGCGAGGCGCCACAGTCCACGAGGTTAAAGCCTATTTCAAACACTTAGGCTGTTCATTTCAAGAAACTGCGGGAGATGCCGCAACAGTAACTATTAACGGAGTCATCCGCTATGTGTGTAAACAACAATTTCAGAGAGTAAAAATCATTCGCCTTGACCGGGATTCGAACCCGGATCCCTCGATATCCGGCCGACATCTTGTTCCTTTAAAGCCCCCAAAATTTCAGAGTGTAAGAGGACGTCTCGGTAGCTTAAATGGTTAGAGCACTCGCCCGGATATCGAGGGATCCGGGTTCGAATCCCGGTCAAGGCGAATGATTTTTACTCTCTGAAATTGTTGCATTATAATACACACATAGCGGATGACTCCGTTAATAGTTACTGTTGCGGCATCTCCCGCAGTTTCTTGTAATATATGGAGTGCATACATTAGCCATGCATAATAAAACTCTTGTCATCTACGTGAGAATTCATTTAAATAAAGAGCACGATTAGGAAATACATCATTTGTTCTCCTGAAAGTTATATTTTAATCTGCAAGTACCTTTTCAATACAAATTTTGAAAGTAATATAGAAACAAAATTTGATCTTCCTTATTTCCACCAGCGTTAACATCAGAGTTAAGATCCTTCAAAAGGTCTAAAAAATGTGCTCACTTTATTTTTGATATTCTCCTCTTCAAACACGCATTTCCACTACATTCTACGTAAATTTAGCTGGTGACGAATCTTTCAATAGCACCCCAATACCATTTTGTAAGCCGCATCGAGAGTTTTTTAAGTGCAGTATCCGGCGAATTGGATGTTAAACTTTTTGAACCATTGTCATATTTTTTTTAAAGAGTGTGTTGATTCCGAGGATGGATTACTCTATACCCTCTCGGTGTTTTTAAAAATTGAGGTGAAATGAAAGAGACACACCGTCAAACAGGGAGATCCATTTTATTCTCTAACGATATCTTTATTTAGAATGGAAAATAATGCACGTAGGAATGATTACATATCTCCCTAACAAAATTCTCTAAGTACATTTTCACTACTCCTAACCCTTCTACAACACAACCTTACGGTGATGTGCGAGTAGATACAGATACCTGTACGATACCTGTGAATACGAATTTTTCTACCTTTACCTAATGGTGAGAATTAATTCAGTTATTACAAACGCTACAGTATTAACTCTCATTACATCCTAAACCGAAGCATTGTGACATTCAACATTTGGCCAATCAATCGTTACATACCCAAATCAAATATGTGCTTGCCCTTTGCTCAAGTTACCACTGCCAACTACACGATCGTAATAGTATTACATTAAGTCAGAGTGGATACTTGTCAGATAATCCATGAATTGTTGATTCATTTCTAACCTAGGGTATGATAGCTGTTTTCAATGGCATACTTTCAATTTCGGGTGCAGAGTGATTGCATCCATCGGTGGCGGAGAAATACGATCCATTCCAACGTTCCTTTAAATTCTCAACTCGAAAGCCTCGATTTCAGGGCCATTAAACTCGTGGTTTGACGATTTCCCATTTCATTTTAGATACCATTTTGAATGAAACATTTCAAAATTTCACACTTGGCAAAATCAAAGAAAAGGCTTCCAAGGTATTATCCGTAATCGTATCCGAAATCGCTCCAAGTAAAAATATTGTGTATTAGACCTGAAACTTCTTGCATTGTGTGAGAAAGAACGGTAGAATAAGAATTTATTGGCGTTGTAAGCACTTTGAAAATTAAGATTTGATCGCTCTCGCATCGTACTTGCAACAAGTTGGCGCTCGATCTACTCATTCATCCTCTTCGGTATTCGTCATTTTATTATTCTCTACCACTATGGAGTAATTTTCTTCGTTTTCTTTATCATTGGTTTCCCTCTTTTTACATAGTTCAGCTTTGCTTACGCATCATGAAAAGGTTTGGTATGAAAACGTTTCAGAATCAATATTGCATTTGAATACTATGGTCCTTATGCCTTGAAATATTTTTAATTAGATTCCTAGATACCATTTAAAGAAACTGTAACCAGCAGTTCAAGGTGTAATCATGCGGAAAAGGTGGATTTCATGGGCTTAAAATCATTATTGTCCACATATTATAGGTTCCACAATCAGTGTCTGGTCTCATTATGATGCCGCGTATTTTTACGCAAGACTTTTTGTTTTCCTATCGCATATGATTGATTCCCTCTCTTTTCTCGTGGGCAAGTCAATGCAGTCAATTAACGTTTCAAGTTAACTGTCTGCATGTACCACATTCTTTGCAGCCTGTGAATACCCTATTCTTTATATGCACCGCTTCATTCTAATGTCCATGCATTTGCAATACCCCACACCAAAGATCCAAGCTCTATAATTCCGTTGAATAATTGACTCCATTTCACATAATTGTTGTTCATCGTTGATTTTGAAAACTTATGCTATGTCTTAAGATCTACATAGCTATAGCATCTTTTAGCAGGATATTAGTTTTTCACCGTTGGAATTTGTATAATTTTTACCTTGCGCAATGTATAAGGTCTTCTAGATTACTTGAAATTATTAGAACATACCACATGAAACGTTTTTACATTCCATATCACAATTACAAATGCCTGTAACTTCAAATACCCTTCCCTACACTTGCAAAATCTTCTTAGGCTTATTATACTCCTTAATACTTATCGCTTGGTTACACCTACTCACTTCTCAGTTATACTAGGATCGTTTGAAATCTTTCTAAATCACTACCAAATATCAGCGCTGGCGCAACGAATTTCCCACGTAGTAATATTTAATAATAATAAGCAATTATTTATGGGTATACACGTAGCACGTCAGTACTCTAGGGAGAGATTAGGGGTGCGGATACCCCTCTGTTGTTTTTCCCGTTTAGTGATTTGTGAAGATGGAAAAAATTGATGCTCCAGAAGTGGTTGAATGCCTCTCAAAGAGCGATATAAAAGCAAAGGAAATTCATGCCAACTTTCAGAACACTCTGGGAGACTCTTCTTCTTCATGTTAAACTGTTGCTAAAAAGTAGACAAACGAGTTAATGTTTTTTTTGGCACAGTTTAGGTGATGACCCGCGTTGTGGTCAGCAAAATATGCCCAGATATTATTGTAAAACTGCATAAAATGGTCATGAAGGATCGCCGACGGAAAGTGTGAGAAATAGCTGAAGCTGTAGGGATGTAATATGAACGGATATATCACATTTTCATAGTGTAATTGGATATGAGAAAATTATCTGTTTGATGGGTCTCTTGACGCAGGGTCACAGACGCATCAGAATGGAAATTTCTGAACAATATTTGACCCGTTTTAAGAGCAACTAGCAAGGTTTTCTGCACGATTCGTGGCGACAGATTTAACTTGGGTTCACTATAAGACTCCACCATAGAAATATATAAGAGATACCACTATAGAAAACAAAGGCAAATACGGTCGACTGGAAAGGTGATGGCTCCAGTTTTCTGGAATGCGAAAGGGTTTCTGCTGATAGATTATCTTCCCGCTGGTCAAACAATAACTGGACAATACTACGCTAACCTCCTGGACTAATTACATCAAAAGATACACGGTAAAAGACCAGGTTGGGCAAGGAAGAGAATCATCTTTCACCATTAGAATGCACGCCTACACCCAAGTGGCGTTGCCATGGCAAATATACTTGAGCTAAGGTACAAAATTTTGCAATATCCACTTTATTCGCCTGATTTGACTCTTCTCCTTGATCAGATTTCCATCCCAGTTCAAAATTTCCCACTGTAGACGGAGATTTCTTCAAACAATGAACTGACATCCGGACTAGATAGGTATTTATTTGGCAGGCCTGAAGAAATCTAAATTTCGAGATGGGATCAAGAACAATAGAAGATCGCTGGACCAATTGCATCAGAGTACAGGAAAGTTACGTTGTAAAATAAAAAAAAATCAAGGGACAAGTCGTTTATTTCCATTTCATTCCGAGAACTTTTCAAATTACCCTCGTGCATCGTTACAGCCTACACACAAACTCAGAGTGTAAGAGGACGTCTCGGTAGCTTAAATGGTTAAAGCACTCGGCTGGATATCGAGGGATCCGGGTTCGAATCCCGGTCAAGGCGAATGATTTTTACTCTCTGAAATTGTTGCATTGTAATACACACATAGTGGATGACTCCGTTAATAGTTACTGTTGCGGCATCTCCCGCAGTTTCTTGAAATGAGTACTTTATTGTTTTGTTTATACATATTGCTGTTAGTACACATTTCAATGAATATGTACAAAAATCACGTCTATGTTACATACTCGTAGCATCATAATGATAATATTTACTCATAAATAATTGGTTCATTTCTTATTAAACTTATTCTTCTTGCCCTACAGAAAGTGTAATTAATACAAGTCAATACAATGTTAATATGTATATTAATCAACAGCCATGATATAAAAAATACTCGTACGCAACGAGTTATCGTTATTGTTCCTTTCAAAATCTAGTTACCATTTATTAGAGTACTAAGTGCGAATATCTTTAATTTTTATTGTAGTTTTCTCAATAATAGCTCAAGAAGTAAGTATAAATTAAAACCCTCAAACTCTCTATTCGGGTATGCTTTCTATTTATAGCCCTCAAAGTTTCCACACTAATGCCTACGAAATTAAACCGAAGAGTTGTCACAATCAGACAAGTTTATTATGTATGCTAAAAAATTCTGGAATATGCTGAATTTATATTTTTTCAATATGTAATAGATTAATCCAGCGTAAATGGTTATGGGTCACATTAATGCATTTTGATAGCAAATAACGTACTAGATTTGATGCATTAAAGTATTGGGACTGATTTTTCATTCGATCTAATTTTTATTACCCATGGAATTCAATAAATTGCAAATAAACCTTCGTTCTATTCAATCAACCTTAAAGCTAAAACTTTTCAAAGTATGAGAGTGGTACGTAGCTTCAAATTCTCAATGAATCACAAGGAATATTTGCGCCTGAATTCAAGGGATTACGTGGATAGAATCTAAAAAGTAATTTCATGTATCAAAAGATGAATGATCATATCTGTCCAATGGGTCAACTTTGGTACTTTATTTCAAATGGCTAGCACAACTAGTATTCACTAGAATCGAAGGAAAGGAAGAGATCCTTGGAAAGAAATAACCCTTGCGTGTCCCTAGCCACTTTGAAGAGCGTCAACGTGCGAGCAGATACACTGTGATTGTAACTGAAGTGTAAAATGAATTATTTTTCCTCAAATCAGCATATAGATTTCGAAGTTAGCAAATTTAGGAATTAAAAAAAAATATGATTTCATAAACGCGTCAATTTCTTTACTTACATGCCTAACTGACTAACTGACGTTATACTTGGATTAATCCGCTATCCGATTTTTTTTCGGAGACTCCCTTCTTTCACAAAATAATTTTCTCGTGGCATACTGAGAACGTATTTAAAATATCCAAATACGTTTCAAAATGTTTGCCAAAATCTTTCAATAAACTATTCCTGGATACTAACGCCTAAATAAGAACTTTCATCAAGTGAAGAGAAAAATTAAAATTGATTGGACTTTGGTAACGTTAACCCTTGGTCTAATAGTGTGACCAGCTACCTACTGAAACAATAGAAGCGGTTTCCATTTAAAAAAGGGTTAGATAGTGATTTATTAGATGTTTCAGATTGAATCTGACGTTCCCAGAACTTAAATTAAAACCCGTTTCATGGTATTGATTAAGTCCCGTGAAAACCATTTCAGGGGTTTTCTGGAATATCTCGATTGCCTACACTTATCTCGACTTGCAAGAACCGGCGACCCAGGGTTCTTCCGAGAAAGAGAAACTACCTACTTACCTTACAATATTGGGTGTAGCCAACCGTCTCACTGTCTGTGTGGGAGAACTTTACGGGTCGATTCGTCGGTAATATTATGCATATCATATTCCGAGCTTTCGTATTTTACCTTATCGATTGCGTTTCTCTCCGAAACTTGTTTCAGATTCCAGGCCATCTTCCCCCACATCAAACGATTCCAGCATTCCTCCACATCGTTCGTCTTCAGCCGCGCCACTGCCGATACACACCCAAACAGCTACTCTAGCCCCCGGCAGATGGAGCGCAAGTGGCGGCCGCTGGTCCGAGCAGTACATGGGCGATACTAGCACCACGAATCACGACTGCACGAGTGGGACCCTTAGCGGACAGGTAAGGAACTAACGCGAATCTTCAATGAGCTTCGAGCGGTATTTTGGATCGAGTCGATTTTACTGCCTTGGTCGTCCATAGGCCCTTAATCATCGGGATTGCGGAGTGATTTATGTTTTGCTCAATCAAAGTCCAGATGATTAAAGAAGAACAAAAAAATTGAATTAATAAAAAGTTCTTGGTCACGACCGACAAAATATATTGACGACAAAAAAGATATTAATATCATTAATTATTGGAAATCTTCCGCTTGGGGTAGGTTTTGGATGGACTCAAGGAACCAAACGGCGCCGCGACAATTCCCCTGCCTCTCTTAATAACACTCCGCCTGATATCCAACATTATATTAATACCGTCTTTAATTCATAGTACTTCTTTCCCTCCTTCATTCCGGCCAACATCTTTATCCTATTCCTACACCTTTCTCGTTTGCCTAACGTACTCCCCTCTATTACAGTCTTCAACATCCTATCGCAAATCAAAATGCGTTGCATTCAACTTTCCTGCCTCCTTTGGATTTATCACAACCATCCGCTCTCTTCCCGCTTCATACCTAGCACTCCCTCATTCGTTTTCCTTTCAGTCTACTTCACTTTCTCCATCCTTCTCCACAGCCACATTTCAAAAGTCTCCAATCTCTGCTTACACGAATTGTAATAATGAATTATAATAAGGTCACTAATAAAGAGGAATATGGAATACAATCAGGATGCTTCTTGTCTGCTTCGTAGATTTCGTAATGGCGTTTGGTGGGGTGAATTAGTTAGAATTATTGAATGTATCGCAGAAAATAGAAGTAACTTGGAGGGATAGGAGACTTTTACGGAGCCTGTACACGTCTCAGACCGCTCTAATGCGAGTGGTGGATGGAGACTCCAGATGTCCAGTGTTGGTTAAGGCAAGTGTGTCCATTGTCAGCCGTGATGTTCAGCGTATCTATGGAGAGAACGGTGAAATAGGCATGGATAGAACTGGAGATAGGAATGGAAGTTGGTGGAATATTCATAAAAAATCTTTGAGAATATTTTATCAAAAATAATAAAATATATTATATCTTGCTATAAGTCGATCAACTTTTAATTGCAACGAGAACATGTTTGAAAACAAAAAGTCAAGTGAAATCAATTGAAGATGAATTGATGAAATATTCTAGTTTTGGAAATACTGTAAAAATTATTATCATTGCGTTAGCTTTTCTGCATTATTTACGCATACTTTAATATTTTTACATGTTTTATTTGTTTGGATTTGATTGGGTTATGATATAAATTTTAGGAATTAGGCGTGCATCATTATCCATCGACTAAAATTCAATTCTTCTAATGACTAGGGAGGAATAGGTCTTTCTGTAGATGGCCTCAAACAACGATTGTGGCAGGTTTATCATTTAAAAAAAAGCGAAATCCTAATTTGGAAGTTTTCAATATGCATTGATACTCGTATGCATTGATATGTTCTCGTTTTGGAAATCCTGTAAGTAATTATTATCTTTTCGTTAGTTTATATTATTTACAATGTTGTCTTCCATACACTGTGACCTTAATAGGATTAAAGAGTTTTTCTTAATAGCTGCAAATGTTTTCAGTGTCATAGATACGAAGATAAAGCATCCTCTGGAAGAGTCATTATATTTAATATGTATTCTAAAATGCCATCGCTAAGGATATGCTCGATGGATTTCTCATTCTTAAAGCATCATTTGGTCCCCACGATAGCTAAAACGAGCAGAGCTTCAATCTCGTTTCAACACTTAATAATGTTATTGTATTAAAAAAAAACTCCTTCCTCAATCGTGGAATAAAAGAATGGAATGAGTTACCTGAGGATATCTTTAAGTCCTTACCTTATTCATTAAATAAATTTAAAACGAGGTGTATGCTCTCCTTAAAAACGTGTGAGTGAGAAATGTACGTGATAAAACCGTATGTACTTGTGCTATGAATAATGTGTTAACGGGACGCGATTTTGAACGGTATATGAAATTGAAGAGTACGTGATTACGGACGAAGTGTGGCGATGGACGGTGCGTAGTATGTACTCGTGTGGTGTACACCTAATCCTTGTGTGATGGTAAAGGAGAGGTCGGTAATCTTAAAATTGTCATTGAATATACGAGCATTTTGTCTCATACCTGTTCTTCTTGTGTGTGTATGTATGTGCATTGTAAGAGTGACCAGTGATCACACTGGACCGTTGCCACCAGGAAAATTGCCTAATTGCAACGAAGTATGTAAATAAATATACATTTTAACTGTTGTTGGAGAGAAGTATCGATTTTTTGAATGTTCATGTTAACTTTTATAATGGATTAAAGGAAAAAATAAGAAGCAAAAAGTATCCAAAACAAGTACTTTAGAAGAGAGAGCCGTAAGAAAAATCTTATTCGAAGCATTTACTCCTTTCATCTTGCTTCATAGTATGGATAGAGAAGCTGACCCAATAGACCAATCAAGCAGGTTTATGTCTGAAAACTCTTAAAATGAAAACTGCCTTATTCTTATAAATGTGAACAATACACGTATTTAAAATTGTCCATGGTTTACAATTTACCTATAGGAAATAAAAACATTTATTTTCCCATTATTTATCTGGACATGCTACACCAAACCGCTATGAAGTATTCAGACTTGAAAAATACGTATAAATGGTGAAGATTCTGCTGACATTAGCAAGTTTTATAGACTTAAAGCATACATTTTTCTTTTTTTTACATTGCTAAATCATCATGTAAACCTTGTAAGAAACTTACTTATGCTATAAAGGTAGAGTGGACTCTCTCGTCCTTAAAAGAAGTTTGCTCCTGGTTTTTTAGGTTTTGAGTATTCCTGCGTTCAACTTCATGTATTACAAAATTGAAAAAATATTTTATTTTTTTACTACATCGGTTTAGAGTGCTACTACTTTTAGTCTTCATTCCTGAAACAACATGATAACATGGCTAAATAATAGTTATATATGATTATTGGCTACTGAGTTAATGTGGTGGAAAAATTTTGCCATTTTTGCATATATAAGTAATAAAAAATTCTAGTAGGCCAAAATTGTGTACCTTATTATTAAAAACATTTTCTAAACATATTTGTAAATATAGTTTAGCAAAATTTAGGAAAATACTAAAAATCTCATTTGAAATGAATTGAATCTCGATTAGATTAGCGAGGTCTTATCAAAGGAAATTCTTGATAAATAAATAAATTAAGCCTGCACTTTTACATTATGCCCCCGTCACTTGCAAACTCAGGTGCAAAACGAATCGACGCCGATATTTATTGCAATTTTTAATGAAAGTTAGGTGGAAAAGTACAAACCTGGTTTGTTATTTATTCACGAAAAGAACGTTTATAAAATAGCATAGAACAGTAGTACAATTTAAGTTACAATGTTGAGGTCTCAGTTGACGTACGCTTGATGAATTTATTATCCCGTAGTCAACATTATACAAGCTGTTTATTCTTAAAAATTTCATAATATAGTCGAAAAATAAGAATTCAATGGCATTTCGCAAAACACTGCCTGGAGAAATGTAACTGTTACAACTATTTAACATTATAATGCGGGTGTATACTTATTTCCATTTTTACAAAGGTCGCCCGATATTTTGAATTGTTTAAGGAAAAATAATTTCCAGGATATATTTACTCATTTTGTTTATATATATTTACTCACAGTGTTTTAAATAAATGAACGGAAAAAAGTGTTTGAAAAAATCGTAGAATTGGCAATAATATAATATAATTGGAAATATATTAAAAAATTATAGTTGAACAGCAGCAGAATGAAAAATCAGTAGTGAAACCATGTGACCATATCTCTCGAGGGATTAGGTTTTATGATTAAAGTTTACCATAGAAACGCGGGATATTTATTTTTGAAGTAGTTGGCCAAATGGTTATCGAAATTATGAATATTTAGAAACATGAGACCTTATAAAACGGCGTTAATGAAATCTTTAGTAATAAAAGTATCAAGCAACGTGATTTTAATTTTTTGTGGCTCAGTAGATAATCGGTTGAGTTATTTATTTTACGAAGCAATGAACTCAGCCTTTTCATCTTAAGATTTTTCTGAAGCGCTAAATCATTTTTTCCCATGTTAAGCGTGTAATATGTTGAAATACGAGAAAATTAAACTTTCGATTTAGATTTCATTAACAGAACTCGCTTAAATTTTAAACGATTACCTGGATCGCAGATTTGAAAGGACTATTTGAAGTAGGACCCGTTTGTTTTTCCAATAATTATTTTATATGAATCGTTCGATGTTTTTATTAATCGAAAACATATGAAATTGTGCCATGTTGAATGCGGTATAATTATTCTCTCATGATAAAAATCATGTTTACAGCTATCCATAGATAGTGCAATGGAGACTTGAATCGGTCCATTGTATCATTTTTAAGTCCTGTAAGCTTGTGAATAATACAATGAATCTAAATATATAGTCATATTAAAATCTTAGTAAAAGTTTGATTTTATATATTTGTGTAGCCAAAAAATACTTCGGTGCGATTTTTATTCAGTTTTGAAGAAGAGTTTGAAAGCTTGACTTCTTTATCGCATGATTGAATGGGCTATTTTTCGGTACGCATAGCTAGACTAGACGTTCGAGTATAGTTTGGTAATTCAGAGATGAGCAAATGTTATCTGGCATACAGTCTTATTGGTAATTGTTTATCAAAGTTGTTCATCTCTCAACAACGCTTTCCAGTCACGACTGGCTAAAGCGAGGCGTGAATTTATTAAATGAGAATATTGTTTAAATTTCAATTACTCTGATTAAAATGACGTGGCCATTAGTCACAAAGAAGTCATTTTTAATTTTTGCCCAAATTCTTAGGAGTTTTATGACATTCCATTGCAATGTTGTTAGCGATTTCCTTCAGCTCAAATCTTTACCTCTAATGCGTAGCGATTCCACGGAAACTACTCATTGGCGTTTCATTGTGTAGCGAGAGAGGCTATTATTTTTACTGTGCCTGTTTGCTCTGCGGTACTTGGCTGTATACTTTGAACTTCTATGCTGCGTACCCCATACAGTTACAAATCCATAAGCGTGGACCAGTTGCAGAGGACCCTCGGAACTCACTCTCTATATTGCAGGCGTGGCTAGAACCCAAGACGTGAGGCTTTAAATTTCGTGCTTTTTGTGGATCTTCCGTTGGTATTTAGAGTAGATTGTACCCTCATGGAATGATAGTTTTTTACAATCTTGATTTTATTTCCACCTGCTCAAAACCTTATCTTTAAACTCATTTAGAAAACATCTTTCAGCATATTGCGAGTACTCAGATGCCAATACCAATATCGGTGAATAAGTTGTAATGAGTAACTCAAAATCATATTGAGATATCAGGATTTTCAGTTTAATATTACAGCCGTTTTATTTTTTAGTATATTATCATATTTATTAGTTTTTTCGAGCTACATTAAAATAGTAAACTAAACTATAACAGGGAAAAATAATCCAATTTTTTTCTTGAAATTATAAAAATCGTACCCAATTTTTATTAATTTAGTTTTTTATTATATTTTTTCATTACTGATGCGTAAAATCTCCAGCCTCCGCTGATTAATTTACAATTAAATTTTACGCAGGGAAATTATTGTGCACTGGGATAATAGTAAGCACTTCTGCTACTTTAATAAAAATTACAGTTGAATTTCAGGTAATATTAGTAATAAAAATTAAGTTTTATTTTAGTGTAGTTGATTTTGTAAAGATGGTCGTTTCTGGAAAACCACTCAATTAATTAATTCTATGAACAAACTTTAATTTTTTTCCTCTTTTGTTTTTGTGTTTGACGATTCGATCAACTAGGAGGGGATATTATGTTGAATATAAGTCGTTACTTCAGTCACCAAATCGATGATTTCGAAGAAAATATTAGATGTATTATTTAAATGAAATATAAGGATATACCATAACCTTTTTGCTTCAAAAAATTCAAAGTACCTGCACCTCTGGAAGGCGTTTGATAACTCTTCAGCATCATGCGTAAGAGCTGCATTTCTACTTTAATCGCGACGAGCTCTTCCGAACCATGGCAATCGATAACCCATATGAATGGAGCGAAAACACCTTATGGAAAGGGCGCGAAAAAAACATAAGACCCATGTGGAGGGTCGTTTGGGAATACCCTGAAGGCCCTAGTGTCCGGAATGCCCTCCTCTCAAACCCAAGCTTTACCCCCACCCTAATTTTAGACGAACCCCTTCTCTTTCCTCTCTGAAACCCTGAAGCAGAACGAGTTCCATCCACGAGTCCACCATCCACGATCCTATCACACGAACATTCAAAAGGGACGATTCCGTCGATTCATTTTTTTTTGACCTCCCTCTAGTAACTACGGGTTACTGGCTGCTTCAATCCCTTGATGGGCCCATATATACCACGTCTGAATGGGTGCGTGGCACCATCAAACCATTCCTCTCCAGCCATTTATGCTTTGCCGTCACACCCTCTCTCGCCTGAAAACCGTATACCCCTTTCCCCAACAACCTCATCCTCATTCTCCTATCCAACTCTTTTTTACTTGTGTATCTCTACCTCCCTCTTGAAGGCCATTTCCTCCACGCTCTCTCTCCCTTTCTCCCCCCCCCACTCATCGTGTTAGCAGAAATTCCATAGAAACCCTCCTTCCTCCACACTTCCCCTCTCACTTTCGACCGTTGGTGGAATGAACTGGCTGAATGAGTCGGGGAAACAAAACGACCGGCAGTTCCCATCGCCGGTCGTGCTGGGCAGTCCGCCTGTTATTGTCGGAAGGGTGTCGCAGATCCACGTTTGATAATGTAATCAAGGGCGGGAGAAGGAGGGTCTTGTTTGATTCACCTTCCCTCCCCCCTTCCCGATAGGCATAAGTTTGAGCATCTTATTATTTTCTTCATTTCTCCATCCTATCTCCTTCTTTCATGTGCGGGAACTCCGCCATCATTCGCGATGCGCATATTCTCGAGAAATTCCGTGGGTTGTGCTCTCATATCTCCCCATTACATTTGGCGTGCAATGTTACAGATGTTCTACATCGTCCACGGATGTTATTGTCAAGATATACGAGGATTCAAAGATTTTACGAAGCTATTCATGCCGAAATTTGAATTAATTTTTTTATTTTGTGAATAACAAATCGGTATTGATTGAATTTCTTTCATGACAACTTACTTCTTGTTATTTAGTGACGGATAATTCATTGGAGGAATGACATTCATTAAGAAATACTATTAATTAGTATATCCGTTTTACATACTGCATCACTGATGGGTCTGAATACAATGGCAGAGCTAATTGATTCGCTAGTAAAGACATTATCATAGGGAAAAATAAATTGGGGAATTTTTTAGGGTGAAATCTAATCCATCCAATCAAATCTTCATTATATATTCCTTCATCATAAACAGTATGAGCTTGTATGACTTGCGAATTGCGATGGGTGTAAATATTGCTACTACTTAAGTCCAAGAATACAAAATCGCTAATAATTTTTGGTCCTTTTAATGCGTGTGGTAAATATACTCTAAATTTAGTAAATTTTTCACAAAAATCTGTATTTTTTAAATGCTCATAGGAAGTAATGCCATCATGTCTCAACGAGAAAACTATTTTTGATCCGGTGACCAAGATAGACTGTTATTAAATATATAACATGGATCCTGAGCTTGCCTTGTACTAACGAAATTTTCTTATAGTTTCGAGTTCTTTATTTTTTGTGTACTTGGTATCCTTCCTTTGCACTCTAATTTTTTTATAAATATGATTATAATGACTTCAAAAATATCGGTACGAACCGACTACTCAAGTATTTCAATTAATTCTGGAAATGTGAAAGTATGGAGATCTTAAAGTTTTTGTATTTTCAGTTCTCAGAATATAAAAAATAAATAACATAAAAAACACTTTTGATCGGCCCATTCATATTTTTTCATTTTACATTTCACAGTTTTATATAATTACTCCCTTTTTATTTCTGATTCAAAAATCGATGGCGGTATTTTCAAAAGGGCGTGGTGTTTTTTAAACGTGTGATGCGCTATAATTGCTTTTTGTTTGTCAATATGTACCCAATCGTTATTAAATTAGTTGCAAATTGGATTTAGGGACGTTGCTTGGGAGACTATTTGTAATAAAAAATTACGGTGACAATTTATCCGGATATTTTGAGGTATTTTGCCGCCGACTACAACGGTATATTTCCATAATTATCTCGCCCCGCCAGTTAAAAGTTATATTTTATTTTGTAATTAGTGCTTAATGCGCTTTGATAGCTGTGAGCATGCCACGTAATATTTTACATTCATTATCAATAATAAATTGAAAATTCCGATTCCCTAGCTTCGGCTGGAATGTATTCCGCGACATTTGGGTCACCGTGCGAGTGACTACATTACCGGCCAAGCCAAACCTTGCTATTTCGATTTCAATGCCGTAATTATGAATCAAATTCGTTGAGTACAATTTCACGCCACGAAAACTTACATGTTATTTTCATAAGGTAGTATTAGTAGTAGTAAAGTATTAGTACTTCAGGATAGTTCCTGATTTTATTGAAGAACAAGAAGTCCTTGACGGTAGTTTTTAGATGTAAATGGTAGTTAACTGGTACCGCCCTACCTTCACTAGGTAGAGTACTTTGAATGAAAAATCCGTATTGAATATATTTACTCTATTGAACTGGAATCAAGAACACATATTTAAGACAAAGGAGATACATGCCTCACATCTGTGCTATTCATTAATATAGTTTGCATTTATAACTTCAAGGGACATCATGCTCTTATTACTTCGAGTCCATGTATTCCGAACCAATGGAAATCATTTCGCCTCATTTTCTCAAGATATTCATTATTCATGATGTAATGGGCTGATATAAGTTCCTGCTGACTTAATACTTTTCCTTGTCACTCTCAAAAAGCTCTCCCTACTTACTGCAGCTCTGGATTAAGTATGAATTTTAACGTCAGAGGTTTCGTGCGTCCCTAAAGTTGGCTCCTTGAAAATTGGAGCGTTGCTGGGAGAAAACAGCGGCGTCAAAACATTATACCGAACCCCTGTCCCTCGCCCCCTTGTATCCGTTCCAAATCCTTTCCTCTGGTCGCCTTTCTCGCCTCACATCGAGTTCGTGTCATTTTTATTTCTTCCCTTCCGTCGTTCGTTCAAGGGGTGCATACCATTCGTCTTAGCCGACCTCTATCCCAATCCCCCCTACCCCACGGCCTGCGCCTCTCACGTACCCGCTCCTCACCACTCTTCTTCTTCGCCGAGGGCACACGGGAGGGTGCGGGCTCGTGCCACGCCTCTCTCACTCCAGCGAAACTACAAGCGGCGTCCCCCGGTTGCGTGCCGGGAGCGACTCACGCCTTCCACCCCTCGTGGGGAGCGGGATCTTCGGGGAGAGGGGGAGCGTTGTTGGCCCAGAAAGTGGAGGGAGGAGAGTAGGGCAGTAACGAGCGTTCGCCGTTTCCTTATTCTCCTCCTCCGTTATAGCTCGACGTCGTCTTTGAAAACTGGGGCAAATGCCACGCTGGTAAAAATATCGACCAACCTTCTTACTCCCTCCATCTCTCTCTCTCTCTCTCTCTCTCTCTCTCTTCCCCACCCATCCCACCCGGTTCGTCTCACGGCGGGGGTAGAAGGTGAGGGAAGAGCTCGGAGAGGAAGTGTGACTCTCTCTTTAAGGGATGGTGTGTGAAGAGAGAGTGGGGTGGCCGTGGTAGTGAGGGTGAGACACACCGCGACTCGCTCCAGGCGAAGGGGGGAAGGGTGTATATCCAAACGGTGCCGGTCGGATGGAATGGGACGTTCGGGGGTGTGGGAAGGGTGGATCAGGGATGGTGCGGGAAGGGAATGGTAGCGGGCGGGGTGGAAGCGTGGGAGTTTGGGCATTGGTTACTGGAGACATGAAAGGGTCGTGCAGGCCAGTGATGTGTACGTATTCGTAACTACACAGGAGGCTGCTGAATGGTGATTTATTTAGGTTCCAGTTTCTGCCCCCGGGCGGCGTAATGCCGAGGTCAGGATTGAACTTTCTCGACGGGAATGGTTAGGATTAGATTTTAAAAAAATACACCGCTACCATATTTAAGTAGGCTATGTAACTAAATAAGAAGGTTAAGTTGAGATTGCACATTATATTTTCACGCATTTTTCTCTCTTTCGCAATATTCTGTTCAAAAGGACCAATAGTAAGTGAACTTATAAGGCACATATTTTTTAACTTTGGTGACAATGTAGTAAAAATAATGGAAAAAATGATATGAATGACAAAACATATAAAAAAATTGATATGGTTTTTAATCGATAGCACAAGTAACTCGTGAGAGTTATTTTTGTTATAGAGCAACAAGATTCTCTTGGCAACTTTAAACCAAGTGAGTAGAGCATAATTGCAGTTCTACCTTTCGAATAAAATATCTTGTTAGAGATATTATACCTATGTAAAAATTCATTCATGAAAAGCTTATATTCTGTCATTAATAGGAAATCTAAAAGTATATTGCAATCAATTTGCTGCAAGCTAAAGAAGGGATGTAATTGTACCCAAACAGCTAATACGCCAAAGATCGGAGTCAGCTAATAATTTAATAAAGTCAGGAGGAGATAAGATCTCCAAGCGTTAACTACTTAAGAAAGAAAATACGTACCTGATGACAATAGTTATGTTTCTGTGACAATAAATTATTGAGAATAAGGTAGGAGCCTCTTAATCGTAAAAGTTAATGATTATAGCAAAGAATGATATTGCCATCACGGTATCTACCATTATAAATACTGCATGTTTGATCTTTCTTAATTTTTCCCTTGGGTTTTGAAAGTATGATAGCATTATCGTAATTTTTGACCTGCCAATGTCTGTTGCGTCAACGTTATCGTCGGTATAATAATCCGGATGATTAATGAAGACTCCATTTTAATTTAATTCTTTGTTTCATCACCACTTGATGGCATGCATCGGGACTCATGCGTGCAGATTATTATTTTTGAATTTTTCCCGGTTTAGATGCGGCGGTTAAAAAGAGAACTGTTCTGCTTGTATTTTTAATTCCAAAGTTTTTCAAACCGACGAAATTGGACCAAGAAACGTTTTTTCCCTATTCTAGGAACTTTTTGCGTTACCGTTCAGCGTTTTCTGTTTCAGACGGCCGTCTCTTTGAGAAGGGTTCTCTTTTTTTTCCTTTCCTTCTTGCTTCGCAGAGATGGTACCATTTGTTCGCATTTGCTTGCATTGGGTGGCGAAATCCCTAAGGGAATATAAAATCGATGTGACAGTATGTAGGTTAACGCTTTGGGCGCCGTATGTGTCAATTCTTGTATTACTTTTTTACTATCACAGTTTCTAAACTCACCCCCAATTTACTAAGCAATGTGATCCACAAAAGATCCCTTTTTATATTTCTTAACGGTTCGCAGCATCTTGGAGTACCAGGAAAATATTTTCTCCCAAAATATAATTTAATAAAAATCAATATTCGTGAATATCATTCGAGAATGTATAAGTTTCCATTTTAGCTCCATTAATAAGTGCACAAAAATTTTATTTACACTACTTTACTTCGAATAAATTATTTTGGTTAGGGTTTCTGTAAAGCCGGATATTGTATTTAGATGTTAAATCTTTCGGTTTATTTTTCGAAATAGTCAAAGTCCATACGACTTATCTCGATTCCCACCAAGCTAATAGCTCCTAATTTGTCGTGTAACATTTGGGAATGCGATTCTTGTTATTCGAAAGCATGATTATTCTGAGAATTAATAGTTTAAGAAAATATTGTCAACCATTAAGGTCATACTCGTATGTGTTTTTCTAAGACAATAGATTCATCATATCTCTGGTGATTATTCAACTAAATGAAAACGAAATACCAATTATGTGCTAATAATTTTATCAGGGGTGGTTTTTCCATAGTAATACTTTTCTTCTGCATCAACATAATTTTGATAAACAACGTTTTTGGAAATTAATGAATTTAGATGATTTAAGTTATTCGTTACCTTTTCCGTCTTCAGCATACAAGTGGTTTTACTTTGATAACTCTCTCCTATGAGTCATAATTACATCCTTTTTAACTATTAAAATTCTATTAGCCTATTGGGAACAAAAGAGAAACATCGATAAGTATATCTAATAACAAAAATATATCGTCCTTCTCACCTCTAG
The DNA here is from genome assembly GCA_037158775.1 of Hetaerina titia. NCBI lineage: Eukaryota > Metazoa > Arthropoda > Insecta > Odonata > Calopterygidae > Hetaerina > Hetaerina titia. The sequence goes on along the minus strand of CM073773.1, from coordinate 78,784,155 downwards.
TTACAACGCCGTAAGGCATTTGCAGATTGTGTTTTGACCATTTACAATCATTAACATTTTGAGTTGCACCATTTATGTGAATCAATTTGGAAACTACTTGAAGATAAGTCTTTTCACATGTGTTAAATCATTAGGAAACTACTTGAAGATAAGTCTTTTCACATGTGTTAAATCATTATGCATATAAAAATTGGTAAGATAAATACTAGGGTTATTCTTTTTTGACTAATGTGGCATAGATGAAGAAAAAATAGTAATTATCTGCCATTTAGAGGAGATAATGTTTCGTCAGCCAAGCCTAGGGGGAAAATATTTTCATGCAAGAGTGGAGGTCTGGTAATGTGGAATGTTTTTCGAAAGAGTCAGATTGAAAACAGTAACCATAAACACAGTAATCAACCCGAAGGTCGGTTTAGTAGGTGATGGTAGAGTTCACCCAGTCCTAAGCCCTATACGTGGTGTGAAATTCACACATCAGGTTATGGGGGCCAGTTCCTTTCCCTGCGCCGGTTATGGTTTCTTAGGATGATTTGGTACCCGAAAAATCACATAACTTGGGTGAAGCTGCAGGTATTCAGAGTGTCTTGCCATTTCGGATCTTCGGATTTCAGGAATCGGAGGGTCCCGGGAATCGAACCATATGTAAACAAAATAACCGTCTCCACTAATTCTCATCCTTCGAATTGTAAACAACAGAAAACGCCATTTCTTATTGTTTTCTTTTTTAAATTGTTTTCAATACGAACTTGAAAAACCGCTCTAATAAATTAATCACGACCTAAATTCTGAGTTTTCCTTGTGAATTCTTGTTTCAATGTGGTTTTTGTAAAGGTTTGCAGTGAAAAACAATTTGTAATCCGAATATGTCCCCAATGATAACGGACAAAATGTTTCATTTATTTTTATCGTTTTCCTGTTCTTAGTAAATTGGTACGCTTGGCTGCATTTTACAGGAGAAGATATATTTATAATATGACTGAATTACCAAAACAATTATAATAATTCATGTATTCTACACCAAAATCATTTATTTTTTCTCCTGTATCCCGAAAGAAGGAAGGTAGGGCTAGGGTAGATCGAAATGTGAGACTTTCTTGACGACTGTTGGTCAGTGAAGAGTTCGCATTTAATGGAATTTCAGTCTTGTGTATAACCAAATCGCTCGTATGGTAACCAAAAGATACTCTGATTAATCCATATCTTTCGGTGCATTCTCAGGAGAGGATTTTTACGTCGGATGAGTCGAGCACCCCGTACAGGAGCGACTCGTCATCTGGGAGGAGGCATTCGGTGATGGAAATCCAAGAGATCCCCAGGGGTCGGAGGCCGATGAAAGGGGAGACGATGGCAGTGGCCCTCGTGATGGCCGTGGAAGAGGAGGACGAGGGCTCCCCGAGGTTCGTGGAGATCACGGAGGACGGCGAGAAGGCAGACGGGGAACAAGGAGTGGATCCGGCAACGGTGGAGGAGGTAATGGAGGAAGCCGAGGAGCCGCCGGGTGATGACCCTGGGGCCTCTGAGGAGAAGGCTGCGGTCGCGGAGGGGTGAGTGGCAAAAACAAACAACTTTTCCTTCCATCTTCTTCTTGCAGGAAATTCGGAACGTATCCCTCCGAAGGACCCTCGCCTTTTTTAAAATTTACTTTTCTTACCATTTCGAAGGAAAAATCTTCTCTGAATAATAGTTAATCACCAAATATTTATACAAAAAGATGGTAATTGGACATGCTATTCGTTTGCTATTGCAATTTGATGCAGAATTTGCTCTGGGGAATGGCATCAAATTTCAATATTATTTTTACCCAGTACTGCGTGATATATTTTAGGAAATTTTATGGATGGCACTTCAAACATCAGCGCCGCTACGAAGAATATGCTTTACCCTTATTACCCTTTTCAAGCAATTCCAGGGAATACGAATTAGATACTATAATTTATGATATAATTTTTTTTTATTTTATCAGTCGTATCAGGGTCGGTGTACGTTTAAGATGGACTCTGGCACTACGCGTTGCTGAGCTCCTTAACCCTGACTAACAAAACACAAAATATCCTTAAAAATCATTGGTGCCTGTGACACTAACTGATATCAAGGAGATATGAAAGGCATTGTGTGCCTAACTTTATTGATTTTTTTCTGGGTTTAGATAAGATAGCTGCATTTATAGTATTTACGAAGCCAGTAAATTAAGTAATGAGATTGGCAACGTAGCGTTCGATCTGGAGACCTGGCAAGAGCCCAGGTTTTTTGGTAGTTTAAGGCATTTTCAGAAGGAACAGAATCGATTGAAGATGAACCATGAAACGGAAGGCCTTCATATTCAACGACTGATGAAAATGTCGACAGAATCTTGGATCTTATGCGTTCAGATCGTCGGTTGACAGTGAGAATGATCGAGGAAAAGTTGAGTTTGACTCACACCACCGTTCATCTCAGATTTTGACCAATGGATTGGGGATGAGAAAAATCTGCGCAAAAATAATTCCAAAAAACTTTTCGCAAGGCCAAAAGTACATCAGGAGGGAAAGGTAACTTGAATTTTTGGATTCGATTGAAAATGACTCCCATTTTCTGGAACGTGTGATTACTGGTGATGGCTCTTGGATGTTTGAGTACGATCCATAAACTAAGCCGCGGAGCATGAAGTGGCACACTTCAACCTCTCCAAGGCCCAAAAAAGCAATGTTGAGGAAGTCGAAGATCAAATGCACGCTGATTTGTTTTTTCGATCTCCACGGACTCATCCAAAAAGAGTTTCTCTTCCAACACTTTTACCGGAAGGTTCTTGAAAAACTTCGATAAAGGGTCATTCAAGACCAAACATAAAGAACAACCGACGGTTACATCACGATAATGCTCCTTGTCACACAGTAATTTCAATAAACGTGGTTTTGGCCAGTAAATTCATTCCTGTGGCTCCTCAGCCTCCTTATTCACCTGACTTGAGTCCTTGTGACCTTTTTCTCTTCCCGAAGTTGAAAAATAACTTCAAGGGAACTCATTTTGGGACAGTCGAAAACATTCAAACGGCTGTTACCGACCAGCTGAAGGCTCTCCCAGTATCGAGTTCCAGCACTGCTATGAGGAGTGGAAAAACCGTCTCCAGCGCTGTGTGGCTTCTGAAGGAAGTTATTTTGAGGGTGACAATGTAAAACTGTAATTCTATTTGAATGAAAAAAATATAAAAAAATCAGTCTCATTACTAAATTTACAGGCCTTGCAGTTTTAAGTGATATTTTGACGTTTTAATTAAAAAATGGGTAAGAGAAATAAGAAATAAAGGTGTTTAGGCAATGAGCTAATATTGTGTGGATACTATTTAAGAGGAATCTGATCGGAAACTGATAGGTTATCCCGTGATTAGTTTTGTGTTTTAACTACTCCAGTAGGTTTTTAAAGTTTTTTATTGAGTGTTTTTTTTGCAAAAACAAGGTATAACGAATTTATTTAGTAATGGCATTACTTGCTCTTGTTTTGGAGTATATGCTAGTGAATCATTTTGTTTCGAATGAGTCACGTCCGATCTCTTTTGTGCCGTGAATCGTGGACGCACCCCTAGAATGCAGATTAGACGTGTTTGTTCGGAACCCAGTCGTCGGAAAATAAGAAGCTTGCAAAGTGACTTTCCAGTCGTGCGTTTGGGAGTAATCGTGCAGTGTTCGGAATGCATTCTGTTGGCCGGGACTTAGTTTTCATTTTATTTCGTAGGCCAGTTTTAAAATTTGACTCAAAAGAGACGCTCTCTCGAAATATAAAGAGATATTATTTTTATCATGCTCAGCGAAGCGTTTTTAGGGCACACAAATGCGTAGTGTGGAGCTTACCTTAGTGTGAGGTTACGTGGAACTCCGAGTTCATTTCATTCCCAGCTCCATGCCCTAACAAATATTTTCGCGAAAGTTAAGATCTAATTTAGGAACAGTACCCTAGAAGAATTTGTGATCAGAGGAAATACGAAAGAGCATTATATTTTCCCCAGAATTCAACGAGTGGGGCGACCTAGGAGAGTTTTTAAAACTCGAGATAAAAGCGACACTCTTTATTATCTCCCTCTCTCCGTACGCTTGACGAATTGGTGTTATTAAATTCGATTGCCAGAGGACATATTTTTAGAGTGATGATATTTCGAGCGTAGTCGGAAAAATTTGATTTCCCCAGGTCTTCAAAGACTTCATGGATGCGGACGAGGGACTCCCGTGAATTGAAATTCAACCCGCTGACTGAATTGGCGCTTTGTGCGCCGTTCCCAGTCGTTTCAAGGGTCGAAAATCACCGAATTCGCACTCTTGTCTTAATGTTCACCATTTTGCAATTCATTTCACGTCGACTCCATGAATCGTGATCGGACGAATCGCGAGGGACCGAGTTGAATCAATGTGCGTGAATTCAAACCCTCAAACCGCCACCTCCAAAACCTTTCCCTAACGTAAGCATACATATCCGCATGGCATAATGGTCGTTGGACGGTTAAGAGGGTTAAAGGGGTTTATGCAATTGGTTGCGGGCGCTCTGCGTGAGGATTTTCTCGATTGGATTTGACTGTGACTTTGGGCGAGCGAAACGTTTCTCCGATACAAATTATTCATTTGTGTGACGTCACTTTATCTCAGGGACTTAATTCTTGTGCATTTAGACATATATAATAGATTGAATCCAACGGTTTTTGACTCGAGTTCGTGAAAAATCATAATCACTGTAAACTATGGATATTTTAACAGTAAATCTGTTTCGGCAGTTCTGGCATTGATTTAAAATATCTATACTACAACATGAATTATCACTTTAATGCACATTTCGACGACTTAAACCATTATGTATGTTTCTCATACAGAAATATTATTGCCTCTTCTATATTTTTTCTTAATACATATTTTTCATCTGTTTCTCCAGTTTAAATCATGTTTTCTGAACGCGTAATATTTTAGTCCCCAGTATTAAATATGAGTTTAGTTATTACTGTAGAGAAAAGAGAAAAAAATTGACTCTTTTGTTGGGAGAAAATTTTAATCCTTAATGCTGAACTTAAGCGATCGAAATTATGTCAATAAATAAATCTTGATTATTAATTATTATCCAAAGTACTACAGGAGATCACGCGAAGGTAACTTTAACGGAGTTATCCGCTTATATCCATTAAGATATACCAATTTCAAAGTGTAAAAATCGTTCCCCTTGACCGGGATTCCGGACAAAACAACTGGTTTTTACACTTTGAAATTGGTGCATTAGTTACAATTTCAAGAAAAACTTGTACATTATATTTCAAAAAGTACTTTATCCGGATGTTAGCTTTTAAAGGTAACGGTAGACCTCGCCTCTTACTAAGTACTACGAAACTTGTGAAGTTCAACACTTCACAAAATAGGGACTATTTTCTCGTAAGAATTGCTACCTCAAAAGTTACACAGCTCGGATGAATCCAGGGGTGTTATCCGTATTTGAGCTTTCTATTAGAAGGTAAATGATCTACCCGCAGGGATACCACGACTGCTTATTATATTAAAATACTCTTTTAACGACATTAATAAGTATAATTTTATGTTGAATCTAGTGGTAGAGGCATAGTTCTAGGCTCAATGGAAATATTCGCCGGCTCGATGAACGAATTGGTTCCAGATAAACTGCCCTTCGCTCCTCATTAGGTACCACTGGGACTTATCTACCAGTGTTTACTGAGCCTCCATTCCCGAGGCCCAGCTCTGCTTCAGGCGACTCTGAAAATTTTAAATCAATAGGAGGATTCCAGCTGCGATATTCAAAGTATTTTACCACCAGTAAATCAATTAAAGCAGAATGAATTTCTCTAATCAAATAGAACTTTATAAATTATGGATTTCTTTGTCATTAATAAGGCCTGGTACATGTGCGTGAAAAACGTGGAGCCGTCTTTGTAAAAAAATGCCTTTTTTGAAAAAAATACTCGAATTGTGGAAATGAGTTTTATTACATGGACAGAGACATTTTTCAATCGGATTTCACAGAAGATTTAGAATTTTCCGCATTAGTACATGGAGACACGTTTTTCGCCTATCATTTAATAATTTTATACATACGCGAGGTTTTAACCGCAAAAAGACGTAATTCTTAAAATTATCACACATGGATTGATTTTCGAAATAGGTACAGCAATGGCTGTGAAAGGTTAATTGGAAATAATTGATAATCTGCTCACGAAGCTTTTATGTACCAATTTCTCCCTGTATCCCGGTTCTGGTTCATCACTCATACACTGCTTGCATCTGACATCCGTGAATTCATACCCAAAATGGGGTGACATTGGATCCGACAATGAGGCGGCCAATCAACGCAGACACTTGGTTGCTAGCGCGCACCGCGTTGTCGGCAAGTGACTTTGCTTTGGAAACCTGTCCACGACAGCAGGAGTGGTTCATTCCCTATTTGCACGCAGCATCCATATTTTTCCTTTTGGATCATTAAGACCCGATCAGATCTGTCATTAGAACTTGCCATAAGAGGGTACTTTCTTGTTTTGAAGTATTAATACTCATTTGACCTTTGAATTTAATTGAAATTGTGGAGTTATATGTATTATTTGATGAGAAAAACATCCATGTTGCCAGTTGAGTCAATGAGAGGCAATGTCACGGAAACGTAGCCGGACCGATTCCTTTCCCCCTCTGCAAAGTAGAGAGAGGCGCGCCACACCGAAATTGATTCCGTTTCTCGCAAATGTTTCACAATTAAGCTAGTAGAGAAATAAAAATTAATATATTTAAAGTAAAAAAAGGAGATGAATTTAAATCCGCGTTAAATTTATTGATTGGACCCCAGTTCGAGAGTTGGCGGGCATGTGTGGCGGTACGGTAGACTGGATAGTGATGGTTAACACATTTTCTAAGTAGCAGTTGGCAACATGCAAATAAAAGAAAAACCTCATCGGAAGAGATATCAGAAATATATTATTTGGTAAGCTTTACGACTCTGACATTAATTATTATTTTTGTAATTTTAACTACCAGTATTTCATATTTTTTTCTTTTAGTATAATCCTGATCCTCCCCACGACTTCCCCCTTTTTAATTCTCCATTCCTACCGTCGGTAATATCGCTCACACTTGCTCAAAGGTGTTTGTAACAGAATTAAGGATATTAAATATTTAATTTATCTTGAGGAACGATAGAATGATAAATTTTGAACTCACAATAATAAGCTGACATATTCAATAGAAAGATTATTGACTGGATTCATTAATTGCGGTCACTTTTCCATCCATTCTTGACCTTAGAAGATGCTTTAGAAGAGGGATTACGGATCAAAATGCCTTATGTATCAACTATCAACAGTTTTAAAGGCTCTGGAAAGTGGTCTAATAGATGCGGGTTGCGCGTAACGCAGGATATCGAGAATCGCGCACGTAACTGAGTGAAAGGTGGTCCTTAGCTTTGAAAAAAGAATATGATGATTCACTATGGCCTAATATAAATGTACATACTACTACCACTTCTGTCAGAAAGAAAATCTTGTTGTTATCTTGTTATGTTAACCCGATATGAAAAGAAACTTAATTACCATATAATTTAGATTAAAAAGGAGTAATTATAAGTTTCCTATATTTAAAAAAATATAAGCTCTTGAAAAATCACTAGGAAACAAAACGTTCCGTAAGTACCCCCATTTCCTTTCCTTCTCCATAAAAATAATTGTTAATAAGTAATGAATGAAGACAAAAACTCATTGGAATCTATATGCGTACATTAGTACCCTTATGTCTTAGATTTCTAAAATGCATGCACAATATGATCTACGCTTCGAGAACATAGATCATACTGTTCATCCTATTTCGACATTAAAATTGAATCACTGAGGTGGAATTTCTGTGCACGTATTCAAGTTAGGATCTCCTCCGACAACTTTTGAGGGACTATTGGAAGGAGGGTAATTTCATGATGACAAATGCGGATTAATTGGCCTGGCTAATGCATTGAGCTTCATAAACCGCGTAGTAAGGTTTACCGTGGCGATATGTATTCATTGGAAGCAGCGGGATCACCGCAGGTTCACAAGATTTGGAGAATTGTGAGGAAATAAGAGAATTGTTCAAGGGAATAATTATGTGAATACTAAGCGAATTTTTTTGATTAGCTGCATTCGAATCTATTTTCCGGCCACTTGGATATTTTCCTCGCGGGCTCACAGTCCTAGGAATTTTCTCGGTACTTACGAAGAGATCGTTTAATGTTTATCGATCACACTAGCAACTATAATTTATAGGTTATTCATGCACGGATGTAGCCTCGTCAGCACATTAAAATTGTAATGCTGTTCCTTTCACCTCCATATTTTTTAAGTCGTTCTTATTGTTTATTTATATTATTATTTTTCGAAAAATGATTGCATCATAACTCATCATATTTGGCTCAATATTCTCAGCAATATGCAGCATACAGTTTTCTTTAGTCCGGTTCCATCGGAAGAAAATTTTCGCCGACAATCGGTACTTTCCAGTTTAACTTTAGGTCATCTTCTTCGCAACCAATATTGACCGCTGGAAACTTAAACCCTTAGAGATTCGCAAGGAGGTATTTGTACTTATAAATTTTTTAATGCACCAGTACATGCAGAAGAAAAACTATTTAATTCTTCCCCTGTACCACTTTTGTTCAACAATATTACTACCTACCACTTTTATTCGGATATTTAAATTTATCCTCCTTCAACTATCGGTGATTACCCTATTTTCCTCCCTTGTTTATATTATCGCGTGTCCATGTGTCTGTTCGCATAGGGTCACGGGAACGGCGAAGGCAAAGAGAAGTTTCAATGGAACTGTGGAAATTTGGGGAGGGCGAGGTCGAACACGTACGGTTTATGCGTTGGGGATCTCCCTTCTCCTCTCTATCGTTCCTTCCTGGCCTCTCTCACCACCTCTCTCCCCCGCCTCTGCAATCTACCGCCTCTCATCGATTGCGCTCGCCTATCGAATACTCACACAAACGCGGCGAGACAAAATGGCGAGGAGAGATGGACGATGGCAAAGGGCTGAGTGTGAGGACATGCGGCGAGGGTGGAAGGAGGAGCGAGGCGAGGTCGTTAGGAGTGATTTCACGCACGGCTTGCTGGTTGTCCTCTTTATCTCGATGGTAACAACTAGAGAGTTGTATGAGCTATCTCTCTGTTCAAAACATTGTTAGTAACCCGCTAGGAATTTCCAAACATGATATAATGTTTTCTCTACGTTTGGTTTTTCAAAAACGGATAAGAAAAAATCGGGGCAGTTTTTGAAGGTTCCTATATTTTCTTAGGAAATAAATTTTTTATTAATTCGAATATGCTGTGAATAAATTGACAATATCCGCCTCACAGAAAATTACTAACATTTTCGTATTTTCACTTCAAATTTGGATTTTACAGAATATCGTATCATCACGGCATGGTTATCTTTAAGTTTTCATTGTGGCTCCTGGGCTGTAGACAATTATTAGATATAAACGATAGCTTTACGTACGAATTAAACTACGATAGAAAAAATGCAAATTTGACCTCAAATTCGCATCATGTGGCTGAGCACTTCGATTGATCGAAATGAAACATGATTCAAATCGCTTGATTCCAGAGAAGCGTTAAGTTGATCCAAGCAAATAGCACAGCGCCGTCAAAAGCTTAATTATTTCAAGAACTGATTGAAATATATCTGATAAAATCAGTGCGTAATTATCCTTTCTTTATCCTTCTTTATATCCCCAGGGTTCTTAACATTCTTTTCTTTTCGCTTCCTCTATTTGGTTTCGCTCCCCACGATTTGTTCAGAAGCATGAGGATAGAGTGGATGTACCACTTAAGAAAATTTTCAAAATTATTACAAATATAAATAAATTAATGCGTAGTAATTAAATTCGCAAATATTAGTAATTAAATTAATTTAGAAATAGTGATTATTGATGGTAATTGGTAATAATAAAATTAATATTAATAGTTCAAATTACTTACTAGGAAAACATTTATTAGTGACCGTCGATACCTAGGCGGGTCATAAAGAAGACTGTAGCTAGAGTAACTAATTAAAAATCTATATTTGAAAGAGTTACGTTGATAAATATAACTTGCATAACTTATTTTACGTGACATATAATTATATTTACTGTCTTCAACTAATAGTCTGCTCTAACGGAAAGGAATCGGTGAAAATCATAGGTATATGAATTGAATATTTTCTTGAGCTTAATAAATTGTTTTCCTTATCTCCGCCGCGTTAAAATTTAACAGCTATGGCAAAACAAGTTACTTAACTTAAAGTTGGAAATTATTTATCGTGAAATATGAGAAATCTAACGGGTTTATAATGTACTTAAAAGACGGCACCGCTACTGCGGCTCCACGACGGGGCATCTAATTAATGACGTTAGATATAATTGACATATTTCGTAATTTCGGGGGTTAAAACAATGAACATCATCGGTGAGACGTAATTCAGTTTTTTTTTTCATTTGCTCTCTAGCTCTCCCCTGTTTTAATGGCGGCATTAATATCCACCGTTCGGACAATGGTTGGGTTTTCTTCACCAGCTACAGATCATAAAGTTTCTCATTCGTTTCACTCCCATGAGTGCTCCGGATGAGCACGTCAGTGAAACTTCAGTTGAAGAGAAGTTAAGAAGAAACGGTCCCGGAAAGTTTTCCGAGGTTGCCAACAGCTGAACGTCCAATCGTAAAAACCTCATTTGGTCGTGGAAAAATCACTCGGGGAAGGAAATCCATCCCTGGTCAGGGGGTGAGAATTAAGTTTTACTGTTCTTCTACAGCAAGCACCGGACCGTTGCAAACAATCCCCTGCGCAATTATTACCGTCCCCGACTCTTTTCCGTGTTTATTGGACTCGAGTTATGTACTCTAGAATGTCCGAAAAAGGTACTTCATACAAGCTTGTTATGTTTCCACGCACCGTATTCGCTCACTGTTTCAGAGGGAGGTCCTAGAAAAGGGCGTTCCATTTCCCTCACCGGTCCAGTTAACATCGTCAGTTTCGACTCCTCCTTAATTTTCTCTCTTCGATCCATTTCCCAGCCTCTCAGTCTTACTTCATACTTCCCCCTCCCATGATTCCACACAATTTATCCTATTTTCTCCTACCTCTTCCGTTCCTCACCTTCCAGTTCGATCTCTCTCCCCCTCTTTAACACCTGGGTTCACGCTTTTTTCCCCTCTCCTCTTTCCTTCCATTCTCTCTCTCTCTCTCATATTCAGGCTTTCTCTTCCAATTTCCCTGAACTTTTAACTCTTTCCATCTCTATCCAAGTTGCATGTGAGGAAGGCTCTCGGCCAACTCCACATCCATTTCTAATAAAAAGTTAACACGCTCCAATTCCAGTATTTCGAGTTCAAAGATATCGCTATAATCTATCGGCAGAGCTCCTAGAGTATTGGAAATATATCCACAACGCGGATAAGGGAGGTAAAACGCTCATGTTCGCAGAAAATTCATTCGTACGATGCATAATTCCGCGATACTGCATATTCAAGTGCAAATAGTATGTTTGAGCGTTGGGACACATATTCATGGTGCATCCAAGTGTTAAGATCTATTTTTGCCTGACCAAAATATTTTCACTAAATAGTTAAAATATTCACCACTTCTTAACATAACCTTTCTGCAGTAGGTCCTTTTTGCGCACTGCACAAACCGGCTGTTGCGTGGCCGAGGCTTCTTGGGTATTTTATCTCTCAATATTCGATATTCTTTGAAGAATCGCACCAACGAACGCACATTGTCCATATATATAAGACCTCGGTGGGACCTTGAATGAAATCGCGAGGTTAGATTTCTTTAAATACTTGGGTGTAACAATTACTCACAATCTGTCCTGGAGGAAACACATACGAGAAATGTGCGGTTGTTCTAATAAAAAATTGGGATTTGTGAAACGAGTGCTAGGTAAATGCGACGAAAAAGTGAAAGGACGATGTTTCCCTTCCTTGATCAGGCCCCACCTAGAGTATACTGCCAGTATATGGGATCCTCAAAGTATAAATTTGATTTCGGAAATAGATCGAGTTCAGTGGAGGGGGGCTTGATTTGTCAAACATTGTTATGACCAACGCAGCAGCGTATCTACTTTGCTAGACAATTTAGGTTGGGATTCTCTTACGTAGCGGCGTTTACAATATAGATTAAACTTATTAAAAACATTTAAGGATGGGCCCTTTTCTGATGTCATCAAGAATATAATACGAACCCTAACGTTTTACAGTCGAAGGGATCACGAATATAAGATTAGAGAGATAGATTGCAAGACTGACTGACAGGTTTCAAATGCCATATGTTCATAGAACGATAAGAGATAACGATGAGATCTGTATATTATGTATATATATTTTTGTTAAAGGTTCCCCCCACCTTCCCCCACCTATTTGAAAAACCCCAATCCCCTCATCCCTTACCCTTTCCTCCTGGTGCTACACCCCCTGCCACACACCTTTTTTGGTGGCTCGCAGGGTATTTATGTAGATGCAGATGTAGACCGTTGCCACGTGCCTTACACTCAATTGATGATGGCATCCGATGGATGTTAAACCCAGTGAGTAGGAAAAATGGATGATTTTACGCTATTCTTATTCACTAAATTACACTATTTTAAGTATTATAAACATTGATCACTCAACTGACAGCTATACGAGACACTGTGAAGTCTACGGTGTAACCACCATTTTTTTGTATTGAAAAAGAAAGTGCCTCCGTATTTTAGGAGAAACCACATATTTCTACCTGCTTAGAAACTTTCGAAACAATTGAGTGACCTTAGAAATGAATTCAACTAATATATAGAACATCAAGGCCTGGGGCAGGGTCGATTTCCAACACAAATAGTCAGTTTTGTGTAATCGTAGTCAATAGGCAGGAAAGTAGGTGATTGTGCATAGGAGGTCTGGAAAGTGAACTCTGTCTACAATCCTGGTATTGTATATATGTTTATATTTGTTTATATTTACCTGTATGTATACAAAACCTCGTGTATGTGTGTATGTATACGTATATGTATACCCAAATATTGTACCAACTTTGTATTCGATGGCCATATCACGGTGAAACGTGTTGCATCAATCAAATTTCGTTGAAAAGTATCTTGTTCCCTCTGTTATGAAAATATAATATTTGTACGAAGTGAAGTCTGTACCTACACTTAAAAGCTTAACTGAAAATACCAATTCGCCGTATATAATTGCGATTTAGATACAACAGTAAGATTTTGCCTTTTTGGATCACGTAAATATTTTGCTTTGCTATCCCTAAGCCGTCTTGGAAGATTAGAAGGTTTATGTGATGATTTAGACTTGTTTCTTTTACCTCATTTAAGTGGGATTTGTAACAGTTACTTGATTTAATGGATATATATTTTTGCATGCATTGTAAATGCAATTTTATGGGATATGTTTAAAAACCTCCCTCCCAAAGCTTACTTGAACAGAATGTTGGCATCAAAATTGAATTTTAAAATTGTTTGCGCTTTCCCTGGATCTCATACTAATTTATTTCAATTTCCCTAGTCCTGATGGAAATGTAAACGGATTCTCCATTTCACTGCCTTTTTATTTTCCACTCAATGGAGCTTATTATTTGTCCCTACACCTATGCGTACTTTTCCTCATGCAACGTAATCAAAAGATCATTGATTAAAATTGAAAATTCTGATGGTTCCTTACCTCTAATTACTACAACCATGAGGACAAATAAAAAAGTTACGTAAATAAAGCTTATAAATTGTTAATATTACAAGTTGAAAAAAATTATTTAAAAATTGGCAGTAGTGAAGTATTACTGAAGTTGTGAGTCGAGGGTCTGCTGATGGCGATGATGACCCGCCACAGTCAACGCTCTTCGAGGCCCGGTAATTGTCTAATATACGAGCTAGGTAGTAAGCGACGAATTACTTATCCGGCTCCTAAGGTGTGAGTGGATTTAAAGGTAGACCGCGGTGGGTGTCGTACTCATACGCCGTCCCGAGCTTTTGAAGGTCCCTCACGACGTGCTCCGGTTTCCCGTACTTGTGGATCGCGAAGCCGATCACGAGTAACCGAACCCTATGACAGACTATGGAAGCCGGGGAGTGATTTCAAGAGCGCGGCGGCGTACATGTAGAATGTTGTGGCATGCTTCAACAAACACGTGCGGTGGGGATGGCTCAGGCAGTTGAATCAGGGACCCTCTAGTTAGTTACAGAACGCAAGTAAGTACGCAAGCAGGGGTTCTCCAGTGGATTAAAAAAAACCCAGCTAATCTGTAACACTAATGAGATTTTACGCTAAAAATGAAGAAAATCCCATTGCAATAATCCATGTACTTGTACCCTATTCGTTTTTGTAATAAAACACTTTACTACCAATTGCCTAGTAGCAGTAATATTGAACGTAGAGGGAGAGATATAGTATAATGATTCGGGGAAGGGGTGAATAAAATATTTTTAGTATAGATAAAATCAGAATCGATAAACGTCGTTATTAATTATAGTTACATGTCGACAAGTAATCACAGGAGAATGGAGGTGTAGACAGGAGGAGTGTATACCAGCGCTCGCCAGTCAGAGGACCTTTGACTGCTTGTAGTCTATGAGAAGGCCCGCGGTGTACTTTCAAAAGAAAAGCAAGGAAATATCACACACAAAATTATTCTAATAGAAATTTTTATAAAAGTTAAAAGTTTGTAATTATAATTTCATATGAACACAATGTACATTTAATGACAATTTAATTTGTTGATGTTTGTGTTTGATCAATTCGTGCAATCAAAATTTTTTTTACAAGAAACGTAAATTCTTTGACTCTTTCTTCGTACTTTACATGCTAGTCAAAATTCTCATCTTTGTGGTCCATGAGGCCTAAATGTCTGATGACTGCATATCTCATCGATAGGATATAATTGAGGGAGTTATTGGAAAGAAACACTTTATAGTGATTGGCAGGTCGTAGAGAGAAGTGAGGATGAATAAGGAAAAGGCGTGAATTGGATTATTGATAAAATGAACAAGATCCGTTAAATCCCTTGAAAAATACTTTAAAATATTCCTAAAAATATCTATTAACGTTCTCTAATAAATAAAGGTAAAATATAGAATTAAGATGATACTTCATTAATGAAGAAAGTACTGAACATAATTATTCCTCGAAGAAAGACAGCGATTTTACCAGAAACAAAGAGAGTACTACCCGAACGAGTTTGTGTTACGTTAGCTGATGATAAGACTTGCCCAGATGTCACGAATGACGTATGAAAAGCTACACATAGAATAATTATTCCACTCGTTAATTCGTCCAGTTGATTAACAAGCATTATCACTACTATCGTTCAAAATGCACAATTTTACTGACAAAAATGAAATATTATAATGATTGAATTTCAAATGTATAAAGGACGTCGATCGATTGACTGTTTTCTTTTACTATGCTGTATTGAACTTCGTAAAGTAGATCCAAATTGCTCGACAGGCTTAGCCCATATTAGAGGCCTTATCCAAAATTAAATTAATTTTTTAGAACATTTTCTAGCTATGATGGAACATGTTTATCGATTATGAATTAGTTGATATGGTGTTTTCGTTCAAATTCCTGTGTAAACAAGACAATAATAGATAATTAATTCATTTATCTTTTTTTCATCCCTTTGCGTATCCGTCGGAAGCCATTCACAAAACGTGCTCATCTGAAGTGACATTGAAGAGAAAACCTCTCTCCAAGGGGAAGAACGAGTTGATCAAATTGGCCAACCCTTACAAAGATTTTTCGTAACATGATTTCGTGAGTTTAGGCTTGCTTTTATCTTATTTTGTGCACTCGATTTTAACGAAAAAAACAGCACTTTGACCACATTGACAATTTCCTCGTTCTTTGTTTTCAAGGAAGGTCACATGAAATCTTCCGCAATCAGGTAGGCAAAACAGGCAAACGCTTTACTCTTGTCATTAGGCAAGCGTGTACTTTCATTCTTTTCCCTCGTACATCACTCCACACCTCCCCTTCCCCCCCGTGGGAGACAGAATCCTTCCCCCACCTTCGTGTATCTTTAACCGAAACATCCTTTATTCGCTCGATTTGAGATAATGACCTCGCTCTTTGCCCTTTTTCTCTTTCCCTCCGCTGAGCGCGTGGCAGCCTTTTTTTTCTTATTCTTCTTTCCACTCTTGTGCGGTCGCTCTAAATATTGTTGATTCATTCATGACTAATTTGGGGGTCCAATTAAGGGTTTTAGACTTGTTCCTTTTACCCAGCAGGAGTTCCGCTGCCGAATCCTCGTTCAATGATAATAATTTAAATGTGGATGGAAATATAATGAAACTTAATTGGGTATAAGCCTCTCATTATCCCATCTGTTCCTTTATGACTGCTTTGTGATGAGTTTGATGGTAGATATTTGCCTTTGTTGCAGAACTCGTTTATAATAACGTCACGGGACTCGAGAGTCGGACTCTCACCCAGATGACATATCAGATTTGCGGTATTATTTTAGGTAGAGAGCACCGTGAATTGCTTTAAATAAAGATTTAATAAGTATTGTACATCACAGTGATATTGATTAATGGTTTTTTCATAAACGAGTAGAACTTATTATCTATGATATTCTAAAATGAATCAGTTTCTCCTGAATTTCTTTTGGTTGAAAACTTGTTTTTCAGATTGTGTGACGGACAATCTCCATTGTAATGTCCGCTTATTCAAAAATTATTAATAAACTCCGACATTGACTGAAGTCGTTCAATTTTTCCTTTTAATAATTTTCATCTATTCGATTGTTTGGTTTTCATTTCAATTGTTTGGTTCAGGGGTAGGAAAACACCGAAAGGAGATCAATCCACGTACTATCTGCTGCCATTTACTATTTTCTTAGGTCCTCCGGTATTCTGAATTTATATCCCCTCAATTTGCATTCTCGGAACTCGGGGGTATCAAGCCACGAGCGTTAATGAACTGTCAAGTGTCTAAAAAATGATGGTTCTTATCCCTGGATTCTCCAGACGAATTATAACGGGAGATAACAGTGTTCAGTGGACTGCATAATCATTAGGATACAGAGCGACGAAGAGTAGTTCTGGAGAACAAGCTGAATCATAGAGTCCTGCTGAATCATGAAGAATAAAATACTTTATTTTGGAAGTTCGTTTAATCGATTGATGTGATTGCAAATTTATTTTACTGAACGATGATGAGTGATGTACCCATACCAACAAAAGAAGGATAAAGAAAATTTCCTCTGATTTTATGAACGAAGTCAATGAAAATTTCATGAAAACTGTCTGTCGCCCAATTTGTCATTCTCTGATCCTTAAGTCTGAAGAGTTCTAACAAACAAATTCAGCTTATTAATATTTTTATATTAGCAAAAAATGATTTGTCGCCTGAAATGTTTTTTATCAAGACGACACAAATTGAAGAGCGTAAGCAAAACCATCTTCGCCCTGAAGAGAACGTAAAATGAATTTCAATTTATACGGTAATGCTGGCGCATTATATTTTTTTGTGCGTCGGTGTTAAAAATAGGAAAACCGATCCGATTAAATCTACTTCAACATTCATTAAAAAAATTTGCATTCCAGATAGTAGGTATGAACATGAAACCACTTCGATAGACGCGATTTAGGGCGTCACAAATTTGACTTTACACTGATTACCGTATATTTGTGACGTATAGAAATCCGCGACGCTTCTATGCATCATTGTGAGATGAGAAGTGGGATAGAGAATAGTTTCGCTGAGCTATGGGACATGGTTACGCCTAGAGAATAATATCTCACGATAATGCATCACCTTGTTACAATATGTCATTAATCTTCGCTGCTATCCCTCGCTATATCCCGTTCTCTCTCTCGCTACCTTCTTCTTGTGGTCTGTAACATGTCGTTCGTTAACGGAGGAAGTAAGCGCTGTAGCGTAGGCTATCAATCAATCTTCCGTCCAATCTGCCGCTTCCTGTCTGGAATGTTTTAGAAAGCATGCATTTGCCATAATTGCCTGTATGGTGCTAAAGCATTGGCGTGGTGTCAAACAGTGGCTCGCTTTGGTCGTCCCTCGAATTCTTTCCTCGACATCGTACCCCGAAGTTCATTTAAAAAATCTTGAAAATTCAGCGTATGAATGAATGCCAAGAATGAAATTTAATCTTTAAACAGTTTTCGGAATTATTACATTTGCTCATTATCTAATGATTAATGTTAAGCTTTTTGAAAACGTGTGATTTACCGTCTTTATTAACAAGCGGTAGTTTCAGAACTTCCAATATGTTTGAAACCATGTGAGACCCTAATAAATCAATATTGTGTATGAATTAATTAATTATTAATACCTTATCACTGTTGACTCCTTTAACAATTGAACTTAACGGTCACATGGTGATTTTATTTCAATTTTAAGTGCGTAGAATATAATTTTTTCAAAATCATTTCTTTATCATTTTTTCCATATTTTTTCGGCCACTTCGAATATTAACTAATTAAAGTTAAAATCATACGTGGCACAACTTAACACTTGATAGCAAAATGCAAAAATACAACCTGCGACTTTTTAAAATTTTTTGAATCATTTTTACTCTAAAAATAGACCTGAAATAGTTAATTAAATTCTCAGTTTAATATAATTTATTCATTCACAAACCTGAATAATAAATGTTCATACTTTGAAGATAACTTATAACATGGTTGGAACGTGAAACTCGAGTATAGTGTTCATTCTAATTGCGAGGGAAAGATGAGAAATCGTGAGCGGACCGACTGTACTTTCTTCCTCCCTTCATTCTGTCCAACTTTATTCTCCAAAAATCTTTGGACTTATCTTTATCTTACGTGATGCTCTAATCATTTAAGATCCGTGGTTCAAGTCCCGGTCAAGGAACTATTTTTGCACTTGTGATCTGCTCGATTCTGCCTTCCCCACCTCTCTTGTATTCGTCGCTTATACGTGTTCCTATCCCTTTTCCTTATATTTATTTCCATATGAATGAGCATTCATGTATGTTCGCCATTTGGCGGGTGTTCGTGTTTGAAATTCTATCGATATATATGAGATCAGAAATAGTTGATAGTTACGAAAATGGTTTTTTACTATGAGTGAGAGATCGCACCTATATTTAAATTAAATACATTTAAAATTTGTTCAAATCTTTGGAATTTTAATTAATTGAAAATAATTAATTTATCTAAGAAGAATAGTGAAAAAAGGAAAATTAATTCCAGGAAAGCATGTCCATCGTCAAATTAACAGTTTTTGATAAAACTTGCACGCAACATATTAGACGCTAACATAATTTAGTTTTATGTCTTTTCGTAATTTAATTAATATGCATATTATTCTTAGAATTGCCTCTTTTCAATTTTACAGATATTTTGCTCTTTTATTGTTTTCTTCGGCTACAAATTGTTTGATGAAACAGAAAGGGACATAAAAAATTGATTAAAGTTTTAAAAACCATGTATTTTTATTTTTTTTTCATATAAAAAACTAACATTCAGAAGTTCTAAAATCACTTTGTTTTTTCTCAAAATATACATTTTTACGCAAAAGGGTCAATGTCTCAGAAACTCCCCGCAGGCATTGTAAATAACTAAGGAGGGGAGTTTTCTTTCAAGAAAAAGTAATCTTCTTTAAACAAGATAAACAGTATTTTAATTTAAGCTATCATCTCCAGCATCATGTTGATCAGAAAGTTTATTGGAGCGACATTCCTTGTGCTGAAGCGCAAATTTATTATCCGATAAGCTCTTTCATTAACTCATCTTCCAGACCGCATAATGGACCAGAAAGTCCAAATAATTATAATTTCAAAGAATACGAAATTATTTTTCTCTAATTCATTGAATCTGAACCAAGTTAAAATTGGTACGATGATATTTTTACCTCCCGCCTTAGGCGTAAAATTAGTCTGGAATTAGTTCTGAAATCTGTAGGAATTGTTTTGGACCCATGTGCTAATAATTCACCGTATTGAGTCTTATTGCACTTTGCATTGTTTCGGGGAGAGGGTAGTGTAGACGACAGTTGGATTTGGCCGTATAAGGGTATTACATTTTCATTGAAGAGATGCGGTCCATTTTGATTGAATTGCTTTGGATATTAGATGGATTACGCCAATTTTGTTTTAAATAGTACAGTAAGCTTATTAAACGTGCGGTAATTGTCGTTGCTTTATTAAATTAACTACAATAGGTGAAGCATTAGATTGCTAAAGTACTCAGGGAGCTTAATGACTTCGCACGCCATGTTCACGGGCTTGATTTCCTAAGAGGCAATTTTTCTGAAGTACTTCATATTCTTATTGAGTTTCGCGTGAAGAACTCCTTTATTGAAGTCAGTGCATTGTATTCGCCTTTCGATAATGCATTTTCAAGTGTTCCCCTTTATCTCCTTGTTTTAAGACCTTTATAGTTTGAAAATACATCACTGCCTCGATTTATTTAGGAGTCATTTTCGTCCCTTGAAATGACTCAGTGTCGGAAGTTACTCAGTGTGCATACTTAGGCTTTTTATGTAAAATGACATTCTGCCTAATTAAGAATAATGTGATGATGAACTGTTACAATTAACAAAAGCCAGATATAATGAGTGAAATATTTGTGATAAATGAAAATATAAGGTTTGGAAAAAATAAGTCTAATCCACTACTTTATTTATCCGGGAAGGGTTCCTTTAGCATAGAATCAATCATATAGATAGAATCATAACTTCTATCGTTTTTAAGAGGCAGGTATGCAATTTAAAGTTCAGAATTAAAATAACTTTCAAATATATGGTTTGCCTTTTCTGATTTATTTTAGATTATATTTTATGTATTCCTAAGACATAATGCATTTTCATTGATTATATTGACGACATAATATTATTTTCGACATTTTTATATTTAATTACATATAATTCGTGTTCTCACAAAATATAAGAGGTCTATCCAATAAATACGCGAACTGAGGAACAAAAACTTTATTTTGCAAAATTTAGTCTACATCGAATTTGTACCCTTCAACGTACTCTCCATTCGTTGCTATGCACTTAATCCATCTTCTTTTCCACTGTTTAAAGCACCCTTGGAAGTCTTCGGCAATTAGGTTTTTTAGTTGTCTCGTTGTTCTTACTTTATGGTGTCCATATCTTCCCAGTGATGTCCCCTCATCACATTTTTGCGTGCTGGGAATAGAAAAAAGTTGCAGGCGGAGAGATCTGGCGAATAAGGAGGATTATCAAGGATGGTGATTGAATTTTTTGTCAGAAACTGGTGTAAATCAATGCTGAATTTGCAGAAGCATTGTCATGGTGATGGATCCATCCACCATGTTCGGTTAAAATAAGGTGTACTGTTGATTTTCCTAAATTCAGTTCATCAGCTATCATTCGGACAGTTTTTCGACGATCGGCAAGGACAAGGGACGGCACATGATCAATGTTGTCGTCAACACAGGTGGTTGAAGGTCGTCCCGGCCTTGCATCATCCGTGGTGTCTTGGCGGTCATCTTTAAAACGCTTTATCCATTTGAAAACGAATGTTTTCTTCAGAGCATTATCCCCCTAAACAGCTGTGAACATTTCAGTAATTTCTTGATAACTTTTACCGCACTTCACCAAGAAAACTTGATGTTGATTTATTGTTCCGTAGTTTCGTCAATTTCATCTTTGATAAAGAGTAAAAACAAGGAAAATAGAAACTAACATAGCCACCATACGCACAGCTCGACAATCCGTCAAGCACAGACGGCTCATGGGGACTCAGGCAACTAGAGCCGCTAGTGGGCGGGGCAATAGTCCAGGTCATGGCCGCCAGGTTGCACCAGTTGGCGCATGTATTGCACCGACCACGTATGAATGAAAAGTAGGAGCAGAATTTCCTCTTAGGACACTCAAAGTAAAAGCACGATAGAATGAACGAAAAATTCATTTAAGAAAAGACTCAGGGTGAGTTGCAAAGCATCGTATATTGTAGTTTACGTCTGATATTGTCGAAATCCTGAATACGTCTGTGAGTTTGGTCGTGAAAATCATTGATCAGGATGAATTTTTGGCAGTCTTTTTCCCTTTGCGTCTCCTTGACTCGCTTTTCTTCACATTTCATCGTGGGAGGAGGATATGATCGCGAGCGCCATGCTTCACCATCCCTTCAATCCTACCGATCGTTTTTCTTTTCCTCATGTTTTCGATTCTCCAATTCCTCCTTATGTCTACCCGTTCCATTGCTTTTCCTTTTACAGTTTGTAGAGAGGGGCCTCGAGCACGCGGATAAACAAAGCGTTTCGCAAACTGAGCGAGCGACGTGCGCGCTCTCTCTTGCTCACTTTCAGGAGAAACCCATTTCGAGACGCATGCAACGCCGCCTCTCTCTAGTTCGCCAAACAAAGATGGGCGGGGGTGGGGAGCAAAAGAAATATGTAAATGTGAGAGAAGGAACAGGAAGAAGGGGCTCGGGGTTGAGAACACAACGGGGTGCTCCTTCCGGATCCCTTCCTGCTTTTCTGCTTCGATTGTCATTTTTTTAGTACGTTTCCTCCAGATCTCGTCGATGGGATTGGCGAGTGGATTCAGGTGGGTGGAGGGGGGTGCGAAGGCTGAGCAGGGATGCCTGTGTATATTACGTGTGACTTTGTGCGAAGGATGTTCTCCCACGTGGCTCGGTCGCACCTTTGATCCTATATACGAGCAGAGGTCCATCGAGGATGCTGTTTTTTTCTCAAGACTTCCTTCCCTTCCCTTTGAATGAATTTATAAAATTATCCTGTTGTTTCGATGAAGGTCTTTCTGTTTCTGCTGGAGGACGGGTGATATTCCGGAGCTCGTGGAAAATAGACGTGGACAGGTTTATCTGTTATTGCGATAGTGGAAAAAATAGTGGAAAAATCTAGATTCGAGGTAATTGTTTACGCGTTGGTCGTTGAAAAGAGTGGAAAATATTTACAGTACACGCCTGATCGAGTGTTGTTTGTTATAGTAATTTGTATATGTTTGTATGATATAGCATAGTAATAGTTTGTAAAAGAAGACTTATTTTTCACAATTTTGTTTTAACGAAAACCCGAAGAGCTATGTATACGCTGTAAACCATGGGGGTAAAATCCGAAGTATTTTTAATATATCCACGATAAAATCGCGGTCAAAATTGATAAACAATGATTTATATTATTTGCACTGTTTAATAGGTCACCTGAAACTACCCTGGCATAACCAAAATTGAAAGAAAAACTTCTGTATCCCTGTCCCGCCTATTAATCAACTCTTTTCGAGCAACCATATGATTGATCAATCCTTTCAATGGGTACGCTCGTCAGTAGAGTATGTGGGTCAGCATTAAAGAACCTTGGTTTCATGGTTCGGTTTTTAGAGGAAAATGTTATAAAAAAAAGGAGAGAAAGAGGGGTCGCTACTCTTCAGTTAGGCTGCTTTTGTCATATGCAGAAACCATTTGGGATACATGGGAGAAAAAGGTAATTAAGGACTTGGAAAAGATTAAAACAAATCCGTTAGGGTTGTCAAAAAACTCCTACGTGAAGATATTTAGCGTGACGTATATAGTATGTATGGTGCTAGAATTAGGTGGGAAGTCTACTGATTCATGAAGGGAACGGGCAAAACTTGGACTTTTAAGACGGTTCTTGCAACACCGAAGGAATCAAAATGGTTTGCCACTACCATATGGTTCACTACAAATTATCTTGGTTCGAAAAGATTTGATCACTGCAGTAAAATAAGAGTAACAGACACCATAGATGACAGATTCAATCATTCATTCAATCCTCGCACGACAAGCAATCAGAACAGAAGCGAGTCCAAACACCTGAATATATTTTCTTTTTAAACTATAATTTAATGATTGAGTCCAAAAAAACAATTATTTCACAGTGCGTAGAGGCAAAATGTATGTATAGGCGCGAGTTTTTAAATATTAGATAATATAGTATATTCAAAGGCATGTATAAATTAATATTCCAAAATGTATGGCTGGTGATCAAACAGCAACGGCGACGCCCTCGAGGTATTTCGCGGGATATTGCAACTGCAGACGATTTTCAGCTCACCTAGCTCTGTTTCATTCATTTCTGAATTCGCATTTTTCGCATGACTCATAATTTTATGAATGGCTTAGTTGATCCTAATGCAGGTTTTAGAGTACTCTTTTCCTGCCGTGACAGGTAGGGCTTAGAAATATAGCAATGGTTAAAAATTGGAAAAACCTTGATTGTCTGGTAATCTGTGAGAGAAAGGGCATTTTTTACGACCTAAATTTAGCGCGTACAAATATTTTAATAAAGAAAAGACATAAAGTTAAGGGGTGGAAGGTTTTAACACACCCCAGTTTAAGGATGAGCCTTTTCATCAGCGCCCCTACATACTCTTATGCCTCGAATATTACATCCTATTTATCTTGCACCTCTGCTTAAAAAAAACCGCATTGCCCTCTTTGAAATATCTCGTAAGTTGACTCATTTTACACCCCAACAGGATGGCGACGTCGACCGATGATCTTCCCTCTTCCGCGCTCAGAATCGTGTCCCAAATTTCTTTTGCTATCCCCATGTACCCTGATGAGTGGAGGGGTGAATTTTAAAAATTTACAGGCACGTTTGATTTTACGCCTTCGAAATCAGACCAGGAAACGTGGGTTGTAATTTTTTTCTAAAATTGATTCCGACAAAACTTTCTATCAAATGTGAACGATATCTGTTTTCACGCATCCTTATGGACAAATAAATCTATCATCGTTTGAAATTGCGTCATATGCTTTTGAATTTATGAGTTTTTTACGTGCAGGCCGTAGAAAAAAATTTTCTTTGATTTAATTTGAATCTATTATTACACAGGATTTATCTCAGTACTAGTACGATTCGATCCAGGCATACACGAAGAGAAATTATTCATTTAATATGCTTTGTTTAAAAAAATAATATGGAAAGTATATTTAAATTCGAGCGGAGAAAATTTATTTCAATAATATCTAGGCAAAAGTTACCCATTTTTTTCCCGATAGTGATGAATTTTGTTTTCATGGCAACCTTTTCTTGTTTCAAGCCGTTGAAATATTGCCTTGTGTGAACTTTATAGATTATTTAATAATGTTCCTTGTTAAAAATTATTTTAACCTATAAATTTTGAAAGCTGCTGAAAATGGTGACAGTTGTTTTAGACTTTTAAGGTGAAATCTCACGAAAAAAGACTGGGAACGTAGATGTGTATCTCAAAATTATTCAATTTCGCAAGTGTGTGAATCACTCATCTTCTACGTTTCAGAAAACATTGAAACTTCCAGTTGAACGCGGCCAGCTTTTTTGGAATCTTAATTAATCAAAAAACTGACAAAGTGCACAAAAAGTCCATTGCTCTGCCTAATTGGCTCAAATTTTTAAGACGCGAAACGCATAGACTATTAAGTCAGGCAGGCCGTACTGAGTATTCAGGTTTGAACAGACCTTTTCCATTCTTCTTTGTTTCCAGTGGGATATTTCATTGAATTCCATTGATGAGAAAGCGAGTCTTGGAATTCTTTAGCTGTCGTTGTTCTTTATTTCAACCTACTATCGCTTTAATCCCTCACTCTCTTCCTTCACACCCCTCGCCAAACGCAAGCGCGATTTTGCGAATACCGACCCCCGATCGACGAGAACCCCAACCATTTACGCTCCCGTGGAAAGCACACTAGCTTCCAACGATTTGCTCGGCGCCCACTCCAAGAGCGACTTATTGCGACGGAGGAGAGTGAGGGACCCTTTATCTCTGGGAACCCTGGGACTTTGATTAAAACTGAAAAAAGGACGAGCTTTCCCTTTATTGAAGTTCGCCAAAAAAAAGAAAACGCCGCTCACCCTACTACTTCCTATATTACTTCATGTACGACACATACAAGGTCTGTCCCAAAAGTAGTATGACTTGTTTTTTTTACCGGATGGCGTTCGTTTGCAAGACCTCTGTAACGTGACCTCGTTACGCTCCGTCATGAAATAGTTATGGAAACAACGGTACGCCATCAAATTTTGCATGAAACTGGGCAAATTTGGGAAAGAGACTCATGGCATGTTCAAGCCAGTTATGATGATAACGCCATGGGTAGATCGGGTGTTTTTGAGTAACAAAATTGTTTCGGAAGGGTAAAGAAGATGTTGAAGCGCCGAACGTTCAGGACGCTCTTCGACCTCAAACGTTTAGAAAATCTTTCAAAAGTGAAGGCTTTGTTGGACAGGGCTCGCGTATTAAGTATTTTTATGGTTTCTGATGAACTTGGCATCCGTAAAAGTGATATTCATCGAGTTGTGATCAAAAATATGGCCGTGATATGGCCAGGTGTCTGCTAAGTTGGTTCTCTCGGACAAACAAAAGGAAATTCTCACGCGGGTATGCCAAAAGCTTCTATAGTACGAGAGTGAGGACCCAAAGTTTTTAGACAATGCTCCACCAGACTTATTTCTCTTCCCCCACCTCAAATCCGTGCTGAAAGGACGTTAAAACGGCTCGGTGGAAGCGTTACAACAGACCGTGACGAGGGATCTTAGCAGCATTCCGGGCGTCTCCTTCTAGGAGGCGTACGGTGCGAGAAAAACCCCTTGTCAGCGGTGTGTGGATGCACAAGGATGCTATCTCGATGATTTTTGAGTCGATGCATCAATTCTGGCAATAATGTTTTAAAAATTGATTTATTCCTACTAATTTTGGGATAGACCTTGTAGTCCTTTATGAGTACTTGCCCATCTATACCCCTTTCTATCCACGCCCTTTGATACTATACACTCACCCTGGCACGTGGCTACAAATACATTTTCTATTAATTCCAGGAAAGCGGAATATTCAGCTGAGCACAGGAAATATATGTGGACACCTCAAAAATTTTCCCTACTCTCCTGTTCCAGGCACTAACACTTTAGAAGCGAGATGGAAATGCTGAATTTTGCCAAGTTTTAAGTGTCCCTCTTTCTCTCCCACTCTCTCTCGCCTATGCGATTCCCAGAACCCTGTGTGGGAAGTTTATGAACAAAAGTTAACGCGTCATCGCCAGGGGAAAATGTGTGATCCGATTCGGGGGTCCTTCAGATTAAAAGGGGTAGGGGAATAGGGGAAGGATGTGGGGGAAGGGAGGGAATGATATGTGCCCAGGACCGAGGCGGGAAGGTGCGCGTGACATTACTTCGTTGTGTGCTTTCCGCTCCCTAGCGCCCTCGAGGCGGGACACTCCTGACTAGCAACTGTTAAAACGAATTTTCGATAACGCGTCGACTACCAGGAACCGTTTTGTGAAAAGGAGGAATGATCAATGGGATCATAAAAAAAACTTCTCTTGTGGACAACCTTTAACCTTTTCCTTCTTGAGGCAGTCGCGAACCAAGTCAAAGGAGTTTTCCTGGGCCCGTCCTCAGTTTCCGTGCTTGCTTATTGTAGAAACGAAATCAAGTTTTGAGTTTTACATGGTAATATGAAACATTAGCCAATCAGATGGTAACGTATAGCTCTACACCGAAACATTTTTGCTCGACCTGTATCGGGATTAGTATTTTAGTTATTTTTAACTTGAAATTAAATTTTCATTATCTGAATCTGCATAACGTGGGATTTAGAAATAAATGCCGTACGAATGGATCCTCAGATTCGTCTGGAAATCGAACGAATTCATTCGGTCACTTTATTTATTTTTAGGAATTTGGTAAGAGTCCTCCAGTCAGTAATGTAAGATATCCTATATTTGGCTGTGATCTATTTGGTACATAGGTATGCTGCATTAATTGTTGGCTGCTTTGTTTTTTCGATTTTTTGTTGATTGCTTCATTTCTAGTCATTTTGATAAACAAAGTTCGTTGCTAACAAAATGTTGTTGTTGGGAATCTTATTGTTTTATTTTTTTATTGTTTTTATTTTGTGATATTTGAAGAAATATTTGCTGCTTGCCTTACGATAACAATTTTAGTCTACTCGGTGAAATAAATCTCGTGCTTTATCTCACGTTTTGTGATATTACGAGTTTCATTGGAATATTTGCGTTGAATCGGTTGGAATTTTGAAAATTTGAAACAAGCAGCATTTTTTAAATGCACTATCATGGTCAATAGAAAACGTTGGACAGCGTCAAGATTGAAATAGATACTACGAAAACATGTTTTAAAGGCACATTTGGCCGAAATGTTAGGATATATTACGAAAATTTCAATGTTGTAAATTATATCTTGTAGATTGACGAATAAAAAACACGCTCGTCATAATTGAAAGTGGTTCCTTATAATGGAGGAATATACAATGATAAAAATCGACTTTTCGACATAGTCAGTCGATCGATTGATTCATAATATGCTGATGAAGAGATATGATTTTCGTTCCGATAACGTGAGCGCATCAATTTAGCTAAGTAATAGTGAACAAAAGAGGCGGGAATAAATAAAATTTTCATTTCTAAGTAGACCTGGGAAGGGTCGAAGGAATTAGGATGAACTGTAGGGGAGTGGAAAGCTGTAGTTACGTGTATTTGGACTGAATTCTAATGTTGATGAAGGTTACAAATAGTTGGTGAATTATTCAAAGCGCGGGTTTGAATAGCAAGTGAAATTGTGGGAGCATGGCTGACCAAATCAAAATAAAGAGGTTCGAGAGCCCGTAGCTATTTATTTTGAAGGAATTTCGCGGCGAAATGCGCCCGGGGAACGAATGTTCTTTCAATGTTTTGCATGCCGGTCCCATTGGGGCATATTTAGAAAAAATTGCCCCTGGCGATGCTGTTGTAGAGTAACAATTTCTGCGAATTCTCTTTCTCCCGAAGGCTGGTGCTCCGTATGGTGCGCCCAAAGCGTGATACCGCTTCGTGGCATCCACAAGTCACGCCGTTTGTGTACCAGTCGCGGTGAGAGTGAGGGTATGGAGGGTCATGGAGAGTGGGAGGGCTCTCGTACTCGGGGGATGGTATGACGAAAGGGGGGAGCAGGGAGGGGTGTGGGCCGCTGTTACGGACGGGAGAGTATGATGGGCCGTCATCGGTGCGATTTTGAGGGGCTGGGGGGGGGGGGGGGAGGGAAGCGGGGGAGGAGAGAAGTAGCGGCCTCGGAGGGAGGGAATTATTTTTTCCCCCGCAGGAGAGTTGAAGGTCGTAAAGGTACCTATGGCCGGAGGCATTGGATGGTGAGATACGTCACGTGCTGGACGCGACACGGTTCAGGGTTCATTACAGCGGATGTCGGGCGATATGAGCGAGTCGATAGTGGTTGAACCTTAAAGGGGCAGCAGTTACTTGGTACCGTGTGCTCCAGTATTTTAGTGTTACCCACGAGTAGAGGTGGAGGAAATAAATTTTCGCATTGGTGCTCATTCCAATGCCTTATTTTGAATCCTATCCAGTTTTCTTCTCGAAGTGTGTCTTGATTTGATCCAATACTAATTGCCAGAATAAATCCTGAATTCTGGTGTGGGCGCCTGCTTTCCTTTGTGATAAATCCAGCGCTGTTTAATGCGAATGTGAAATTAAGAATTGAATTGACAGCCCGTGCAAGTAACTCGTCTCGTGTTAATGTTAGGTCACGCTGCATTTGAGGATGTGATGTTTTAATTTTAGAAATGTGATGTTCTCTATAGTTAGAGATGAAAGCAATAAACCCAAGTAATTAATATCAGACCGGCATTATGGATAGCGTTTTTTATCCGAAATAGGCCCCATTTTTAAATTTAAAGCTCTTTCATTGTCAAACAAATGATAAAACTGAAAAAGACGGAGAGCTTTGGTGTTTTAAAATACTTCAAATTTTATTGATAAGTCTTTGCGAAACTAAAAATGTAATAAGTAAACTCAAGAAAAATAAATTCATAGGATTTACGAAGAATATTTTTGGTGGGAAATGATTTTTTTATGTGATAAGTTCACTTATTTGAGAAATATTGAGCGATGGGATATCATGTTTTAAATCTGTAACCAAAAACTGTGATATATTTCAAACATGTCATCTGCATTATAATAAATAATAATTATTTATTATATAATATAAATAATTATTTATTATAATGCAGATTAAATGTACTATTTTTTGTTAGCAATAGTTTTGTATTGGAGATAGTATTGTGCTCTTAATACATACTAACATGAAGTAAAAGGCTCTTAGACCCCAAACCACATATTGAAATAACTCATTATTTAACTCTACATACCTTCTTTTGCCTTTAGTTGCATCCTAAATGAACTTTACTCTTCCTCCCCCTACCTCATTTTTCCAGTATTCCCCACTCACAAGTTACCCCAGTCGCATTCCAATCCGTTTTTTTGCATCCACTTGGCCTGCCTGTTTTGAATTTTTACCAACAGCCGCCTTTACTCCCAGGCACATCCTACCAGGCCCAGAATTTGGTTGGTTCTCCTTACCGTCTAACTTAGTTGCTACAAAATTAAGGTCCATAACCACATCTATGAAGCCTCCAATCTACGTTTATCCCTTTGCTTCAACGGCTCGGTTTACGTGTAACATAAAATTAGGCTTCATATTGAAGTTTTGGTTAGTCTTATTTTCAAATTTCTGTAAGATGC
This sequence comes from Hetaerina titia, assembly GCA_037158775.1. NCBI lineage: Eukaryota > Metazoa > Arthropoda > Insecta > Odonata > Calopterygidae > Hetaerina > Hetaerina titia. Next base: position 78,753,713 of record CM073773.1, on the reverse strand, counting down.
CTGTCAAAAACTCCCGCTTTTTTTTACACTTTCCTTTACCTAATGAAATTATTTTTAATACGTCCCTAGTACTCTACCCATCCTCCAAAAGATTTTGTAAAAAATGTTTTACTTTTTTCAGTCAATGTCCCCCAAATATAATGTTTATCATAGCTTTCCTGCTTATCGAGAATCTTCGTTTTCTTATGATTGATTCTCATCCCATATCTGTCACACTTATTTTCTGCTAAGAAACAAATTTCATGAATACCCTATGTTATATACCTATTAATAGTAGCTTAAGACCTAAAAATTAAGGGTGCAGACAGCAAAATAGTATATGTTGATTCATTTTGTGTGATCGACCATAAAGACCATAAAAGATTTTAGCTCCAGTATTGTCAGGGCGAAACTGCATCGCAAAAGCAGTTAAGAGCGAATAGTGCCTCTATATTTATACGATGGAGGAGAAGCTCATCCTTTATATTTTTTCTTCGTCTTCCAAAGAGAAAACAGACGTATTGTCATAATGGAGACTGGGGAGGATTCAAGTTCCCTACAACGACTCCTTTGAACATCGCCGTTCTTAATGTTGTGTGAACCGTCCGCAGGGCAGATAATTGGAAGGGTACCATAAAAAGAAGTGATGACTTAAGGTCGCGGGAAGAAGAGCCTACAGAAAGAGAGAGAGGAGAACATTTTACAGACGCAAAATGAGTAAGAGACAACCAGAAGGGATTGTTGGGAGGCAGAAAGTCTCTTTTCTGTAAACAAAAATAAGGAGCTGTTGGCGAGAGAGTGGAATCAAGAAGGTCAAGAGTTAGCCATCTCTAATAGGTTCGCGGAGATGTTTTTGCTTGAAAAATTAATTTAAAACTATTACATGAAACTATTTTTCAATTTGACAAAAGAAAGCTACAAAGAACGCGATACATTGTATCTACAGAACCACCACTTTTGATTATATTTACACAAGTTAATGGAACTATGCGATAAATGTTTTGGCATATACCTTGTAATATTCCATGTAGCATCACTCATTCAGAGGGCATGTAATTCTTGTTTCGTTCGTTTATATCCATTGATCAAAATTGTTCGCCTGCTCTTAGAAAAAAATATCCAATACTTAAAAATATACAATATTGTCCTCCGAAAATTATAAACATTCAAAGGGATTATCATTTAAAGTAGATTTATTACAATTTTCTCAGGAATTACAAATTGAATTGCGTAGAAGTATGATTCATGTGTTACGGCATACAAAAGCCAATGTGCTGAGTCTCTTTGTCGCTGACCCTGAAAATTAATATAGAAAGCCATTAGGTGCTTATTTATACGACCATGACAATAAAATACGCAAAATATAAGATTGTAATCCTGCAATTCACTTCATATATTAATACGTAAGAAGAACTCATAGTTTTTATACAAAGGATTTTCATCGATAGAATCGATTCTGATCTACTCGCACGTGAAAGATGACTATAAGAAGCAGTTAAAAAAACGTTGAGAAGATAGAAACTGTTTGTCATTGATTTTCCTTTGTGTAGAGCTTAATTTCATAATCCTAGTTTCTACTGACAGAAGCATTTTCAAGAGACAGAGGCTGAATGGAGAATTATGGGGATAAATAATTGAAAGAACAATAAAAGGCAGGTGCATGCTAGATTGACGGACAGAAAAAGAGAGAGAGATCCAGGACGAAACGAGATTAAAGGATAGAAGTAGCGTGGTGATCGAATGACATGGGCAAGTGACCGCTGTAAGGAATGAGAGAGAAATGAGATTCTCTCCGAGGAGAGGAGTAGCGTGAGGAAAGAGAAAGAAGAAGAAAATAATACAGTTGGCAGGATAAAATGTTTTCGGGAGTGAAACAGAAATCTGGAAGGAGAAGGGCAGCAATGCGAAAGAAAAAGGTGAAGGTCAAACTGGTGAACTGCTGCAACCGCGTGAAGTAGAACGGTATATTATTTTCTTGCTTTTATGCCATGGTGCATAATTGAATATTTGTTCTTGTTCAAGAGGATAAACTCTTCAATATACACCATCTTAATTATAAAATCTGAATGCAAGAAAGTTTTTTCAATGAGTACTTTAAAATTTACATATTTATGCATGGAAATTTATATTGGATGGGATTTTTGTTCTTATCAGAAATACTTCATCGTTACTGGGTAATTGGTAGATGCATATCCCCGGTTTAACTTCCTCACTCATTTATTTTATTGTTGGGGCTGAGTATAGGGATTTCGACAACTATAAAAATCTCTTGGTCTCAATCAGGCAGCAATAAAATGAGATTGAACCTCAAAATATCTTTATCTAATATCTATAACAATTATCGTAGGGAAAACAATAATGGAATAGATTATCAATTAAAATTGGAACGTAGGATAATTGGAAATATGCTTGAAAATTTTACGAAATACAGAAACGAATCCAAGAGAATAATCAATAGAATTTATCTTCACTCCTTTCTGTCATGTCGTGGTGTGAATAAACACAAACTTTACATGTGTACAGACAAATGAAAACTTCGGCAGTAAATTCAAAGGAAAGGGGTTTAAAAAGCTAAAAGGCTCGCGGAGAAATTAGTAGGGAAACCAACGGCGTACCAGCATTAGCTGTCACAGTTAAAACCCATGAAGGGAAATTCCCACGAGAATGGGAGAGGAAACTTCCAAGAAGCGAGTGTGGGGAAGAAACTTCCATGTTGGAAGTCAAATAATAAAATAGATAAGAAAAATAATATTTCACGAATTCACGCCGGAAAAATTATACTCGGGACCGTTTTAGACTGCTCGTAGATTGGACTGGAAAAAAATGAAATACGGTGTCTAGTGTGCCCGTAATTGTGTTATGAAGTGAAATATAAAACAATCTTAAGGCTATTACTTTTAAATATCACTGCAGGTATTTATGTTTGAAAATGTATATAAAGTATCGCCAAATATTATTATGATAATTAGTAAATCATCAATTTCATGAAATGGTATATTTCTGCGATGAAGATATTTGCAATATAAATACAGAATGATGTTTCCAAATTTGTATTAATGCTGAAAAGGAATGATATCATTGTTTGATATTGGAGAATCATTTTATGATTTCATCCATGACATTTTTTCATGTTGAGTGACAGGAAAATTATTTTGGCATCCTTTCTTCTGAATTTTGCTATCTCTCACTCACAATCGTAGAACATTTATTTACGCATGGTTCTCTAATGCAGCTTAGGTGATGGACATTCAGTTGGTATGAGAGGTAGAAAAAATAGGACGTGATTCATTTGGTTCACATCAATCTTTATTTCTTGGATCTAAATAGATGATAGACTGAATATATAGATGCATAATTTCTTATGTCTATCCTTCTTAAATTGGGGTTATAGATGGAATATTTTCCCGAATTAATCTTTGGAGACTTTAATTAATATGAGGCGTTTTGGCAAAACAGAACTCCCTTAAGTACTAAAAGAATATTGGATTAAAATATAAACGAATTATTGGGACATGTAGTATCTAGGGTAAAGTTCGTATATGGTTGTCTTTGGAGACAAAATGTTAACTAATGAAAAAGTAGTAGCTAAGTATTTTGGAGAATCCCAAGGCATACAGATGTATGCGTAAATTCTTCTCGGGTCCTCCACCGGGTTATATCGTCCATCTCGGCCGACGTTTCGATGTCCGACTCGGTCATCGTCATCAGGGCTTCTGAAGATGTATGTATATACGCACACAGACATGCACACACACATACACATATATATTTGTTCATAGAAACACAGAAAAAAGATACATATATAGTTGACCTTTCGGTGCCGCCGTTATCATCAGATTCTGGAAATGACGGCCATATCGTCGAAACGTCAACTAGGTATATGAGTGTCCTTTCTTAGTGTTTCTGTGTATAAATGTTTATTCAAAGTTTTAATATAATTTTCGTCGTTGAGGAACGTTCTTTTTCGAAGATATATATATATATATATATATATATATATATATATATATATATATATATATATGTATATATATATATCTTGGAAAATTTCATGACTATGTTGAGGGAACATTGTTACCATGGAGGCACATTTTCCTGTTAAAAGAGAATAAAAGTTGCATTACACCATTCACAAAAGTTATATCCGAAGTTGTAATTTTCATTTGTAAAAAAATAACGATCAATATTGTTCATTTTAGTATTACATGTACTTGAATATGGTGTTTAATCCTGTTTTTAATTTGAACTTTACTTAAATGACAGTGATTTTTCCCATAATTGGATACGAGATGTTCATTTGTCAGTTTTATAGCAACTGTAGGGCGGCAGTCGAAGAAATTTTACAGAAGGAACATTTTGTAATTTTCTTCAGATGACAACGCACATTTGCTTGCATGGCTATGCTATCTACAAATCTTTCCTCTCGGAGGTCTGCAGGTCTTTATAGACACCTGGGTCGCACTTTGGGACGTGACAAGTAAGATCAAAAACCTCTTTGAAGCGAAGCTGTTGCTCTTTCACAGCACATAAGAGTGAGATCGACTACTTCACGCGACGATAAACGTTCTCTCAAGTTTAATGCCGCCATCGATACGGAGTTACGTGATATATGGGAGCTTGTATATCCCATCCTTGTATTCTACCATAAAAATCCATGCACTGCATTACTCTTCCGAAACTAAAGGCGGAACGCGTGGGGAAAGAACGGGAGAATTTCGTAAGGGGAGCAAATCCAATAAGGGCATAGTGAAAGAAAGGTACGGGAGGAAGTTACTTAATTGCCGCAGAAGATAGAAGAGAGAGGGATGTAATAGAGGTTCTCGGGCAATCTCGTAGAAAATTGCGCGGGGCGTTTCGCGCCTGTGTGGATTCGCGAAATGGCAAAAGGTTCCAGGAGGTACGTAGATGGTAGGAATATGAGGCGCGGGTAGGTCCAGGAGGGAGTATAACGTTGCTTTGGGGTTGCGGGGGGGGGAATTAGAGTGGAGTGGGGTTGGTTGCTGCGATTGGGTGTGCTGGTGTGCGGAGTAATTTCGGTGGATAGGGTCCACCCCGAAGAAGTAGGAGGTGGGGAGAGAGAGAGAGGGTTGGCGAAAAGGTAACCTGAGGGAGGGTTGGAGAGTTGGATCGAGAAGATTGGAGTGGGAGAAAAAGAGACCTCCGTGTTGTGAAAGGGATTAGGATTTTATTTCCTTCGCCACGGACGGGCGTTCCTCTGCAGGAAGGAAGGGAAGAAGAAATACGACGCGGTGTGCTGTGGGCACGTTAGCACGACGCCTGGGGTTCGAGTGTGCATGTGACATTTCGGCATGGAGCTCGGGGTGGTGGCGCGAGTTAGGGAGGGGAAGTGATTCACGCACACGGACGGGAAGGATAAGTTGGGGGGAGATATGGTGAGACTCCTCTCTCTCTCTCTCTCTCTCTCTACCTATGTCTTTCCATTTCCTCTTCTCTTCTTCTCGTCCGACCTGCTCCCACTCAGTCCGGCCAATCAGAAGTGTGCGGTGAGGGACACAGCCTCGCCACTGCCCATAGGATTTAAAGAGGTTGAGTGGTTAAGAGACATGCACGGGTCATTAACCACCGAGGGTTGGTACCAAAGGAGAGTGTGCAAGTTGTTTCGAGGGGAGTGAGGCGAAGGACCTGAGTGGGGTGAAGTGATGACGATTGAAGGCAAAGAACAAGTACCCCACGTGGGGTACAATAGAGTCCACTCTGCAAATTTACATCTGGAAGCAAGACTCGGTGGCTGGGGAGAGACTAGATGGCCAAGGAGGAAGGAATAGCATAACAATGCATCAACTTCGACTAGAAGTTGCGTCAACTCCTATTAAGCTTTTGCTCATTCTTGAGCAAAATCATAGGTAATTATGTCCTAAGTCGCCGGTTTCCACTTCATGTCCGTTCTGCAAGGAAGGCTTCTAATTGGACCTTGTCTTGAGAGTTTTGACGGCAGATGCGTTAATTTAAACCCCAAAAGAATTTTCTCTAATATATTATTCTCCAAGTATTGTAAAGTAGTGCATTATCTTGATCAGCAGTGCTTTCGTTGAGAAGTGGTCTTCATCGTGGAGCGTCAGAACCATCATAATGGGCGGACACGACATTTAAAACTTTGCTCGTGGGGTTCTCATAAACAAAACCCTTTCATTTTGATATTCTTTGATAAACCAATTGCCCAAAATGCAACTTACTTAATGATGATAATTGTGAGGTAATGTCTTATTCAGACAGGTACAATGACGAGACCTAGGGGGTCACATTCTTTACTGATAATAATTCATAAGAGACTATTTATTTCACAATTCCGATTAAATACGTGTGCTGAATCAAAGAAGGCGCTATATTTACACCGAGTAATTAATTCGATGGATGGTTCTAGAAAAATATTCTTCTCATAGGCAAGAATTTAAAAAAAATACTCATAATAATTTTTCCAGCTTAATATATGTTAGTTGGTTTTGATCATACTTTTGAAAGGGTAAATTAGATATTCTATGTTGTAGAAATGTACGTCCATACATACCGAGGTGGCTTGAATTAATTTATTTAAATTTGTTATTGCGCTAAGGAAAGCGTTCCACTTTTATGATTGAGGTCCCAGTTTTCAGCAACATTCAACTTTGTGTTTCAGTAAGAAAATTGTGAATGAATAAGATGGGAATACAGGTTATTAAGAAAATTTATGCTTTATGCCTTCTTTGTGTATATGTTTAAAATCTTTCCTACTGTTTTGACATTTTTCAATTCTGTTAGTTAACTAAACTCATATAGAATCAATAATATTTAAATAACAGTGAGAAATGATCTTAAATAACGAAGAGAAATCATTGATTTGAAAGAGTTCCAGCTATCCTCTCTTGTTGTCTGTTTTTGCGTTCACTAATATTTTTCTCATTCACGCCTCCATTATTTATTCTCAAAGTTATTACAAAGTAATATATTTAATTCTTCACTTTCATGACAGGAGAGTTAAAATGGAATGGATCATGACTAGAGCAGTATTAAAAAATCGTAATGAATTAATTTAGCCCAATAAAGCTGAGAAATGAAGGTGCTAAGTTGAATAAAATTTGACCGATTGAAAAAAAAACCTTTTTAAGGAGTTAAAATTTGCCGTTTATCGATATTTTTGGCTTAAAATGCATGTGCAAGTTCTTATAATGAAATGTAGTGGAACTACGAAGAGTTGCTTTGTATTTTATTATACGCATTCCATCACTGTGGAGTACATAACCGAGATATCTTAAAAGTATACATTTGACTGACGAAAGGAGTATATGAGAAATATTTATTTAAGAGCAATCTAAATGTACACATTGATAGAAACATTCTAACTCTAAGGGGGAATACATTGAAAGGGAAGGGAAATTCCTTTATATTTCCGAGTGGAGTTGAACTAGTGGGAAACAAACGGAAGGTGATAAGGAGGTATTGGTGTCAGGTTATGGGAGAAAACAGAACAAAAGAGGGAATAAAGGGAAAAAATAAAGGCATATATGGTGGAAAGAAGGAGGAAACGGGAAACACAGAAACTGCATTAAGGGGCCAATAATCCGCTAGATGTATGTGCATGAAGAGAGCGCGCAGCCAGGTCGGCCTACAGAGGCAAGGTAGGGCGTTTTCTAAGAATGTCGATGAATAGAAATTGAATGGTGAGGATTTAAGAATGAATGTGCAAGAGCGTGCTGAAATATATTATCTTTAGATGAAAAACTTGGCAACTAACATTTGGACGGCACAATAGAACACAGGATAAAATAGAAAACACGTAAAAGGACACTCACATTGTAGATTGTTTAAGCTTTCGACCTACTGCGAGGCCTTCTTCAGGTCAGACTGCTCGAGGCCTTGGAGAAGGCCTCGGAGTAGGCCGAAAGCTTAAACAATCTACAATGTGAATGTCCTTTTACGTGTTATCTATTTTATCCTGTGTTTAATTGTGCCTTCCAAATGTTATATTGCTCTCGTGAGTGCTTACACATCATCGATATATGTATACACACATACTATACATGTGTATTTACATAGATATGTTTATGGTTATATATATATATATATATGTTTTTATAAATACATAAACAAACTGTGCTCTTCTAATTGACCGAGTTAGCGAAGAGTTTCCATCTCTCCTTACTTACCCCTCCCCACCATTTGCTTAAACATTTCTCTTTTCGTCCCTACCCCCTAACCAGCACCCCATATATCTGTGTATACGAGACGAAGGCAAGAGAGGTGGGGAAGGCGAAATCAAGCTGATCACAAGTGCAAGAATATTTCCTTGATCGGGACTTGAACCACGGATCTCAAGTGGTTATAGCATCGGTCCGACAAGTTGAAAGATTCGCGGTTCAAGTCTCGGTCAAGGAAGCATTTTTGCACTTGTGATCTGCTTGATTTCGCCTTCCCCGTCTCACGTCTTCGTCTTTTATATGCGTTCCTATCCCTATTACTTATATGTATATACATGTGAATGAGCATATGCTCATCATATGACGGGTTTTTATGTTTTGATTAACTCGTGTGTGTATATAAATATACACACATACATACATACATATACATACATATATGTGTACATATACATATATATAGGTGTGTGTGTATAAATACAGGCAATGTATATAAACATACACATATGAATATATGGTTCTACAAGTATATTTATACATACTTACAAATATATATTGGGTGCGGTTGTGGGCGGTAGTGGGGAAGTAATTACTTGTTGGGGAGGCTAAGTTTGGAGAGAGGGGGGAGAATCCCTGCTAACTCGGCCGTCCCATAGGGTTTAAAGAGGTTTCGCGGGTAAGGGACCTGCACGGGTCATTAACCGTCGAGAGTTGGCACAAACGGAGATTATCGAAGTCCTTACGCATCTAAATAGCTACATAAGGTGTTTTGTCTTTTGGGACCACTTCCCATTTAAATCATAGTATGCAAAATTAGCATAAGTTTTATTGAGGCAAAGTAATTTTTTCATATGTGCTCTGAGTTGATCAAACCACATGATTGTGGCTGCGCACAGTCATTTTCATACCAATGCTATGCTGTTATTCCACGATATCAATTCATCCGAATAAGTGCGCCTCTCCAGATCATCTTCATTCTTCCAAATCTATCCGGATTTCTTCCTCGTAAGTCCATATTGCTGAGGCGGTAGTTACAGTTTTAGTATGCAGAGATAATGAATTTAATAAATGCAGTTATTTTAATGTATTATATCATATATAATGTATTATTATGTTATTGGGGTGTTTAAGGAAATTTGGTACCATGCTAGGAACGACTAAGAAATGCAACTATTCGTAGTAATGGAGGTTATCAAACATACCCTAGCTGCTAGAATTTCAATAATAATTATTACAAATTAATATATTATGAGAAGCGCAAAATACAAGTACACACAATGGATTTAAATATTAGCAAATACATGTTCAAAGGTTAAAATAGTGAAAGGGAGTTGCAGTGGTGCCTCTATTGACATTTACTGTGTTTTCCAAGAATGATAAAATTATAATATGTGTGGGAACAAACTTTTACTATTTCGGTAATTTTGGCAGAATATATCCTCAGGCTGTCCTACCGTCACAGATGTAAAAATACTGCAGGCACTGTTACTTTAATTCAGAGTAACTTCATACCCTTGAAAATTGAAAACTTGATGCACGCGCAAAAAGTTACGGCGAATATAGTATATACAACCCGAATCTTCCAAAAGAATCTATTCTTTGGTTATACGACTGACATTTAACATGTTCTCATAAAAACAATTTCAATTTATTTCTCATGGGTATGAATAAGGATGTAAAGAAGGTAGTGAAATTTATTGTTCTTTGCCTCTGAAATCTGTGGTTTAGTTAAGCATTCATGAGCTCGGATTACAATTGGATGAGAAAGTAGGTGTATGTAAGGCATGTACCTACTTTCTCAATCACACCTAGTATGCAAGGTGAGGAAAGGTAAAATAGAAATTGTGCATTAGAGAAAAACATACCACTTAATTCGCAGTTGGGCTAAAACATAGTTATTGCATTATAAAAAGAAAATAAATGATCATAATCATCTCGATAAATATTAATGAATTTTAACGATAATAAAGGCAAGAAAGTGTTAGAAGAAACTGTAGACATTATTACTAATAATGGGAATTGACGCAAAGAGTTCCAATACCAATACAAAATGTAACTATTACGATCATATTATGTATAAATAAAGTATTACTTGGGCTAATATAGTGTTACGCAAACCAAATTTTTTTTTCTTAAATATCAAATATTTTTTTCATCGTTTTCTTTGGAAAACAAGTTTCAATTTAGGTAGTATCCTTGCCTAATATTTTTATTTTCACTAGGAAGTATTGCTAAATGTTTTTTTAACTTCTTGTGAAGCCATACTTTGTAAATAAATTCGAAAGAGCCAACTCAACCTATAAGTTACGGAAATATCCAATGGAGTGATATTTGAGCGGGGAAAATGAAGCACCAACACACCTTAATTAAAATTCGGGGCATATCAGCTGGAAATGAAGGGTATACCCAGTACCAAAACCACCATTTAGGAAGCGTGACTGAAGATGTGGTAACGAGACGGAGGAAGAAATGAGTACTTGCCGGATTTATTTTAATTCGATCTTGACTCTTTATTTTTCTGGTCTGAAGGCATGTTTACGAAATTGTCCAAAATATAAATTAAAGCTCATCGAATATTTTTTTGGCATACTGAAATGAATAAGTAATTGAAGGCTACAAGTCTTATAAACTATATCTGTACTCTTATAAACTTATAAACTCATACTCTATAAACTTATACTTATAAACTCTGTCTGTAATGACCCCGATAAAGAAACTAATATTGCCAAATTATTTGGCAAACCTTTAGTAATGCCTACCAAAATAAATAATAGAGACAAAATGAAAGGTGAATCCATGAAATTGAGCGGAAGAGATATTAGGGAAAAACAGAAAACTATACTTGAGATAGTGAATATTTTGGAACGAAAAGTCACGGATACCTTTTAGCCTTTGTCAATTTTCTAAAAAAAAAAGCAAAAATTTGGTCAGATATAAGGTATTAATACTACTGAGGTGCGTCAAACTATTTTTATCATTGTATTAGCTTTTTTTTAAATCATAAGTATGTTGCGTAGTAGAGTGGATGTAATGAGTCACACGTGTTTCACTACTGTGAGCTCAAGATGTATCACACCAGGAACTAAACCGTAGATTTCATATATAACAGAATTAAAATAATAAAGTGGGTGTATAAAACTTAAATTATGTTTAAAAACCATTACTTTCAGAGAATGACCCTTGGAGTGGGGCAACGTGGTCAAGCCTGATCTCTCCGGCCTCAATCATTTGCGGGATGGCTCTTTGGGAGAAACCACTAAAATTAAAATCTCATAAACACGATTTATGTGCAATTGAGATCATAGGATTTAGTTGCGAAACGGTAGGAGGCCGTTAGAATCACGATTTTAATACCGAGTACCCCAATGGAATGATGCTCATTACTTGTCAAAACTTTCGTCAGCTCCTAATGTAAGGATTTCCGAATCTTTCAAGTCCACAGGATACTTATATTCTTGGCCCAGCAGAACACCAAACCAGAATAGTCCGGAAAACATCAAAGGAGTTTACGGAGTCATAGATGCACGTAAAAGAGTACCCATGCACCATGAAAAATTTCTCTGACTTGATCTGAATTAAAACTGGGCATAACTCTGAAAGTTCACTATGAACGGGGATGATGACTCGCAGTAAACCCCTATAAAATCAAACGATTTGCTTGAATAATGGCCAATCCCCCTTTTCCTTTTCGGTGGTAAAGGCGTAATTTTCTTTGAGGTATGTATGCATAAGCAAAATATATTATATTCCCAATAGGCTATACACTTTTTTATATCACATCAATGCATCTAGGTAAACGGCTTGGCAAAATATAATACGGTATGGTACTTTTCAGACCAAATTGCGAGTTCCGATAAAGTCAGAACCATCGTCTTTACATCGTATCTTCGTCATCTTCAGTGTTTTGATGGCTCACCATGCTTGATATGTGAATGAGTTTATTTAATTATGACAAAAAATTATTGGAACCACTCCTATCATAAATGAAATATATTTTTGAAACTGTTTTTTTAATAAGTAGGTTCAAATTGTTTATTGCGTTCCTATTTGGGAAAATTTCCAAATGGAGCCATTTATCCAAACACTATATACTTCATGATGATAATTATTCAATCAGATTAATCCCATATCAACGATATCATCATTAAACTTAGGAAAGTATAAAAAGTTAGACAAATGTAACAATTATTTTTTTTGACATTGACTTGCAAGACAATATCTGGACTTGGATGAGAAACCCTTATAGGAAAATAACTCTGGGGTGAATCTAGGACGAGGCTAACATACATATTATCAAATTTAGGTGAAGGGCTAAGGTCTTTTAAATAAAAAATATATTCGATAGCCTCGGACGTTTTTCTTATGTTACGCTTCCAAGGGTCAGAAACAATGTGAAACGCTAATTATTATTATCAGGAGAAATCTATCGAGTTAGGATAAGTTTTTGATTAACCAAGGGACTATAAATCACTGTAATTCTAAGTTACGATTAACACAATACAAAACATCTTTAACCCCATGCTACGTATTACAATGACTCGTTCCTAAGTATCATACCAATCTATTGCCAGCCAAAAATACCTGGAATGTGCTCAAATGAGTGCCACATTTGGAACCCAAGGCTATTCTATTGTATGGGAGATCGGATCGGTGGAATATTTGAGCAAATGGTGCTATGGAAAGTGGGCTTGGGATAGGTTACGACAGATACGAAAACAGAATCCCTGAATAATTAGTCCTAGGCTCGGGAATCGACCGGATATTTAAGCCCTGAAAATGCATTCCGCGTTACAATTAGAGCGGAGCAAAGCACGAGGACAATTTCGTAGCGGGTGGTACATATATAAAAAAATACACAAAGCAATATACGCGCAAAATCATTTGGTATGGTGAGAAAAGAGGTGGAGGAAAATATAGCGAGAAGTGGTTGTGTCTGAAGGTAGAGTTGGTGAGAGGTTGGGAGAGGAAGTGGGAGAGAAGGATAGGTGGTAGGAGTGGGCTCTTGGAGTGGGCAGAGGACCGCCCCTTGAGAGGAAAGGGTACAGAAATAAAAAAATCGAGAAAAGAAAAATAAAACCCCGAGTGAGGCGAACGCGATGTGGGATGGGTTTTTGGGATTAATGGGCGCCAAATGCAAATGAGCCTTCGGAGATTCATGAGCCTCGGCTAAGGGGTTGGGGGTCGTCGTGTGGAAGGGAAGGAGGAAGGGAGGAGGGGGGCGCGCGGTTTGGTCTAAGGTGTGGGAGCTCGCGTGCAGGATAGCCCCCCTCTCCTCTGTCTCCCCCAGCCACCGCGGTTCGACCCAAGCCCCCCCCCCTTCCTACCCTGGACAGGGAGGGGAAAGTGGTGGGGTAAGGTTCGATGCCTTCCTTAACCCCTGCACAGTCGTTCCCTCCGCCCACGCAAAGGGGGCAAGGGACCTGTTATCGCGGGCGGCCTCATGCGTCAAGGCCTTTTCTCCCTCCCTTCCTCTTCACAGGGACCGTTCCCACCCCCTCTTGGGGGTCCCTCCTTGGGAGAGCGGGTGGCACCTATCCAGGGGAGTGTGTCGGTGGTGGGGAGGGAAAGGGGGCGTTGCGAGCAGGAGGAAAGGAGGTTGGCGGAGATTGGTCAGTGGGGAACTGTGGGATATTTTCCCTCCCCCCTTCCCCTCCCGACGAGAAGTAGTTTCCTTTTATTTTAGAGTTCCCCGCCCACACGCGTTATAAAGAGTTAAAGTTCAACTCTTTTAGCCCCCTTTTTGTCACATGCTTTATCTTTGGAGAGATTTTTTTGACCTTTAGTTAATCCAAGATTGCTGAATCTGGTAGAGTTTCGAAGAAGCATGATGGTCGATAACGTGCCAGCTACGTCTATTAGTTCCCGTCTCAATCACAACTGAGAGCTGCTAATTTGCGTCGAGAAAAGAGCCAGTATGTCTAAAGTTAAGAAAATACATTTTTGTATTATTCTACGACTGTCTCGAGCGTGCAGCCGACCCTTGGTGCAGTATCTTTCGTTAAGTGTTGAGAATCACGTACAGCTCGCAGAGGTGATTTAAATATATTTTCCGTTCAATTGAAATGATATATGAGAAATGACATTCAACTTCAGAAAAACATCTAATGCGAACAATTGCAGGTTTGCAAGGCAGCCATAAGCGCTGGACTGATCATCCCCTTCGTAATAATTTTCTCTTCTCCCCATGCTCTTGTTTATGTCCATGAGAACCACTTTAGTTCCGTGCGAAATAAAACTTATTGTCCTGTTGTCCTCACATTATGTTGCCTTTACCTTTTTTGGAATAGGAACTAACACTGATCTGACGTAGTCTTCCGGCCAAATTCCTCCTTTATATTTGCTACGAATTAGTCAATAATAACTCTTCCTCCCACCTTTTCCTATACCTTTAAATAGTTCCGCGGGAATATTCACGACTACCACCCCCTTATTTAATTTCAATTCCCTTAATACCCTTTCTATTTCTCCATCGAGTAGTTCTAGACCTAAGCTATATTCATCGATGTTATATTCTCCCTCTATATCTGATCTCTCTGACCCAATTTCTTTACTATACAGTTCCGCTATGTAAAACTTCCACCTCTCTCTGATCTTCTCTGGTTCAACTAATACTTCTTCTGACTTATCTTTGATTGCTTGCAATGATTTTCCCTTCTTGCTTCCCGATAGTGTTTTAAAATTATTGTATAGTGAACTAATTCCACCCTTCCGTTGTAGACTTCCTATATCCTCGCACAACGTTTTCCGTCACACTTCTTTAGCTCTATATGTTACCATCTCAGAATATTATTTAACCTTGTATACTTCCTAATAACAAACTCCGTGTTTGTATTCTTCCATTTCCTTTTTATTTTTTAAGCATCTCGTCCGTTGTCTATGTTTTTCCTTTTCTTATTGACAGTTCCTCTAGTTTTGTTTGCGGTTTTGATATCATTTGTTGATCTGTCCCCATCTTTCCCCTATTGTACCCAGGTCCATTTTCTTATTCATGATTTTATCTACATCCTATCTACAGCCTTCTGATACTCCTTTTTTGTCATTTCGGTTAATGCCTCTACACTTCATTTCCTAAATCGCCTTCCATGTTGTTCCCAGAGTACATTATATAGTAGAGTGCATAAATTACATAATAAATATTCCTTTGGTGGGAGTTACTAGCATACAATGTTAGGAGTAGTCATAAATTCAAGGTAGATCTAGTTTTCTTGGTTTTCTTACCTAAAAAACTAATTTTCTCCATCCGATCTTCTTGGACAGAGTGACTGTGGAACGGGGTGACGACGTCTCATTCCGCAGGAAAATTCGCCATAACATAGCGACTTCGCTCTGAAGAATTTGGCCAAGTTTAGTACGATATTATCTGGGGGTCATATTATCAAGACACATCTGCACATACCACATTCTCCTCCCAAGTCACCCTTCACCTCTTTGCCCCTCTAATTCCACGTCCTTTACAAGATATATGGTGTTACAGTTATCAATGCGAAATTTTGTCAGGTTAGGTTAGATTTGTCGTCAAGGCATAAGGAATACACTCATTTAAGGTAATGTATAATTTTCTTCATCTGAGTCCGCCTTTAAGTTTCTGAAGAATTCCTAATAAACATGGTCAAACCTTCTCTATTCTACAGATATTTAAAATGTACGAAGCGTATGTTCAGCTATCGGCATAACTGATAATGCTCGTTTGTAAATTATATAATAGCTGCAGAATAAATGCGTCAGCTTAATTGTCGCTCCTTATTGAAGTTAATGGATCGAAGTATACATTTTGAGTGAAGCATATGCTGCCATCTGTGCGGGTAAACAATCATATGGTAGATTGTTTTCGATTTCAAAAATTTCCAGACGAGTGTATTCAAATCAAACCTAGCTTATTGTACTTCGTATATTTTTACCCTATTATGTGAAACATTATAAGTCCTAACTAAATACCGTTTTGGCGTGACGTGTCCTCTAATAAACAAACAAATAAACAATATACACGTAATTATCAAATTTATGAATTAGTAAGTTGTGCGTGTGTACTCGTTCGCAGTTTACGCAAACGAAATAACCCGCAAACCACTAGTTTTCGTACCTAAGGCGGCTCATCAACTTAGACGTAGTATCACCTTGATTGATGCAAATTTATATATTTAAAAAGAACAGCAACATATACTTAGGCGAAAAAAAGCGTTTCAGGTGGTAGTCTTCGAGAAATCATCTTATCATGAATAAACTTTATTTTGTACATGAAAATGCTCGTCAGAATTTTCAAAAAATATAGTCTACTATCTTTTGACGTGGTAATCAAAATAAAATCGTTGAGGATTACACTTAACGCTAAACCTAGCAAAGAGAGAGAGAGAGAGGGAGCGGGAGAGATTTTATCCCTCCCATAATTCTGTTGAGTTCTCCGTACCAAGTGCACCCCTGGCTCACGGCCGCTCACTGAGAACCCGCCTTTATGGCAGTGCATTTCGCGACGGCGGCAGCGGGATTAAAGCGATGGAGATAGGCACACTAACTCCATGTTCCCCCGGTTTCGCTCCTATTTCATTCTGCGTTACGGCGCATCCAAATTTCCTCTCACATATTCCCGCTACGAGTCGCACGGCACCACCTCAGTCAACGCCGACCTCACGGGGAAGAACCACTCGGAAGTGCAAATTTATTTTTCATCGTATTTTTTTTGCGTAAAGGGCCCTAATTAAGTAACCGTACGTGCTCACCCCAGAATTGCGTTTCTCTCCCTTCTCCTCCGCTTTGTGTGTCAGCTCTTGTCCCCCTTTTACGCACGTTACCTTTTTATTTTGGCAATCGAGAATTCCTCACGCGGCGAGATCAAATGCGGACACCGGAGAAATATCAGGAGTCCGGATCTACAGCTCATGCATGACAGATAAATAAAAGTCAAACCTCTTATAAAGTCTCATTTGTAAGGTCATTCTCTCCCCTTAATTCCCGAGGCGATTATTATGTCTTAAGAATATAATCCAAATCTTTTACCCGGAATTATTTGCGAAATAAAGAAACAGTGACGATAAATGTAATTTACATAATGTTACTCGCTCAAATTAATTGAATTTAAATGCTGGGCTTTAATCGTTTGCGATCGCATATTATTTTAAAATAACAGCAGGCATACAAAGATGCACATTTTTACCAACCGTTATCTTAACTGGTGAGCTTTGACCGTTTATCGTGTCGCCAAGGCTTGGTTTTGATCTGGTAATTTTTTTCGATTAAACGCTCGGTGATCTAAAGAGTCTCAAATAATCGTCTATTCGTAAAGAATTATGCCATGAAGTTTTTCCTCGTACTGTGGTTGTTTTTCCTCCGGAATAAGTGGGGCATCCTAGGAGGAAACTTAACGACCTTTTTTCCCTGAATATACTTTGAACCCATGCATATGCAAATTTAAAGTTAGGCTCTAATTAGGCGACGCAATTACAATGCCCTTTAGGGACCCGGTAGAAGTTATTAAACCGAGAGCAAAATTGTTTTGCTTCTGAAAGTTTAGAAAAGTTTGAAGAGCAACGTTTCCCTTTTTTGGTCAAGGGAAAGATTTTTCATAAAACGTTTAGTTTAATCTGACAACATTTTTAAATTTAATAATTTTGCATGCATTTCCAAAAGTTCACCTCTTCGAGAATATGTAGGTGAAGCCATCTGTCGGAGAGAGAATTTAGGGCAAGAAGAAGGCCATTAGCCAGGCACAAAAATCTTATCACACTCTTATGATCGATAGTCCAACCGTTCGTTATTTTCTACCTTGAGAAGATTATCATAGCCTTGGTAGACCCCCGTTAAGGAAATGCTGTCTTGATTTCATAATTGCACACACACCGTGCTTTGAAAACATAAGTCAAGGAACCTGAGGAAAAGTTTGAAATGATTGTTAAAAAAAATTGGCAAAGGCAATGCCAATACATGATTTCTCCGAGTAAAAAACATGCAACGAACAACAAAAATTCCACTTAATTCACTCTTCGCAACTCAAGCAAGAGGATTTTCTTTATGATTTGCAATAGAATACCCTTCAGGAGATATGGGTTGGGATAGGAATGAATTGGGGTCATGTGCTATAGTCAATGTATGATTAAACTTGCAAGCTATTGTCCTGCAACAGAATAAAGCTCTAAATTAAGGACAATTAGGGGAAAAAGTGTTATTTACATTTGATTATTTTATACACTAATCTGGATTATTAAAACACGATGATAATATGAAATTTGAACCAGATTTATTGGAGTACACAGCCATCGGAATGAAATTGTTGTATTTGATCAAGGAGAAAATCTCTGAATGTTTGAGTCCATTAACTAACCTTAAACACTTTAAAAAATAGATTTGAAACGGAAAAATCTAGCGGGAGGTATTATTAATGTTATCCATAATTTAACGCTACTATTTATGTCGGAATTAACTGCGAAGACATGGAACTAACTTATTTAATGCGGGAAGCTCTTGCTTTTTTTGAACTTTCGGTAAAATGAATATTTTTTTACATTCGGTGGAAGAATTATTTCCAGGACATTGTACGCGCTCTTTGTTCAAATACCAAACATATTAATAAACCTTTCAATGCCTGTACTACCAGGTTTACCTACTACTAGAGTTCACCCGATACTAAGTGAAGACGGCGTGTGAAATTCACACATCAGGGTCGGGGAGCCAGTCCCATTCCCTGTGCCGGTTATGGTTTCCCAGGAAGATCTATTACCCGAAAAATCGCAAAGCTTGGGTGAAGCTGCGGGTACCCAGAGAGGCTTGCCCGGAAATCGAACCCGGGCCCTCCGGTCAGTATTCCAATGCTCCTGGACTACCACGACCGATAGAAAACATATGTTAATATGTGTAACGAAACGGTTTACTTTTTAAAATCCTTCTTGGCTCCAGTAGAAACAAATTCATTGGAAGAAATCTTGAATAAATTCAATATAATTCTGTCTAAATGGTAGATAGATTGGATTTATATATTTTTTGACTAATATTGTCTCAAAATTCACTTGATCCCGTTAAAAAAGTTTCAATTTTCGGATTCAAAGTTACACCGTGTGTCGGAAAAGTATGAAATATATATTATTATCATACATATTCTAGACATGTCATGTTTAATTGCGCAGCAACTCGACACTCGTTACAAGACCATGTCACAAGGGGCGCGATGGAATTTTTAATGGAATTTAATCGGAAAAATTCAGTAAAAGAGAGGCATTCCTTGATATGTTAATGTGTACTCACAGGTTTCTGGTTGACAATTATGTGCATGGGGCATGAAAACAAATAATTGATTCCACTTGTTTGACAGGATTTTATCCTTATTATTCTCTATCATCAGGCTGAATGAAGCAGTGCGGATACCTCTATGTTTTAGGATATACTGCAAGATTGCTCTCTCTGTTTTAATGGTCTCTTATAAGAGTCTCGTATATGGTCTCGTAGATGGTCTCGTATATGTTATTTGTCTTTTCGCCTTCATCGTCTCAATTTTTTCATTTTTAGTTGCCTTGGGAAATTTGTTGTTTTTTTTACGTACATTCTTCACTGACCAAACTTTCTATTATTTTTCTTTTAATTCACACACAACATTTGCGCATTTGTTCATCAATTAGCCTTAATTCTCTTAACTCAGAATTTTCAAACGGAGAATAAGCTTTTAAACGGTAAATAAGCTTCGATTGAATCTAAAAAAATGGAAAATAATAGCTTTTCTGTTGGTACAAATATAAATATATATAACTCTCCAAAAAATATGCAAATCTAATTTAAAACTCCCTCAACCACGCTTGAACCATGAAAAGCAGACGTTCAGCGTATCAGGATAGGTTGATTTTCATCAGAAGATTCAGCATGCTCAAGTTTGTTAGGACTTGCAAATTAAATTGCAGCACTTGAGGAGCGGGCCCCAGTTTGCCTGAGTGGACGTTCCTGGCGAGAATTTTGAAACTCCCCCTCGCTTGCTTCGCGATGAAGACACTCATTTTATCTCTGTAATGGATAGGCTCGGAGTCACTGACTCTCGAAATGCCAAGGGTCGCGAAGGAGTCACGAGTGGCCACATCAATTATTCGCCCGTGTACGTGAGGTTGGAGGACCTCTTTGCGGGTAAGGGAACGCCGTCGGCAGATTGACCCTTTCATCGAAGGCCATGTTTTCCGGATCGAATGGCGTGTCAGTGGTGTTCTCCCCTCATACAAGGGCCAATGTCCGACGGCTGGGTTTGCATATCTTGAACGAAAGAACGCGGCACGCCTGTTGCTCTCTCACGATCCGCATTGGATACCAATCCGCAGTCACCACCTCAAGAGGTTTATTAATTTTTTTTTCACTTTCCTGTGACTTAGTAGACCATCGATATCCTTGGAAAATGAAGACACGACTCAATTTTTGGAAACGTTCAAACAATCAGTGGATGGAAATGAATGTTATCCTGTGAATTTTATACACGATACTCTTCAAGATCTAACCCCTCTTAGCCACTTGTTTTTAAGAAAAAACTTGTGACTCATGTGAAAGAAAAAAAGAAAGACTACGTTCTGCTCTGCATGGTAGTTTGTTAATGCACGCACAAAGTACCCGAACAATCTGTAGCGTGTTCACCTGAGCTCATTACGATCTTAATGTTTACATAATCGGCACTGCGAATTTTAAACGCGGATAACTATCCATCCGTTAAGTGATTGCACGAGTGCAGTTCAAGCACAGACAAAATGCATGTTTTATTTTTCTCTTACATGAGATGTATTCATTAAATTTTTATGCCGAATACCTCTTGAGTTATGATATAACCTTTGAAAGAGGAAAGCAATCTCATCTTTAGTATCCTTATTAGTCCTTATTAGAGTCTTCGGAGGCAGTGGCTAGCTAATATTCATAGTGTGATTTTCACACGTGGTTAATATGCTATTTGCTTAGATCTGAAAGATATTTTGGTTAATTGGGTAATTCTTTTATCATACCATTGCATTTATATAATGAAGATCATCGCTGCAGCATTATGATGAAATGGTATTTTCTAAGTTAAAGTACATTTTTAAAATTTTACAACATACTATATGTGCTTATATTAAATTTTGTTTTCAGTCTAATTTCAAAGAATCGCCGGAAATGCCGCGACATTTCCTTTAACCGAGTCATCCGTATACAATGCAATACTTTATTTCATACTTTTTTACTGCATAAAAAAGAACTTTTACAGTGGGTAAAATAAACGCTTTTTCGGAAATAGGTTTTCCGCTAGTATGAGTATGGATTTGCAGGGCTCTTTTGGGTTTTTTAGAGAGTTTTTTCCTTTTCTTAACCCTTTACAACCCTACATATCCGAAATGCAAACCTTCAATCACAAAACGCTTTTCACGTAAGGCTTCCTTGTTTTTTGTCGTTTCTCCTTTGAGCATTACAATTATCACACAACAAAGCTCTTCGTCCATTTATTAATTCAAGGAAAATTTACTTTTTAGCAAAGTATTTTCTGCTTATGTATTTGTTTTCTCGATCCAAACGTAGCTAAATGTACTAATTTTTTCTTTCAAAAGTGAAAGTTATCTTCTTTTGGAACTAAGGGGGATACTCTACTTCCATTTCAATTTCTAAAATACAACCGTACAGGATCAACCTTTCTCATACGCTCCTCATTGGAAGGCAACTTATTTTAATATTATATGTGTTATTTTTTATTATTGTATTGGTTGATTCAAAAGTACTTTATGCTTTTAGCGTTAATATTAGATGCCAGTTATTCTAATACTCTTCAATTTTTGTGTTAGGGACATAAAAGACACAATCTTTCCTGTGCTAATCCTGGAACTTTAGATATGACTTTAATTATTTGGTTGGGGACAATATGGAGCGTGTAATTCGACTTGAATGGTAATTTTAGTATCGCATTGCAGACTAAGAAAAAAATAATTAAAAAAACCCATTTCATTGCTATCTACACATATTTTAATACTGTAGTTAAGGCCTGCTGAAGGCGTGACGAGCATAAATAAGGTGCACATTTTTCAAGCTAAATTGAGCCTAAATTGAAAAATGTGAAATGAACTCTTTTTCCTTAAGATTGCAGTTTGAGTTCAACAATAAGGTATTTCTTCTGCTAATTTTTTAATATTGATTTCATTACAATTAATTAAATCTGATCATTATGCATAAGCATGATTTTATCCAACGTATATTATTCTTTCGTCTAAGAGACTCTACCACAGTTAAATACAATATTGGAATAATAATCTTGATATGTCTAGTTTTTTGTTGATTACATTAAGAAAGGAAGTTAATTTCTTTACCCTTAAAGATATAAAACTAATTTGTGTTATAAAGTAACATTATATAGTAAAATATATTAATAATAACTTAAATATTCCTCCTAATGCCTCTCTAGAAATTGTGATGAGTTTAGTCATTACCTATTTGACCATTAACATTACAGATATAATAACTCGTTCAATCGCTTTATGAGGAAGAAAAATACATTTTAACACAATTCGCATTACGGGTAAAGGCGACTAAAAGTTTTCGACGGGTGTGAATGAAGTAGGTATAAGTATTTAATTCGTTTTGCTGTTGTGTAATACTATTTTAAATATTATTAGATTACTGTTCAGTAATAAATAAGTCCTATATATATATATCAAATAAAGCATTGTATTCTGCGCAATAGGTGAATCGCTCTCTATCATGTATAAAAGAGTTCATATCCTTTTCAAAAGTGAGAGCTTTTGTGAAAGACTCCAATTTCTCATCAAGATTTATTGACTCGCATTACTCATCAAAATCAAGGGACTATGAAATCTTACGCTTACTATGGGAACACCTGACAAATTTATGCGATGGTTCGATGAATGGCCTCAGTCATGCAAACAATGGTTCCCTCCGAACAATTTTCTACGCACGTATTAACTCTTGGAGCTCGATTTGGGAAACTCGAATTGGCTAGAGGGCTTTTCCAAAGAAATTGACTCAATAAATTGACATAATGGTTTGTACCTTTCAATGATAATAAAAATAGGGTGTATAAGAAATGGCAATGAATATGATAGTTAATAAAAGAGTATTAAGAAGAACAATATCCTTCGGTACTTTTATTTTCTAGGTTCGTCTGACAAAGAGTAAATATAATAGTATTTATTTTATATGGGTTTATATATATATATTTCTAACTGTTTATATATAAAGTCTCACTGGGAAATTTCAATTCAACTTATTGTACCAAGTGAGATAATGGGTACAATTTGCAGTTGTTATAACTTGCCAACATTGGTATAGGTAATGATATCCGGAGTCATTTGGCGGAATGCAAATTTTATTCGTATTTTTCAACTAAGATATTCTTTTCAATAAGCATGATAGATTAAATGGCAAATAACTCAGTGTAAATCAAGAGATCCTTAGTTGGAATCCCAGTACTTTTTATATATCCTCAAATATTGTGTTTGTCGATGTCTGATTCCATGACCTTAGAGTCTGAACGAACATTTGTTTGATGGAAATCGGTGGTAGATTTCGCTCGTAGACTATTATATTTTACTATGGACATGTAATGGTTAATATTTAGGTCCAACTTGATGCAAGTATAATTTCACAATACTAGACAATGGGATCTATGTTTAAAGTAAACCATCATAAAAGCGATGAAAAGGAGAATACTAGGAATTGATGCGAAGGAGCAAGTCTACGGATACACAACAGTATTATCATTTTCAGCACTAAATAGTAATGCTATTGTAAGAAGTGCGGAAATATGAAGAGAAGGAAAACGTGAACGTGGAGGTTGATTCACTGTAGATCATTTTTCGCATCTTAAAATTAGCGTTAAGCTTTGAGTTAGGGATTATACATTAGACCTTCTAAAGTTTTAAGCGCAATTTATGCACTTTCCGATTTTTTTTCTACTTACTGTCATCCACAAAATATTTTTCCCCACCTTAGGGCCTAGGGCCTCATTCCGAAGTAGATCTATTTGTCTCTTCCACTTCTACCCATTCTTATTTTTTTCCCATCCGCCGATTTGTTTCGCTTGTCGTGCAGACTTGCCCACCCTTCCGGTGGCGTCGCGCTGGAATTCGGAAAGTGAAAACGAAAGCTTCTTCTTCCCCTTCGGAAGGAAGGTATGTATCCTGATCCTGGGTCGCGACTCCCTCAAAATAAAATAAAAAGGTTGGATCGTGTGAGAGGGAAAATGTTTCGAGGGGAAAAGGCTTTCCCTGAGCCTGCGTGTGGATGAAATTGTGCAAATATTCTTTTTATTCCAGGATATGTCTGCACGAAAAAAAAATGTCGACGCCTTTGTCGAAGCAAATGGGATTTATCGATCTATTCCATTTCCTCAGCTGAATTCTAGTTATCTGCTTATAATAAATGTCACTGGAAAAATGCGTCGTGAAATTGAAAATGTCATTGATCAGGATTCTAAAGGACAAGGTTCCTATTTACCTAGTGCAACTAACTCTTGGACTAAAACTCACTTCAGTCGATGGGAACTCCCGTATAAACTTCCCTTTCAGGATATTTTTCCTCGTACTTCTAACATTTCGTGAAGGGAGTTCATTTACCTTCCAATTTCACCATTCTTCAACGACTTTCTATTACGTATTATTTTCTGATCTACAGTAACCCCAAGTAGAATCATATGTACAGTGCACTCACATACAATCACATTCAGTTTTTTTTCTATTTGTCTGAAAGCGTTTAAATATATTTAATTTTATTCATGGATTATCAAATTTCCTTTTCTCAAAGTATTTATTCATTTCATTTCTCGCCTCCAGCGACTTTAGTTTTTAAATTATCCGGACTCTTTGCGCATTTTAAATTACGAAAATATGATGAATAATTATGACATTTGTATTTGTGGGGGCCCTATCCTATATATCATACAAAAATATTAGAAGCAGGAATTTTCGTGGGATATATTTTGAAAAGGCACGTAAAGGAACAATTAGAGTGAAATGAAATTGGATCTCCTCCAATATGTTCACTTTTTCATTTTTTTAAAAGTACGATTTACATGTCTTTTCCTTATATCAAATAATGAAGTAGGATACACATTTAGATGGAAATTTCGACCAAGCACATGTAAATACTTACGTATATTGTACAAATTTGTTTCAAAGGATTTGTTAATAATATTTTACTAATTTTTACTATATTGGTTTATAAAGAAGAAATAATGAATGCTTCTCAAAAATTAAAAAAACGGCCAGTTGCTAATCAGAATGATATAATTGTAACAAATAATTTTATGTGGTTAATTTTTTTAAATTATGTAATTACCCAGGTTCAGTTGACGCAAATAAAGTGAGATAACATTGTTTTATCCTTATTTTTGTTTATTGCGATTAAATTAAGTTTCTCCCGACTAGGCTGGCGATGTTGCCGCCACAGTGCTCTTAAAACACCGCATCCGTATGCATACTTATGTACCTTATGAGTATAACAGTGAAAATTTTCCATGATTCATTCGTGTAACTAACTTAACACCCTGATGGCGAGGCTTAACGGCTAACCGTAAAGAATGGAGGGGATTCTCAAGCTGAGGGAAGGAAATTGCTGCACACTGGCAGCTAAAAAATAATAGTCCTGACCTCATTTTCCTTTGCGGGTCAAAACTTAACACAAAGGTCTCTCCCTTCTGTGCGTGCGGAAAAAAATCCTTTATTCGCCGTTCCATTCCCTAACGCTTTTTCTTTTCCTTCCCCACGACACCACTGTACGCATTGACTCCTCGCTAGGAGGCACGCAATTCTCCCTCCTAAACCTTAACCAACTTCCTCGGACCTTAGTGGAGCAGGCGGGTGAGTTGTAAGAGTGGTAGAAGGGGTAGGGCAATCAATTGGACTTCCTCACCTACCTTTTAAAATACTCCTGCCTGCGTGTCCGACAGTGGCGTGACGTAACGTGACCCCTACCACCGTCCCCCAACCCCCTCCTTAACAAACCTCACCTCACCCCCTTCGTTCCTCCGCCTACTCCTCCTCCTTCGTTCCTCCTCCCCTTCTACGTTCCCCGAAAAGCCCCCCCCCTGGCTCCCCCTCCTTCCACCGGCCATCGACGCCTCTCGAGCTGCCCGCCCATCCCGGCGCCTGTTTATACTTTTCCCAGGAGCCCCTGCCATTCCTCCGCGCCTCCCGGGACCGTAAGGGTGCCTTGGGCTAACGGGGATAAGGGTGCGCGTCGGAAGTGACAGTGAAGGACTGACGGTAGGCAAACTGCCGCAAAGCCTCTCTTTCCAGATGCATTCTTCTCTTCGTCGCCAGCAAGCAAACCGTGTCGTCGTCTTGAACAACCACTGGAGCGCGCCAAGGTACAGCCACGCCGGACATTCAGTGAAACACCTGAACTATCACAGATAACACCTGGAAAGACTCTCCCCCCGTAATTTCATCCAGCGGCTCGATTTATCAACGCGACTAAAAGCGTTCACAACGGTTGTCGCCGCGATCGCCATGCGACCCCACGAATCTGATCCTCGAGTTCGACCGGAGTGAGTGACCTGAATAGGAACTTCCCTGATGAACGGACACCCTGTCTTCCCAATGGATACCATAAAATCCGCAGGATACGCCTGGGGGGCGTGCATAGACAGTGCTTCGCTGTTGGCTATGTTTTCTTTTCGTGACTGGTGATAGGGTTGTGGTTTTTTTCGTTCTGCTTTCGGCGCGTGGGGAGAGGTGGTGGGACTGGCCGTGTGCATGGTCTTCTTCTAATTCTCCGTTCACCCTGCGGACACAAGTGCGCATGTGCGGGCGCTGGCCCTTCCAGTGCAGAGCGGCGGCGGTCGTGGCGGCGGCGACCAGGGCGGCGTGCTGCTACGCCTGCTGCCTCCGCTGCCGCTGCTGCACGCCCTTTGGCCATCCCGAGGAACGCAAGCAGAAGGGGCTCAATTCGGTGGCGCCCGTGGCGACCGCGAACGGCAAAGGGGGGAAGAAGGAGGTGGTGGTGGCCAAGAGCGCGATAAAGAAGAGGGTAGGAGG
Source organism: Hetaerina titia (assembly GCA_037158775.1). Taxonomy (NCBI): domain Eukaryota; kingdom Metazoa; phylum Arthropoda; class Insecta; order Odonata; family Calopterygidae; genus Hetaerina; species Hetaerina titia. The sequence continues at coordinate 78,726,643 of CM073773.1, read as the reverse complement.
GTCGGAAGGGGAGACGGAGGAGGAGAGGAGGAAGTGGAGGGAGAGGAAGAGGAGGGAGGCCATGGGGATCCACTACTCCAGCACCCCAGTCGTCCGCTTCAAGTTGGACGAGTACGTATCCATCCGCGACAGGTCGAATGTGGCGGGATCCCTTCCTCCCTTTATAAGGGGAGGAGATGGCTGGGAAATGAACAGTCCTTGACGAGATCGTGCTTTAGAAAACATGAATGTATGGAGTATTTGCAGGAATGGTGTCCGGGTATATGCGGAGGGTTATAACAAAGGAACGGAATGTTCCAAATGCTCTTGTAGGGTTTTGGATCCATAAACAGGACTGATTCCAATCAATTGGCGACATTCTGCTCTATGTGCAGTAATGTGCGCCAGGGAATCGGCGAAAGCTGCCTTACTGTGAACTTATCATTAGTGTATCTATGTAGTGATTCGGATAATCATGTGCATCGTTGATGTTTGTTTGACACCGTTCAGTTAATTCGATGTTGGCAATGTTGCACCGAAACCCTAATCGGAGAATCATAATATAAAAATAAAATAGTTACGAAAACACAATGTTAGCTAAAAGCTATAAAATGTTATATAATTAACTTAAAAAGTAACATTTTATAATCCGATTTCATTACTAACTTTAATGTAGCCGAAAATTAATTCTGCAACGCTTATTATTAATCCAAATTTAAATGGGTAGGATCGATTGCTTTCGATACTGAAACTAGATTTCGACGTCATCTTCCGAATTCAAATTACAATACAATATTTATCAGAACTTCACTAAATGATTATATGATAAAACATGTCATAGACTTTTCACTAACAAATTTTAAGTAACAGGTCATTTATACATTCTTAAATAATTTCTGTATATTTGCGTCAGTTATTAATAGTCCTAATAACTCATTACATAATATCGGAATGAGTTTTAAAAACATTTTCCCTCCATCTTATTTCTTTAAAAATGCCTTATTCAGAAAAATGTGTTTTTAACAATTTGGAGTGAGCATATTTGAGCTTCAGTTAATCATTCGTCATAATATTGTTCTTCCACCTTGAGACCCAATTTATTTTTTATATTTAATTTTTATTAATATTTTATACATGTAATTTTTATTATTATTCATATGAGATGGCAATTTCGCTATTAAAAATGGTTTCAAACTCTTAGTGACTGACGTTGATAACCACTAATTACGTTGGTATATTAGGAGGCATTTCAGTTCTATCAATTTAACAGCATCTCTCTATTTCGTAAGCCTTTGGTGAAGTTTACTATTAGTACCTCATCGTAGAATCATGTTTATTGTAATTTCTTTGTTAAAACTGGTTTGGAGAGCAAACAGAATTGATTAATATATGAAAAAAAAATATTTGCAATGGTTCTGGGTGAACAAATTTTACGTGTAAATATACACAGTGTAAATCAGTGGGAGACGGGACCATATTTGTCGATGGTCCGTCTCAATGAACCTTCATTACAATGCGAGATGATTTGAAATAGTAGTTGTGAAATATGCAATGCATTTATGTGACATATGAATTCTTATATTGTTATACTCGTTCCGAGTTCAGAAATAACTAACGGACATTTTTATTATTTTCCAATATACTACATTGAAAAAATAGGAGTTATCCCGTATAAAAGTAGTTTGAAACGCGTTTAATCTGCAGCAAACTTCATCGAGAGAAACTTTTGTATCGAATTCTGCCTTCAAAATATCTAAGCAACGTGCAGAGTGAGGCCTTAAACTATTACCTATTGATGTATTGCTTTAACCAATCACCCAAAGTTTCAGAGTCATTAGAATATCTGCAATTAATATTGCGAAAGCTTGTGAAAGCGTCTCATACTTTTTTATTGGCTAACCAATGACGGATAATCGCACGGAAATGACCTTCTGTTAATAAAATACAATTAATAATTTTAGGTTAACATTCTTGTTTTGATTTGAAGTGCTCCGATACACAAAATATCGTCATAGATGCCATCATTAATTTTAAGGGAAATATTTGAAAGAAGGTTGAAAACATTTTTTCCCTATGGCGGACTGAGTTTCCGACCTTCGCATTTGTCAACTTTGGCAGTTGGAAATGACACTTTCACGTATCTATCGATTAATGGATGGCAAACGTCATTTATTTTGTACATGGATTTTTGTGGTAATTAACTTTAATATTCTCTATTCCCCTATGGGTTGCCAGTTTCAAATATTAGTTTGACTTTAATGACAAAGTAGCGTGAATAGGAGTACGAAAAAGCTCCCTTTGGCAGTGTAATGGAACATGAATTGAAGCGGTTCATGTAGTCCGACACAAAGGTTCTCTCTACACACGCTGACAAGTCAAAAGAAGAAATGTTTAAAACTTGATCAGTTGACACTTTATTTGGAATAGGATTTTAATCATTACATAAATAGTTATAATTGACATTTTTTTGCCCGCAATCCTCATTTCTCACTTGAAACGGCACATATGGGAGAACTAGGGTTTGAACAGGTAGAAAACAGGGTTTGGACTAGATTGTCAATAATTAAACATTTATTTTGCATTTGGTAAGAATATTTATCATGGGATTTGGAGTAAGCGGACACAGCAAATTGGCCATTGGAGCCATTATTAGAAAATGGATTGGTTATTGCGTGACAGCTGTCAGTAGTTCTTCAATTATTATACAATTAATTTATTGCATTTCTCTTCCTGCGCGAGATAGTACGTTACCTAAGAACACAATGGTTTTTATGCAAGCCGAAGTAATTGACCCGAAGGTTGGTTTTATAGGTGGGTTTAGAGTTCTCTCATTTCTTATTCCAACGGCAAGGGGAATTCACACACGAGAATAGGTAGGGGGATCAGTTTCTTTTCCGTTGCCGCCTACGATTTCCCAAGTAGACCTGGTTCCCGAAAACTCACTCAGGTTGGGCAGAGGCTGAGGGTACCTAGATGCGTCACCGGGAATTAAACCTGGGTCTTAAAGTCAGTAGCCCGTCGTCCTATCGACTGGACTACCACGCCCACCTTTCCACATGGTATGTTAATGGAACCGTAGGCGCTCTAGACTATTGATTGGTAATTTGGCACAATTTTCCATTTTCTATGAAATTTGTTTCATAAATTTTTATAAAAACACTAAAGACGATATGTTCATTTCTATTAATTGTTGAAGAGAAAAAGTTAGGATTATCGGTCATTTTTTTCCTCAAGCGACAGTAGTGCATTTTTTTGCAGCAAAAGGTCATTGTTGCGTCATATTCGTATAAAATTCAATTTCTTATTCAAGAAGCAGCCCGGAAATCAATGGTAATGCCCGTCGGAGGAGAAGGAAGTGTCCGAACGAGACACTCCCTTCAGGAAAAATCAATCGATATAACGTGACGCCGAAACAGGATGTTTATGAACGCGGTCATTGGACTAGATGCTTTATTCAAATTGGCACGATTTATTTGTGAGCCGACGATATCATGTGATAAGAGGGCACTTGGCGTGAAAACTCTTTCCCTCTCTTTCTCCCTCTCTCTTCTTCCTGGTCCGATTGAGGTCACGAGCTTCTGGGTGTCCCCGTACCCCCGGGTGTCTCGCAGACACCCCTCCCTCTTTCTCCGCCATAGGGCATTGAGCTGGCCATCCGGGCCTGCGAACTGGCTCCCCTGTGTCCCTTCCCGGCCACCTGAGAGCCGAATGAATCATGGTACAACGCCCCCGTTGGAACGGAGTGGGCCGGGAGGGACAATTAAGCCATTTGTTGAAAGATTCATTCGGTCATTTATTTAATGCTCTGGTGTCATCGTGACGGTGCGGGTCAGGTCACAGGGACCCCTAAAAATTGACTCGTCCGCATGATTCACCTGCACGAATGAGTGGTGTGGGTAGCAGAGAGCGTTCTTATGGAGCCTTTTTAGAGTTCGCAATAGTGAGATACGAGGGTAAAGGGTGAGATTGATTGATGGGTGTGTAATTTGTTAATTTTCCTATCGATAACTCAAAATGCAACAATTTCAAAGTGTAAAAAAATCATTCGCCTTTGACTGGGATTGATGGGAGAATATGTTTTTTTCACTTTGAATTTGTTGCGTTGTGATGCGCATTAGCGGTTGACTCCGTTAAAAGTCACTGTCGCGGCATCTATGGCAGTTTCATTGAATTTATCGATAGGTGATATTACTGGAGAGAGAAATTTTGAAGGACAGAAACCTAAATCATTCCGACCTAAACGGGATATGGCTACCTTTCAAGGTAAACGAGTTCATGAGTTACTCATTATACTAAAATAGGCATTAGCAAATTAATCTTTGAATATGCATTTCTTGCCAATGTAATTTTTCAGCGAAATACTGTACCTTTCCACCTAACTTTAAATTCTTTTTTTAGACACCTTGCATTCGGTCTGACTATTGAACCAATAATGTCTCTATGTATTGGTTTGCCAATTTGATATTCCCAAAACAATTCATACAAGCAAGGAAAATTGTTTTATGGTTCTGTACCCCTTTTCATTTAAATTAGTCCTTTTAAATAAATTTTTACCAAACTCGATGCAACTAAAATGGTGGGACCTATTAGTAATAATCGATAAATTGAAAAATTGGAGATTTAATGTTTTTCAAAGCCTTTTATGTTGTACATGTTTTGCTGAAACTGTTCGGTTAGGAAATAGTTATTAGCAGTCACCTATTACGAAATATCTCTTCTATCTTAATATTTATGCTAACACGTTGTTGGTCTTTTTATCGCTAGTAGTTTTGTTGTAAATAAATCCTAACTTAAAACAACTGCTAACAAAACTGAACACAACAACTGACTAACTAAAAAACATATCACTAGATCAAATTTCGGTTGCAGATATCAATACTTACAGGATTGATGAATCCTAGTAAGCAAAAAGGGTGCATGTTCTGTAATTATAATGTTAATTGAAATTTTAGATTAAAATTAGCCAGGGAAAAGAGATTATATTATAAACTTATTGATCCTTCCTCGTGGTATTAGCCTATACGCGATGTGTTGGAGAAACAATATTTATTCAAAACGATTGTCTTATGAGAGTTAAGTAATATGTTATGCCAGTTTTTAATTTATTATTAATGCTATAAAAGTCAATTTTTGATATATCAGAACCAGAAACACAGAAAAAGTAAGGGGCTGAACAAGTAAGATTTTTCATTATCGTAATCTTAGATTTAATTTGCATTTCGGGAGAGTGTTTGTGCATTTAGTTAAATACTCTAATCATCATAGGAGTCATACATGAGGATACTATAAAAACTAATATGGTACATATTTTTTTTTGATAAGTCGATATGCGTATTTATGACTGCTGATGCATTAATATAAAGAAAATGAGCAGAAATGTAGATATGCCTAACGATAATTGGCACATGCTAATTCAAATATTTATTAAAAAATTGACTTAATTAAAACTCTATGGTTTACCTTCGGTCGGTTTAAATTTTTGTCTATATGTTATGCGTAGTCATTATTTAAAATTTTATAATAGGCAGCGATCAGTTATTTGAAAGATATATGACGAAATTAATGCTATCATTTCATTTCTGCATGGGTAAAAATACTTCAAATTGTTAATTGAGTTATTTCTTCCATTCCTGGAATTATAATTTTGAATATATCTGGAGAGTTACACTTAATTATCATGAGTTATGCTTTTTGTCAGCTAACATGGTAGTTCAAAGAACTGCGGAGGATCCTACGATTTAACGAGTCATCCGCTGATGGACATAGAAATTTACAGTGTAAGAGGACGCCTCGAAACCTTAATTGGGAATTCTAAGGAATCTGGGTTCGAATCCCATTCAAGGTGGGTGAATTTTATATTGAAAAAGTCTGGATTTCAACGTGGTAGTTGTGTTACACCTATGGTTGTCTATATGGAGTGTTAGGATTCCTACGACAGTGACTTTAGCAAGTCATCCGCTGATGGACATAGAAATTCACAGTATAAGAGGACGCCTCAACAGCTTAATTGGGAAATCTAAGGAATCTGGGTTCGACTCCCATTCAAGGTGGATGAATGTTTTTTGAGAAATGTCTGGATCTCATCATGGTCGTTTAATTACACCTATTGTTCCATATCTAGAGTGTTAGGTTTTCAATATTATCAGCAATGAGGGAATTGTATTAAAATAAATGTATTAATTTAAATTTTTAATTTTGAATATACTTATTTGTAATTGTTTCGCAAGAAATATTGGGCGAAAGAAGTTCTGTCGATTTGTACCTAGACATTTCAGGTTATATAGACTCAGCTGCACAGAAAAAAATGTGAAAAATACCGTGTATTGATTAATCGTTCCGTGATCAAAATACCAACCATAAATAATTTCATTATCCTTTTCAACTAAAATATCGACTCCGGGAGATCTATACCGGGAGAAATTGAACTCTCACCGTATAATAGGTATAGATGCACCCATTGGTATAAATAATTGGGCAATAATTAATACTTTGTTCGAGGTTTTGAACAGGTGCTTTTCAGCGGATTAAAATTTAAGGGCAAATAATTCTTGTTGCGAAGAGAAGAGTTCACTATTTAAACCGGGATATCGAAAAAGCACACTTTATTTTATTTTTTTTTACAAAATTGAGGTATATCCTAAGCATATATTTTGTGCCTGCTCTGAAGTTCAGCTTTTCGTAATATGGAACTATTAATAGTGAAAAAAACATTTAATAATTACAAATCAAATGAATCCCTAAAGCAATTAGTTATTGAATCCACCTCTACTAGCTTGCTATCGAGCAAACTAAGGAAAGGTATTTCATTTTGTCAGTAGTATTATTTTTCAGCAAATATAATTTACTTCCATACGACGCCAAGTGATACTTTAAAATAGAAATAATTTTGATTAATAATACCTCACAAGTGGTTGATAAATTCATTACTCACTAAATGAAATCTGATTCCACAGAGAGAGTGAAAATTTTTGAACGTAAGAAAACTCTTTTAAAATTAAACATCATACGGTAGCTTTAGCTAGTCTGTGTCCATGGAAAACCTAATTCAATGAGCACACCTTTTCATGTTGGCGTATTTCTCCTTGTTAAAGTACTTCTTTATGTGCCCCATGTGTCTTATCTGAGTCGTTTTTCTTAAGTCCATCCGTTTTCATCAGGTCGTCCTGTCTCAAAATATTTTTTAAGCTTCTTCTTTTCCTTCTGCAGCGTTTTCATTATAATTTAGAACCATCTTGTTAGTAAGTCGATCTATCAATTTTTTCTTCGTTATTAGCCTGATGCACACGATTTCTAATCTTCTATTTTCTAATGCTGCAATTGCCCCTGCCTTACTCCTGTAGCTAAGAATACTTTAGATGTTCGTTTCAATGAAGTACTCGCTAACTTCCAGGCTTGTTTACCTAGGTGTTACTAAACTTTGATTCCTTGAGAAAGCCTTCTTTGCAATGAGTTAATCTAATAAGTAGGCCCTTCTTGGTTCTTTGTCCACGATTCTTCTTTTTCCCAAGCAAAAGAAATCTTGGATTCATTCTATATTTTGATTCCCCAGTTTAATAACTGGGGAATTTTTTATTACCACCTACTATTCTGAGACAGGCGTAAACTTTATTTTATTTCGTTTAGCTTCAGTTAATGCCTCTTGCCGCCTACTATTAGGCTGAAAACCTTCTTCGAGTCTACTACTCTCTCTTCTCCGACTGATAAGTTGGCGGAAAAATCTCAATACATAATCAATTCACTCCTTAAACTTGTTTTTGAAAAGCATTTGTATTTTTATAGACATATACTAAATTGTATATAGGTATGAGAGTGTTCCTCTCTTTATTAGAATTTTTTCTGTCCTGGACCTGGATTTCATTACCACCACCAGAAATATATAGAAGTGGTTGGTCACCTTTCCATAATTAAGAGATAATCTTATACTCTTTAGAATAATAAGGACCTCTAAATATAAGAATAAGAATAATAAGAATTCCTCGTGATATCATTGAATGACTTTTCCAGATCCAAAACCGAAATGAATGTCTCCGGTTCTTTTTCATTTCATTTCTGACTTGTGACCCAAAGCCAAATTACTTTCTTCCGCTTTGTTATTCCTACATCTAAACGGGTCTTCGTTAGTAATTGATGTCTTAGAAGAGGTTACTCATTAAATGAAATCTGATCCCACTGAATGGATGAAATACTAAAGACAGTTAAAATCTTTCTGCTGCCCGTGGTTACACCGACATATCCCCTAGACTCCATTCTAGATCTATTAACAAGCCTCAAATTCAGTTACCGAATTCATTCATAAAATTTATTAAAGTGTTCTCCAAGTTATTATAATAATTAGTAATTAAATTTGTAATGAGCAAACATTTAAGCATCATAAAGGATGATAGTAAAATACAAATATGGTATAATCGTAATTGAACTAATAATGTATACATTTAAATAAAGAATTCGGTAAAATTCAAGCACCGTATTTAATCATAAAAATGTAATTCTTTTTATTTCAGCTCGTGTTTACAAAAGTATGGTTTTTTTCGTCGGTATTTATTTAAACGTGAAATAATATTTTGTTAACATAATAACTTTAGCTTAAGGGATTGTAATGACTAAGTATTATTAGTGCCTGGAAACTGCTGGAGATGCCGTGACAGTAACTTTTAACGGGGTCAATCGCTAAACGAGGATTACAATGCAACAATTCTAGAGTGTAAAAATCATTCACTTTGACCGGGATTCGAACCTGTATCCCTCGATGTCCGGACAAGTGCTTTGGCCAGTTAAGCTACCAAGGCGTCCATACACACATACTACACTCCGTCAACATATTTCGTCACACATTTTGTTCCTTTTAAGCCCCAAAAGTTTCGGAGGGTAAATCGACGCCTCGGTAGCTTAACTGGTTAAAGCACTCGACTGGGTTCAGGGTTCGCGGTCAAGGCGAATCATTTATACAATCTAAAAATGCTGTATTGTAAGTTTTATTAAGGTTATTGTTTAGATACTATAAGCTACCATATAGGTGATAACTATTTCCTACTTTCCAGTCCAAACCCTTTTTCGTGTTCATTTGATCTGTATTTTCACAGTACACATTGTACGTTCAGACACCCGCATTTAATAACGTGGTTGCATGAAATTATGACATTGTTTTATGGCGTATTAAGCAGATAACTACAAATCTATGCCTAAAAAATGTAAGGGTCTTTATGTTGTTTTTTCCGATTTGAGCGAGAGAAGGAAGCATTCTTTATTTAAATATAATAGGAGCCATTTCCTATAGTTTATGACCGTGGTCTAATCTGCCGAGATAGCATCGTGTCCTAATATTTCCCTCATAGACTCGTGTAAACACAAATACCATTATCCTTTCTGGAAGCCCACACATAAATTTCTCACATTTAGACCAGAGAGGCTTCCACTAGTATGATGAATTAATGGAACGAGAGGGATTCTAACCTAACCACCTCAATTCTTGCTTTTAACAGTTTCATTTTAAATACAAATCGGCATACTCTACTTTAGATTGAAAAATTCCACAAAAGTGATGCTTGATTTACCGTAACTTATTACTTCCGCGATATTTGAAATCATCATCATTTCATGTTATCAATCTTACGATCGGTTTGTAGAAGTTCTTTTTTTAACATATTCCCTGCCAATCTCTTCATTATTTTACCGTTCCTTGCACCGGTACTTTACGTATATCACCTGTTCCTCATAGTTCATCTTTAGTCTTCCACTCTTATTAAGTCCCTTCACGTTTCCTTCAATTATGTATGACTTTAGTCAACTCTCCTGTCTCAGGATATTTTAATTTAGATTCCCTCTTTTTTTATAAGAGTCCTCAATAGGATTCTCTCTTATCAACTCTCCAAAATACTTATTTATTACTTATCGTCCACATCTAACAACCATAGAGTAATAGACGCCATGTATAGGTTTTAATGAATTGCTTCATCACACCTATGCTAAGTATATTAATATTTAGACTTAGTAAGTAGTTGCTTCTTTAAAAAAAGCCATCTTGTTCATTCCTATTCTTCTTACCATATCCCTCTCTCTCCTTCTGCAGGCATTGGCGTCTAAATAACAAAATACTTCCATTTCCAACGTTTCCTTTATTATCCTGTCTTGAAAATTATATTCCCTATTTTGACTGCAGACCTTAATTTGGTTTACGTTTAGTATTGATATTATCTTGAAATTTTTATTTCTTTCCCCATAATGACTAGTATCTTTACGTTTCGAAAGAATTAATATTAAATTTATATTATAATACAAATTTCCTATGATTAATATGAAGTATTTTCTCAACCTAACAGTTTTAATAAACTAATATTATAATCCACCTCCAGGTCAAGTTTTCGTTTCATTTCCTGGTTTATCAAGCTAGAAACAGTCGGTTTGAATTCTTTGCAATATATCAGAAATTTACCTAAAGCTTTCTTGAACGTTTCGCAAGAACCTGACAAGCATTCTTAATGTGGACAAAGTCAAATGAAATAACACTCGAAAAGTGAAGAATCAGGCGTGATATTGTGGAATCGAGACATAATGAAAACTTTGTTGCAATTTTCCACAGTAACTGTGGAAAATTGCAACAAAGTTTTCATTATGAAATAACACTCCTTAACTTTTTCATTAAGTCCACCCGTCATCTGAGCATTTTCCTCGACTGTTCAGGAAATTTGATGTAAGAAATTTGCCATATAAATAACTGGAAATCTATCGTTCTAAATTCACGGTATATTGAAAGGAATCCTAGTAATTTCAACCTTGATCTAGGGGTTTAGTTGCACTTCAACTGCCCTCTATCTCGCACAATTCCAACTTACCAACTCATACCAGTCCCTCTCCGCTCCCTCATCCGCCGCCGCATTATGCATTCCCGACTCACTTCTTCTCACCCGAATTCCAATTTCTTCTCCCCATCTCATTTCGATTCCTTCGTCCCCATTACGATCCAGAAGATCCGCCCGCCTCGCTCCAATCTCATCCCTCTCCGCTCTCCCAACCCCACAATCCGTTCGTTTCTAATTTCTTTCGCCCATTCTTCCTTCTCTGAGGAACCCCTCTCGCCCCACTTCCTTGAAGATACCAAATATTCTCCTTTCTTCCCCTCGCCTCGTTTCCACCTCACCACCTTTCACTGTACCGTCTCAGGAAAACTTTTATTCGGACGTATTTTCTTTCGCATAAGAAATTATTTACTGCTATGCTCTTCCCTGAAATGTTATTGCGATGTGCGTTGTGCTCACCGCTTCACCCTATACCCCGGAGATGGTCGGATTGGTACGCGGGGAATGTGCTCGGCTGTTTCAAACACTCGTGCGTTTGTCATCATATCTCGGACTCCTCCCCTGATCTTTCGCCTCGGAAGTATGCAACCAGAGGTGCTCCCGCTCTCTCCCGTTCACATTAAGAGAGGTGGGGAAGGATGGAAATGTTCAACTCGGCGCGACACCAGAAGAGAAAACAAGACTGTTAGGCGAAAAAAAATTACCTTTTTTTTGCCAATTATGCTTGGTTAAATAAAAGTAGAACGAAGGCATGAAATCAAATTTTACGTCTTGGATAGCAAAGAAAAAACTTTTTTCGTCTGTGTGTCTTTGCAGTATACATTTATTCGTAAGGTCATAAATTATATACGCGTCAAAAGGTCAACTTTCGCCGCTTAACTTGCTGACAGGAAAGGCGTCATTATTTGGCGCATTATCATCCAAGGCTCGGCCGATCCATAGATGTGACTACTCATTTCAAGACGAGTTTATGGGCGAAACTTATGACACACGTTGTTATAAGATGCTTTTTTACGTCATCATCATATTTTATTACAAGCCTTTTTATGGAAGAGGTTTCGTTCTTAAAGAGATTGTGAGTAAGAAGTATTAAAATGTTATGTATACACTATATTCCTATGTCACACTATATCTGATAAACTGATAATTAGGGGTATTTAACAAGGAGGACATTCCTCAGAACATATACTTATTTTGACGAGCAATTACGTTTAAAGTATGTACCAAGAGAGAATTATTGTTTCATAGACATTTGCAAAACGACTTAAAAAATTACCATGGACGTTTAAGTTTATAAGTTGATAACGAACCAAAGTGCCGTGATTATATATTTTTTCGTGGAAACAATTTAGTTTGCTACCTAATAAAACCATTGAGTTTTACGGATTTGCGATAGCTCCTAGTTTTGTTATGAGACGGGAGAGAGAGTTTACTGGAATTTTATCTTAAAAGTTTACTAAGTTTTTTCAGTGGTCATATAAAATAAATTTTACTCATTAATTGAAGACACCAGTAGCCTAAACTTTACTACTTCTATATTAATCCGTTTAATGTGAATTGTTTGCTCGCCAGAACAAGTGTTGTCGGCTCAAATATCATTTCAAAGAATAATGTTGTACTATAAAGGAATAATTTTTGTTGAGACTGAGCAACGGTAACAGTTGCTCTCGTAGCCATACCTTCTCCACACAGCAACCATTTTTTGTCAATCGCTTCATGTATATTTACTTTGTCGAGCGTTATTAACAAAGAAAAGAAATTGAGCTTGATGGATTTAAATTTGATTTACATGACTTCATATTACAGAAACCTCATCAAAGCTTTTTTTTAGCGTTGTTTTGAAAGGTTATTATCCTTATGAAACCTAATTTCTGGGGGTATTTCATGTATTGCATTTTTCGTCTATTTTAATCGCTGAAAGGAAATTAATTTTATGATTATATATTATCCAAAATATCAGCGGGTTCCTAAAGACTATGCCCTCGACCCACAAGAGACATTATGTGATATATATCAAATGACATTTGACCGAGATTCATGGAAATCGGTGATTTTATTATTTTATTTTTTCCCTTATAGAAGGCACGCCATTTCAATAAAAAATCATCAATTCTAAGGTCAGTTCGACAGGCGAGAGTAAAACTCATTGAGCACATAGCCACAACTTGTGTACAATTATGAAATAACTGTAATTACATGGAACGTGTTCCTTTTCCTGCGCCGACTGAAATTAAGTTCCGAATAACCATATTATTGCATATTAGATATTGATGGGGTTATCCATTGGCAGCGGGGTCTTCAGGAGCATGCCCATAGGCTGGTGGATCTACTATAGTTGATCCCTATATCTAGCGGATCTCGATTTCATAAGATACTGTAAAAATATCTGTGAGATTTCTTGAGTATCCCAAAGCTGTAATAAGGACCAAAGTCGTTCAGGGTTTCTTGAAGGCGACTTTAAGTCTTCCTGTTAACCTAGGTTTAGTATAATGTTTAATTACATTGGTATCTTTGGGAATTCACAAAATAAACGTCTTCAGTCTCTATTATTGATGTCTTCCATTCCTTTTTCTATCCATCCCATTGTTGTATGCCGCTCGCGATCCGTTTTCTTTTTCTTCCTCCTCTCTGCCCAAAAGAAATTCTCCTTTCTTCCTTCAGTGCGTTCAAACTTCCACTCTGTTTCAATCTCAAATTCTTCCGCCCGTTGTTTCTGTGTCCTTATAAAATGCTTTCTAAAAATATCTCCTGGTCTTTCCCAACCAGATCTACCAATTTCTTCTGTGTCTTTCTCCTTTTCCGAATTGTTTTCTCTGAGTTTGCACGTGAAAGGGTTCCAATGTGCGCTTATCTAAACTCCTCATAGACCTTATTCCGAAAACAGAACACCGAGATTCAGGAAATAGTTTTTATTAGTCTTCACGTACAGCCTCTGTCATCAATTACCCTCGCGTACCTATTATAAATAATTCTGCTGCCAAAGCAATCGTCATAAAATTATCAGAAATAGTGATGATTTCTTGCAACACACCCACATACATGAACTGCTAAAAAATAATGTTTATTTCTATTTGTTTCATATTAAACTAACAAGCGAACTAGAAACTTCAGTTGAGCCAAAGAAGGAAGAGGGAAATATTTTTATATTAGGGTAAAGTTTTACTCGTACCAAAACTCACCTAGTCGTCCCCGCTAATCAATTCTCTCTTCATTAAACCTTCCCATGACAGGGCACGGCTAAGGGTGTTTTAAGTGCGCGGTCGATTTGAGCCTTTTTCCTATAAGGACTTGACCTTGAGCAAACGTTGAGGGTCGAGAGAAAGTCTCTTGAATGGCGTGTGAGTGGGAGGCATGCGGCCTGGGGTAGTTTTTCCCTTTGGGGAAGGGGAGGGGGGTGAGAACGAGGGAATTGGGAAGGTATGGAGAGGAGAAGGGATTTCTCTTGGGATAGCCTGCCCGCGAATCTTGCAGAGAAACCTAGCCTTGATTGCACGCTCTGGCATATCCCGAAAGCCAGTGGTACACCGTCGTCTCGAACCAAAATGAATGACTCCATTTCCCGGATAACGCGCGGAGGCGGCGGCCATGTATTTCACCCACGGGTGTCAAATGCTCCCGGCCAAGTTATTTTGTCGCAGCGTGACGTCATTTGACTTTCGCCGGGCGTCCCATCCATTATGTACGCACGAGCGTGCGAGTCGCGATTATTTTCCGAATGAGTGCTTAGCGGTAAATCCGCGGCGGTGGTTTATTTTGGAGAGACGCGTTGGGAGTTTTCCGGGCGCAAGACTTTCTCGAGTTTGTGTGTGTGTGTGTGCGTAAGGGTGTTTATATTTGCATCGCCGCTTTCCTCTCTCATCGATTTCACATTTCCCACTCGACGGACGGTCGAACCGAATCGCTCGGGAGAGGGAAGGGAGAAATACGTACGTGGGGATAAGAGGAGGGATTGTGCGGGTTGGTAGAAATAATATCGCAGTATTTCAAGTTGTTAAACCCTGATTTTATTACTCCCATGCGTTTTCCAGATCAAACGATGCCTCGAATCACGTCCACCACTCCTCCCCTTCCTGATCCTCCCCCACATCCCTCCTAAACGTCAATATCACTTGCATAAATTGTGTTTTCGGAGCGGCGACGTTAATTTTCACGTTCTTCAGTGATCGTTCCAATCAATGAAAGCGAGGCTTGCGCATGTTAATTGCTCCGAATTTCGTTCCCAGCGGTCGGGAAAAGAAAAAAAATACTTCCAGTCGATTTATTGGCGGGAGGTGCTTTCGACTATATTCAAGGCTGCAGTATTAAGGAAGGTTTGGAGTGGAGTTCATCCTATATCGTCCATCATTTGTCACGCGCTCCTCTATTCACTTGTTTGGTGGAGTCGTTGCTGTGGGAGGGGTGAGGTCGCTACCCGAGCTCTTCCGTGTAGGTGCCTGTTCCAATTTCACTTCCACTTCCCTTCCCTAGTTCCCTTCCCATCCGATTGATCGAAGTGGGTTTCGTTTTGTTTTGTCTAACATTTCCGTCGAACTTGATCCGCCTTTCTGCTCTAAATCTACTGTAAATCCCGTTTTGATAGAAAGGAGTTTATGAATTTCGAATTTCCCTCATTTTACGTCTCGAATTTACTCTTTCCGAAATTTCCGATTAAGGTTAAAATCTAATCACGTATTTTCGTAGAAATTTGACCTAATAGAAAGGTTCAGCTAAAGGGTCACTGCACTCGGAAGAAATTACCGTGCTATATGCACTTTGAAATTAATCAAAATATTTCTATTCAATTGGTGATAAAACGTTGCAATTATTTTAAGCAAATAGCAGAAAGGATTTTTGAAGTGATTAGGTATAAGAGGAACTGTTAAATATCTAAAAAATATAATAAGAGCAACAGATTCAGGATTAAGGTCGTGGAAGTTCTTCATAATGAATATAAGGAGAGTTTGCACTTTTCCACAGATTTATTATAGCGTACGACGCGTTTCAACTCACAGAGTTATCATCAGGTACAAGACTGATGATGACTCTGTGAGTTGAAACGCGTCGTACGCTTTAATAAATCTGTGGAAAAGTGCAAACTCTCCTTATATTCATTATCTAAAAAATCTAATCAAGCTTAGTGAATACAGTAATCTCTTATTCTAGAAACTATCTGATAATATGAATTAAATGCTCAATATATTATTCCCTCCGGTATCTTGATATGGTCCACTTGAACTAAAGTAATAAAATATATTGTTTCAATGATTTGTCTAAGGATAATATCCTAATAGAGGGTATTAATTCTTCACGGCAGGCGAATCATTCTCGTAAACTATTATATTAATAACTATGCTGATATTAACTTAGAAATAATGACGATTACAAATCTTCAAATTAATGAAATACGGACCCTTGGATATTTTTAGGGAAATATTTAAACGATTCACGATTGCTTTATATGAAGCATGCAACTGGTACCAATTTGGAAGCGGGATTACCTTCACCCACAAATTAAATTAATAAGGGATTAATATTAAATATGAAATAATGATACTCTCTTTAATTGGATTGAGCACCCTACTTGAGTGAGTTGAAAAAAAAATTAATCCATGTGATGTAATGGCAAAAAAAAGGAATTAGTTGCGGCCAAAATTCGATAAAAAAATAATTTCGCCGATTTACTCCCTCAGCAAGCCGTTGTTGTTGACAGGACCCTCCCTATAATAGACTGATTTTACCGCTCAACCCAACTACTTTGATCGCCGAAGTACTCGATAGAATGCGTCAGTGAAATTCGTCAAAAATTTAAGGATCATGACTTGGGAAGGCTCGGTCACTGGGGACATGGGTGTTTAGGGAATATTAAGAAAAAAATATGCAGAATGGATTTAGACATCTTTGGCGCAAATGAGCGATAGATGCAGGATCATTCGCACGGATCTCCATGATATGCAAATTGACAACATGATTTAGGAAAGTACTGTTATGAGAGTTACGAGCTTCCTACAATGCAATGATTGAATCATTATGTTAAATATAGCAACGAACCCTACCGAACCCTATTGTAGTGGTAAATGCCAACAACAGACTACGATAAATACGTGAAAGAGGAAATAAGGATATACGTTCATTACCGAAGATGTAAAAAAGGATACGGGAAGATTAAAATCGAATTATACTGGTAGACTGGTATGAAATATTCGAAGAAGTCAATTAAAAAATGTACTAGGAAAATGTGGCATTTTTGTTCAGATAGGCATGAAAATAATTAATGGCTATTAATCACGTAATTAATCAATAGCCAATGAATTAATATTAATTGATTATTCCTCGTAGGAAATTTTGTTGGGTGGGAAGGAGAAGGAAGGAAAGGCAGACAGTCTATATTCTACACTCTGTCTGCTTTATTCACATATGCCATTCACCGAGTGTTGGCTGTAGATTCAATAGCGTCCTGATTTAGATATTAACTATTCTTTTTATAGTAACTTTATTGTTAATTACCAGATAAATTTCACTCTTGCAAATAACCTTCCCTCTTTAACTTAACCTGATAGATTTTAAGATAACCTATAATGTTTAATTTCCATTCTTTCCTATGAACCTGGTATACATGGAATGTCAGAATATAATTTGAATTTGCCATTAACATGAATCGAAGACGGTGTGAACAATTGGCTGTAAATATATGATGTGCCAATCCTATAGTCGTTGTAAGTTTTTATGGGAGGCGACCGACAGCTAAGGTCATTTGCATCATAGGGATGGATGGGAAAGGAAGGGTGGAGAGAAACCCAGCGTTGGCATTTGCCTACTCTTGTCGAAAGGCGTCAAGGGGTCCGCAGTTTAACTTCCCATCCGACGGACGTCGTACACACTCTAAGTGATACCGATATTTCGGTCAACCAGGTGACCATCAACTGGAATGGGAAATTTTGACAGCTGGAAAGACAGCAGTGAAGTACTACCCGTGGTCAAATCGTAACTTGACAAATCACTTAACCATGGGCAGTACTTCGCAGCTGTTGTCTTCCCAGTTGTTAAAATTTTCCACCCCAGTTGATAGCTACCTGGTTGACCGAAATATCGGTATAGAGTATTTCTTAAATGTTCAATATTGGCTATAAGATTGACGCCTTACGTATTAAGATTAATACCATTTGCTATATATTCTAAAGGAAGGGAATTTCAATGAACTTATTTTTTATCACTACCAAGCTGCGAGAAATAGTTTGCAATATCGTGAGATTCCGTTCTTAAGTGTGTTATCTTCGGAAAACATTTCATATTATACTGCAGGTATGTCTCTCCGATTCACTACACGAATGTCTCTCCGACGTTTTGTAAAAGAAACCATGGATTGCAGAAATTACTCTGAGAAGATGACGCTATCTCTGGTGCATGTCTATCTCGTGTATGCTGAAATAATACCACGATAATCAATCGGAAGACTGACTTCACGGGTGAGGGTAGAGCTCACCAATACCAAACCATAAACGGCAAGTAAAATTGACACAACAAGAAAGCCATGGGGGAGGTGGTACTTCCTCCTTCCCGGTTATTTTTTAAGGTTTCCCAGGGCGATGTGGTTCTTGTAACTTCATAAAGCTTGAGAGATACTGGTGCTGTTTAACGCAATCGGGAATCAAACCCGAAATCTAAGATCATTATTTGAACTCCACCCCCACCATTTCGACATTCATGCATGTAGTCAGATAAACAATAAATAAAGATTTATAATTGAATTTTTTGCGCTGGAAGGACCCTGCGTACGGGAGAGTACGTCATTCGCTTTCATCCAATCAGTCGTTATCGAAAGTAAAGGTAAAGTGCCCGATCATTTTAAGTGAAAAAAATATAGCGTCTCTGCCACCAAGTCCTTCGAAATGGCCTCTACCACCAAGAGTCACAATGAAGTTCTCGTGGTGGACGCATGGAATGACCACAAAAAGGGAATTAAAATCAGCGACCCGACAGATCGAATTGTCCTGGGCTAGATTTGCCAGTCTCTCGAAACACCGGAATGAAAACGACTCGCTCAGAATCTGAAGCGGCGAAATACAGAGGACTTCGTAAGGATGAATTAGAGTAGGTTAACTCGTGGGCCTCTATGGCCACATATCACGTGGGAAAAGAGTTAGGAAGGGCGGAATCCGGGTCATTAATGGGCGTAGCCCGATTTCGGGCGATTGATGCGTGTAGGAAATTTAAGTGCAGTTGGGGTGGATTTCCAATACGGCCCACTTTCATCCATTAGCGAAGCTGATATATTTTGGATACCCTCCAGGAAATCAGGCGGGGTTGGGGAGAGGGAGGGGGAGAGGCGTTGGGAGGGGGGAGCGATGGGGGTTCGTCATATTAATGCCGGATTCACCACCCTTCTTGAATGTGTGTCCGCGCGCGTGTGTGTTTAATACTAGCAAGGATTCGGGGGAAATTTCATTAATAGTGGAAAACCTCGAAGGGGAATCTCATGCGAAAGTTTCTTTCGGAGAATTTTATTCGAACGTGCCTGCCAAGGATGTGATTCATTCCTCGTTCGCTGCTGATTCTGCCACCATGCTTTTGTCATAAATCTTTAAGGATGAAATATCGTCGGATTTTTTCATGAATTAGGGTCTCAAAACCTGTCGTTAGTGATTGTGCTAAAACGGAATTTTAGCCAATTTAAAATAGAGTCGAATCTTCATCGAACTAATGTAGAATACTTTACGAAACCCAAGGGAATACGAATGAATATCAGGTTAAGGACCAACTGTTTTCTCGGGAAGAAATTTTGGCAAGCATATTTTTTCAATTTAATGGTATTTGAAAAATAACCAAACTTTGGGACATTATTTATGAAATTAATTACACAGGCCAACACTGTTTTTGGTGCCGGAGCTTTTAATGCTGATTTAAAGAACAATTGGGGTGCTGAATCCAATTATGACACTAGTTTTTTCCTATCAGCTATAGTTTTCAAGATATAGATATGTTGTTACTTACGTAAAAAATCTTCTACACGATGATATGGGAATATTATATTAATAATTATCTCAATAGCCTACAATATAGAAATATACATCAAACTTATTGACAGTTTATTGAAAATAAAAGGAACACCGTAGAGTGGTTATAAATTAGTATACTTATAGATTTATTTAACTTTGAAAATTATTTTCCGGAATATATCAAATATTAAAACGACTAATCGTAAGATGTGCCATATCTAAAAAAGTAGAGCTGTTAAATAAAAACGGATTTCATATTTGGATTCAGCTCTACAAATATAGTTAAAATCATCACAAAGATTCCCGGCACAAAAGAAATTTTTTTGTAGGCCTTTGTTATATAATATTGTGACGAAGAAGGGAATGCTTTGGACAAATAACTGTATTTTTTTTAAATATGGACGAAGCATAGTCATTTGCATCTCCAAACAACTCCATTTTATTTCTTTAATTTAAGAAATCCATCGGTAACTCATCTGTGTCTCTCCAAAACTTACATTTAACGGTAGCATCCCTAATGGTAGTAATAGGCAATGGCGAATTTGCCTTGCTTAACGAAAGAAGAAAACTAAGAATTAAAACAAGAGGGCTCCAGAAAGCAATTGGGCAATCATGCACACCTGTAATTAATTTTGAATAAATAGTTGCTATTTCTCATCATTTGAACTGCTACTGTGCCGAAAGTATGATTTATAAACATTTTATTATAAATAATTTAATCAGTTTAAAATTTTACGTATAAAAGGAAGAATGCCGACAGCCTCTTTTTATTGAAAGTGTAGGACGTAGTCCACTTATTCAACTTGTTAATATGTTATGACCCATGATTTATACATAACTATAGTCCAGAATATGAGCTTTTATCCTGATATGAAACGAAGACTGGCCCCTTTTTAGTGAGAATTTACGACTGTTCCGTCATTTCATTAAGGCTGAAGACAGTATATATTGATCCATTCGACATATAGAAGTAACTCACTCTCCTTCCCCTTGGCTGTCGGGCGGAAAAATGGTTGAGCCATCGGGATTGGCGTTAATTTTTTCCATGAATATCGCCGATTTTTTCACAGAATATAAGAAACGTATAAGTTCTCAGATCTCTCTAGAAATATAGTTCACTGGAAGTTCAATACGGCTCATTCCCCAAGGCATCAGACAAAGACTCGTGAAGATTTATTTCCACTCTTTCCATCGAAATTCCCATAAAGAAAATTCTGAAACAGGTTTGAGATATTGCAGAAATGCTTAGATTAAAATAAATTTATTTTTCATACAATCTAAAAACGAAAGAAGACACTTTCGTTACAGCGTAACATCTTCGGGCCTTAAGATGTTACACCGTAACGAAACCTAGGTCGCAATAAAAGAAATCCTATATGGAAAGCAAAACGTCTTTTTCCATCATGAAGAATTTCCACCATGTTACGCCTGAAACAGTGTTATTTATATAATCAGACCTTAAAATGCATGGTTAATATATGTAATCAAACGGCGTCGCCATAGTTAATACAGGGTGCGGCAACATAACTTCCTTTTTTGAAAGCATTTTGCGTTTCATTGACGTGGCTATAGTTTTTTTAGATTGTCGTAATCTATTGAAATATACTGTTGTTAAATATGTATTCTTAACACTACAAACTGCAGTCATATTTCAGTTGATGATGACTTGCATGTGGCGTTCTTGGTTACTGCATAAAATGACATAAAAAATTACCAACTAATAGTCATCTTCTGAGCACAACCTAAGGTTTTGCTATCCCACGGAGGTGTTGCTCATTGCTTAAACTTGCAGATATGAGTTAAATGGGGTAGAAAAATTTATCGCAGTAAATATATTCTTCGATTTGTAACAAAAAAATATACTCGTGTAACTCAATGGAATCTTTCCAGTGATTTTTGAGCGGCGCAAATCCTCCGCCATGACTCTCATCGAAAAAAAATTTGAAGATACCAGTGACGGCATGCGTTTCCTCGGGGGGATTGAAACAATTTTGGTCTTCACGTTGCGTCGTTGAGATATGTCGAGCAATACACAATATACAGGACATTATCCATTTATTCCATAATGTCCTGTTTACCCTCTATTCGAATCCTATGCAAAAAATTCCATGGTTCGACTAGGTATTAATTGGGCCCAAAAAGTGCATGGAACACGAAACAAAATTTTGAATCCTTGTTACAATTGGAATCGGTATTGGCGAGATTTATATAACATAGCACGATGCTCTAGCCAAGAAAGTTTGAGTAAAAAATTTGTTTATTGCTCCTTTTTTGAGTCATTTAGGTGGATATTTGAACAGTTTCACCTAAAAATATTCATTAATTTTTCATTTTTAAAAAATAACTGAAGTAGGAATCAGATTAATACGTTTATTTATTAGACTCTCTGATGAATTCAAATGTTCGCTGAATCAATCCAGCTGGCTGACCCATCTGATAACATTGAGAGAATCAGATTAGAGGTCAGGTTCTTCTCAGGTTCTAAGTCCTCTCTGGTTCTGCATTTACTGTGCTTGTATGCATCATAAGATACCAATATGGGTATCTTGCCCTTATATTTGAATAGCAAAAGACATTCCATCGCTCACTCTTTCAAATCTTCTTCCATCGACCAAATCCTCAAAACTGTCCTCGTCAACCCTGCGCTGCATTACAAATCCGGCCTCATCGACGGCGTTTCTGCTGTAACTCTTTCTTGTCACGTGGAACGATCACCATGCCTTTCCCTCGTAGAATAAGATTTAGTGGTTTTCTTCCGCTGAATAGACGATATTTTTATTACACGGTTGGCTCTTCGGAGAAGTGCGTTGGTTAGGCCGCCCCTATCGCATTTAATGCCGTCACTCGTATTGCTACGACTTCTCCCTTCATCTGTTCCCTCCCTCCCTCTCGAACCCATACCATTTTTCTCAGGTTTTACCTCCTCTCCATTCTTTTACGACTGTTTTCGTGGAGGTAAATTTTATTACTAATTTAATGTAACTTTTGATGTCTTCACGATTTTCCAGAACTATGGTATACGAGGATCGTATAACATAGTTCTGGATGAGGAATAGTGAGTACAATCTAATATAGATTGTGTATCTAATAAAGTCTCGGTTGAAAGAAATGTATTAATTACCATTTAGTCGACTCCAAGTATACGCGTGAAAAAATATATATATATATAACTTCACACATAGAAATTATTACTTCACACATGGAAATAGATATAAGGAAAGGGAATAGGAAAACACATAAAAGACAAATTCATGAAAGGTGGGGAAGGCGAATTTGAGCAGATCACAAATATAAAAATATTTCCTTATCCGGGATCATCCGCCCGGAGAGTGGAAGGTCCGGTGTTCATATCCCGGAAAAGGAAATATTTTTAAATTTGTGATCTGCTCAAATTCGCCTTCCCCACCTTTCCTGTGTCTGTCTTTTATGTGTTTTCCTATCCCCTTTCCTTATATCTATTTCCATGTGTGAAGTAATATTTGTTCACCGTATGGCGGGTTTTCGTGTTTGAATGTATGTGTGTATGTATAATATATATATATATATATATATATATATATATATATATATATATATGTAACTTAGCAACACACAATATGAGAACACATAAAAGGAACACTCACACGTTATTTCATGATAATTTCGACGGAATTGTGCTCCGTCTTCCTCGGAAGATTGGTTAGGACTTTATATTTATATTTTTATATAAATAAATATATACACTCTATATACATAATATATACATACACTCACGCATACTTAGAGTCGCGTGAATGCTAATTAATATTCAAGAGAAGTCTGAAAAGTTTCCAACCTAAGAAATATACAAAATTGAAATTTTTGAGGTCGGAAAGTTTTCAGACCACCCACGTATTTCTTTCAGCATTTCTTTTGTATATATATAAATAGACATATATTTATTTATTTAATTCACCCGATGGTGTCAGACTTGACTAAGTGGAAATTAATTTTGAATGAAATGGTAGGTATTTTCCACAAACTTTTTATACGGTGCAACTAGTTTCAACGCATATGCGTTATCCTCAGGTACCTGAGTTACAAGAGATATGACGCCTATGAGAAGATGATAAGAGAGGTGACGCCTACGCATTAAAAATAGTAGTATCAAATAAAATGTTTGTGGAAAATACGAGTATTCTGCTTTTATTCTATATATTAGTATTTATTTAATCAGAGAAAGAACAGTCTAAAATTAGGTTAAAATAGTAGGTTATTTAATAAGTTTGCATTAAAATACCCCTCAAATGAACTTTTTATCAATTTAGATAAAAAACATTACGGCCATTTTTAACTCACTGGTTTATTGGATTTCATCGAGGCATATGCTGTCAAAATTCACACTGGCAATAATACCTGTTTTTCCTTTTTTTCCGCTCTTACCTAGTTACTTTTAATTCCCTTTTCCCTTTTTTTTCGATATTTTAGATTTACTCAGTGCAGTGTACTTGTTTCTTTGTTTTGCACCAACAAGCCTGTTCTTGCCATTTGCCGAACTGATGAAAACTTTATCGTATACTCACGAAAATAAAAACAGAATGTCATTAATGGTAATTCGTTCATTTTGATGAATTTGTTCTTTCAAGTAGCTATACTCGCACTGTTTAATTTAATTTTTAAACGCTTAGTCCCCATTAATTCATGAACTCACTTGTTTCGTTCTAAAAAACTGAGTGATGTTCCCAAATTTGTTTTCCTTGCATTGATAGTGGTGATCCACCCGAGGATGTGGACGGCGCGGCGGGCAGTGCCCTGGGCGCCGCCCTTGCGGTCGTGGCCGCCGACGGCGGAATTGGTGCTCCGGAGGGCGTCGGAGGATCAGGAGACGCAGGAGAAGGTGAAGGAACGGCGGAAAAGGATATCATCCCTGAGGGTGATTCGGCACCCGCTGTAGAGGAGAAGGAAGGATCCCTGCCGCCACACCCTTGCGTCCCGGAGGGAGTGGAGGAGAAGACGGAGGACGGGGCTAAGGAGGGGGGCAAAGGGAAGAAGGGGGAGAAGGAGGCGAACAACGAGATGCTGAAGGAGGTGGGTAAGGGGGCCGTGGATGCAGAGGAGAAGGAGGCGGTGAAAGGGGGAGGAGAGGTGGCGGGAGAGGAGAAGGAGGGCGAGGAGAAGAAGGACGAGGGGCAGGAAAAGGAGGTGGTGGAGGAGGAGGTGGTGGTAGAGAAGGGAGGAGAGGAGAGTGGCGAGAAGGGAGGCGTGGCGGTGGAGGGGGGCGAGGTGGTGGAGGTGGAGGGGACGGTGGAGGGCGCTGGGAGCGGCGAAGGTTCCAAGGGCGCCGTGGTGCAGGAGACGCCGAGCGTGCAGACAGACCAAAACGACGACCTCCGGCCGTCCAACAGGGAGAGCAACTGCGGAGGCTCTGCACGTGAGTTCCACGCACATTGCCATTTCTAACGTACAAAATGGGATTTGCCCAAAATAGAACCTTTAAACATTGAAGAAAAGAGTTACGAAGTCCCCCTTTCCATTAGTTCCTGTTTCCAGAATTATTTTTTTAATCGGTTATTGCGCAGTGCGCTACTTTTGCCTTCAATGTATAAATATATATATATAAATATATATATATATATATATATATATATATATATATATTATATGTGCATATATATTAGAATTGTCTTATCATTCCTTGATCTTGAAAATATTTTTTTTTATCGACAAAGGAAACTCCTTGATTAAGGATGCTGAATTTGATTAATAAAAATCGAGAATGTTAAGAGAGAGAAACATTTTCTGTGTTAAGAGGAAATTACGAATAAATGTATACATACCTATGTGATTATTTCTGGGTAGCAGCCTTGAGGAAAATGTAGGTCGTAAACGTACAATTCATCGAAGAGCCATTTTTTGAGGAATACAGTATCTTCTTTCGCCTCCTTGTTTGATTATTACTGTATAATAAACAAGGGTACGATTACAAGATTGTAAAAATGTGTTCTAAACTAGTTAAACGTTAAAGTAGGATGTTACTAAATTTATTGTTATTTTCTTAATATGCTCTAATGACATGGACTTGCGTATACAATTATAGGTAACGTGAAAGGAACATGGTTATTTTTGAAAAACCTTTGATATTTTATTGGTTCTGTTATCAAGAATGTTGAAAGGATTAATCCATTTGATTTTTATTGTAGGTCACTTTTATTTCTAAATAATCACTTTTTTTGTCATGAATCATATTCATTCAATTAGGTTGATATGTTTTCGGTCAAAGATTCTAAATTTACAAATGGAAAAATTGGAAATTTACAAATGGATGCCCTAAAACCTCTTAGTCCATGGCAGAGATATCTTCACTCAAACTAAAAATATAGTGAGCTCAGATTGTACCAAGTTGAGCAATTTTCTGTAGGAGAAGTTTTTTGTGGAACGGAGGAGAAGAAGTTGAATTTCTGCAGTTAGGGAGTTGTTTCCGCAATGTTCCTGAGTTTCATGAAGTTCGACGGGGATGCTTCTTCATAAATAAAAGCACTGGGTTGAAAAATAGTGCCTCCGCCGCTGTCAAATCCTGCACCAGTGCTCCCTCAATCGCGGGAGTGAGACTTCCGATTCTGACAGAACTGTGGAATAATATTTTCACTCCAAAGGCTATTTATTGACAGCTGGAAAAAAATACTGATTTGATTTTAAATTTAGATTTCAGAGGTTTTTAGATTTCATTTCTTGTTTGAAATTTTTATAAATAGATAATGCATACTTAAGTGCAAACACAGTTATTTTGGACACTTCCGTTTTTCTGAGACATTATTAGTGTTTTATTAATGCATATAAATATAATTAAGGGTTCAAGAGTAGTCCAAGAGTGGCTTGGTGGTGGGTTTTACATAATGATAACAAAGAAATATTTATGTGAACTGAAGTATTAGCAGCGTTAATGAAATATTTTCACTAAGTCAATTTACAAGGCGAAGTCAAAGTTTGTGTCCATTCCAAGTGCTAATTTCCGTCCGAATCTATGTTTACAAAATTATGCAAAAGAAGTTCAACACACAGCTTATATGCTCTTTATGCTAAAGTTAAATTGCTACAGGTAAAGTTATACCAAACTTTTATAGTTGGCTAGTACAGTACAATGAAATGACTTTTTGAATCATAACAGCTGTAGCTACCTACTAATTAAATTATCCGCATTCGTTCAATGTTTTCTCGCGTGAAATGGCAAGACTGTACTTAAAATACGAACAAAGGCTAGCGTTTCTATAGGTGAAAGTTATACCTGTAAGCAAAAATCGTGTCATTTGATTATAGTATCTCACAATTAAGAATTTACTTTAAAATGTTTTAGTTTAATTTTTTTATTCAACGTATGTATTCATGTTCAAGTGACATCGAAATTATCACTTTCCTCTGTAAGATTATTGATAAATATTTATGTTTAGTAGTAATGCCCGTCGTTGCTGCGCACAGAATATTTACAAATAACATCCCTTTGAGTTCAGTTACAAGCATTACTCTTGGAAATTATGTGATCCAAATCCCAATGTCGGGGGGAATGCACACGAAACGATCTCATAGAATAAATTTCGTTGGAAAATTATGATAGACATGAAATCATAAAAGAATTTCTGTGAGAAATAAATCAATCATCCTTAAAAAGTCACTGAGAGAACAAGGTTAGTCATATATGACGTAAACACGAACGCGTTCTCATCAAGTGGACATTTTGGACCA
The DNA here is from genome assembly GCA_037158775.1 of Hetaerina titia. NCBI lineage: Eukaryota > Metazoa > Arthropoda > Insecta > Odonata > Calopterygidae > Hetaerina > Hetaerina titia. The sequence continues at coordinate 78,699,204 of CM073773.1, read as the reverse complement.
TAATTTTCGTCAGTGAATTACGGCTGAACCTTTGCTCTGCTTGTTCGAATGGGAAAGTTTTATGGAACCAAATCTATTTTCCCCTACATAACTGGCATAAGATCGCGAGCTATAGGTATTACATGATTTGTTCGCCCAATTACCATCCCCGTCTGCTCCGGCATCCATGACGCTTCCTCTCGCTCGAAACCCGTGTGTGCCTTGGTAATTAACGCCCAGTGGTCTTGCGCCACGGAGCCGCGCAATGCTTCAGTCGCGCGGCTCCGCAAATGCGGCGGTAAGGATATGGGCGTTGTGTGGTGGGAAAGAGGAGTGGGAGGTGTGAGGGCAAAGGAGAGGGAAATCGCTGATTCCGATGCAAATGCCATCAATTGCAGTCCCCATTGACCTGTCCGTTGGTCTCCTGGATGCCGATATTGATGAACAGCTGAGGGAAGCTCAAGAGAAAGGTCGTTCCTTCACCACCCTGCCACTAGAGATCCCGAACAACACACCGCCGAGACCCAAGCACATGTCCTGCTCTTATCCCAGCGGTGCCCTCCATCTCTCGCCAGAGGATCTCCAAGAGGTAAAAAGAATCCATCGCCCGAATTTCTATTTTGTTTCTTTTCTGTAATCTCCATTTGGGAATCCAATGACCGATGGCTTTACCCTTTAGGAAATAAGTTATTGGCTATCTGAGCTTTGCCGCTGTTATTCCCGTACCTACTTGGATGAGTGTTGTGATAATTACGGGTACACTGTTTCATCTGTTGGGCGGAGGTCCAACTTTGGACTGATTTTCACCTTTTATCCAAAATGAAGCTTTTATCAACCCAAGGTTTCCCATAAGGATGATCCCACTCCTTAAAACCCTAACAACAACCAAATTTCCCATGAATTTTAATTGCGAAAATGTACTATGCCATTCTCTTTCCCTTATAACTGACAACAACCACAAGGCTCATTCAAAATCGCAAGACTCATCACAGCACCCATTAACATTCAACGGTTAATGTTAATAAATGATACTTGATAATTTTCCTCAAAATTATGGGCGTCTTTTATTCATGACTATGGAATTTAACAATATTAAGCCAGTTGATATAAACAAAGATAAATGTACATTTTGACCACAGAACATCATGTCGGCAGCTTAATTTCAGATACCACATTGAAGTCAATAAGATAATGAAGATATTTTCACAAACTGTTCCCTTCTTACTTATGCACATTTAAACTAGAAATATCCGGAAAGCAATTAACTTAAGGTAAATGACTATCAATCTAAAATTCATGTCTTCTGGCTTTAAAGCTTACGTTAATTAAAAATAATGATTAAAGATTGTTTCAAAGATATATTCTACTTTTGCATGGCTATATCTCGATATTTAAGAAATTTCATGTGAAATAATGTTGTTGTATGCAATTGTTTGACAACATTGAAATGGCATAAGTTGTTAGCAATATGGAATGTAAATCTGATAATTTTCCAATATTGCTTGAGGTATTATGGTGATGGTTGTGAACCACAATAAATGCCGCTCTATTAGGTACTCAGGTATTACAGTTCAAGAATGATGGTATATAGTACATTCACTTTAATATTGAGCACGTTTATTTCCATGTTTGTACTTATAAAAATTTTTAATGATGGCAGGGTAGGAGATAATTTTATTTTCCCTCATTACTCTAAGTAAAATCCTAAATTTTCAAATCTTCACATATAACCTACTGAATAAAAACATTAATATGGAAGGTCTGCGTGTTTCATTGTTTATATCCCCTATATCTTACAATCTGCGACGATGCTGAGAAAGGCATAACTTTTCATAGCATCAATTTTTCGAATCGTACGTCACGGCGAAACAAATTTTCACCAAAATATTTATATTTTAGGATCCCATGTCGTTTGGCATTCCTCCCCTCAGCAACATCAAAGGAGGAGATGGAACTGCTATACCTTCGAGCTCATCTAACTCGAACGCACCTTACGGATCAAAACATCATGGTCAAACAAGAAATGGGAAAATGTAAGTGAAAGGAAGAGTGAATTGTAGTTTGAAACTTATGAAATGTTCAATAGCATATGTGAACGTTAGCAGTAAGTAACTCAAATGGACACTGGTGTGCATCCCAATGCTATAATGCTACTCGTGGGAATATGGTATTGAGTAACATGGCCGAAATCTGTTCGGTTATTTCTTAGAATATTTCTTCACTTTAATTTGGCAAACTAGTTAATGGCGCTAAAAGCAAAACTCATTAGTGTAGAAGTAGAGCATAACTTAGATATGGCATTATTTGGTCGTAAATCATAAGGTAAATTTTTAATAAATGGACTATAAAGAGTCATTATTTTCGACGTAAAACATGTTAAATTAATTAGTAATTGATACTTACTGAATATTTATCTTTAATGTTGTCAATAATTGAATTAGTGTTAACTTTTGCACGACTATCGTACTTCCCTATGATACATACTGATTACTTAACATATGGAGTATTCATAAGGATCTTAAGCATTTTTTCTATCATACAAAACTTATTTCACTTTTTTTGAAAATATGTATAGACTCTACTACTGTTATACGTATCGATCAAGCTTGACATTGCTGAATAAATACTAAACGTTCAGACATTTTGTTGGAGAAATTAGTCTCAAAATCACAAATTCTTACCTTTTCAGTAAATGACAAATATTATCAAAAAGCACCGCCTAATATGTTATATTTTTCCCTCTTACTTTTGATTATATGTAGCGCCTCTATATGCATGCCACACCCCCACATCATGGTCCACATAATTGATTTTGATATGAGTTACCGTTTAGAAGAATTTGATTAATCGATAGCGATATATATACACCCATGCATTACTATTTTTGCTCTCAATATGTAAATAGTTCCCAGTTAAAAATAAATTCCTAATTAGTATCCAATCAAGGCATAATTGGAAATTAATGGATTCAAGAAAATGGTTTCTTAGTTTCTGGATTTACCCAGTTGTTCTTTTTCGATTCGAAAACCATTTAGTGTAATTAAATGCAACCGATGCTCAGTGCTCTGGAGAGACATGCAATTTGGTGGTCGACGCACGTTCTCTGGCGCTTGTGTTCCAAATGGCTATGGTCGCCTGCTCTGCGTTGAAAATCTCGTGTTTGAGGTTTTCAACGCCCCCTCCCCCCCCATCTCTCTCTCCCATGGTTCACGCGAGGGTATTATAACCAAGCCAACTCCCATTACTCACAGCCAGCAGCAGAGGGAGAGCCGTCGATCCCTTCCCAACAGGAACGGAGTATCCAAGCAGTCCATCAACTCCACGGCGTCGGCGCCTTCCGTCCACCCCAACAGGTCATCCTCCACCTCCACGGCACTCTTCCCAGAGTCGCTGCCCCCCGTGAAGAACCCCAAGGAGGCACTAAGGCAATCCTTTCAGAATATGGATGACCCCGACTGGTGAGTAACTTACTCCTCTCTCCCTCTTTCTTTTTACAGGTACCTTCTTAATCTTAATGCTGGTATTTTTACCTCTAGTGAAGATAAATTTGATGATGGCTGAAGCCAATGTTATCCGCTATGAATTTCCAGTTGTCATTCATGAGAAGTTAAAAATATGACTCGAGGAGATATGTATTAGCATATATCGTGTCATCATGGCTGTAAAAAATGGATTGAATCTTGTGAAATATTTGCTATAATGAAATATACAAATTTCCTGTATGTTAACTTTAGATAATGTCATTCATATCTTTTAAACCTCTTTTAGAATAGGCATGAAATAATTTTTCAACCTTATAATTTTTTTAAATTAACATTGTTACATAATTAATGGATAGGTAGTCAATAGATATTGGAATAAAACAGCAATATTTTTAAATAAATACTAAATGAACACAAGTAGATTTGATTTCGAAAAAAATTGTCTTTAAATGCTGTAATTATTATAAATGAAGGGTTTAATTTGGGAACATATTCCATTTTTGCATCAAGTTAATTTTTTTATCAATTCGGAATCAGAAAGAATTCTGCTTTTGAGATGGAACTGAAATGTAACTTGCGGCGCATACAATGAAAGATAATGATACGGTCCACGTATCGTGTAAATGATTACTTTCCTGAAACATGTCTTGCTTTTGTGTTGCTATTATTTTGAGATAGTTAGGAGGAAGTCTATGTATTCTTTTAATTTCCAGCTTCGTCTCATATTCCACCGCTTGTTTGCCTTTCATTGGATCGATTTCACCTTCCTCTCGCCGTGCTTATGCATTTGATTTCCGTGAAAAGGCAGGGTTTTCAATACAAGTTATACTCTCTGCTTACACTTTGTCTGACTTTGAAGAAATAATACATTAAATTCTAGAGTTGTGTGTGTGTGTATATATATATATATATATATATATATATATATATATATATATATATATATAGTCCCGAGCAGTCTTCAAATCAGTATCAAGTGTAAGAAATAATGTGAGAAAAGAAATCGTATCAGTCTTATCAATAACGGTTCAAAAACGCTCGTCCACTCAACATTATTTGCTCTTCGTGTTGGTCGGTAAGCATTTTAGGTACCGACCGTGTACACAATTTTTGATATCTGAGCTTGTCCGTGATACTCGTGTAAATACTGGTACGTTCAAAAAGAGGAAATTAATCAAAGAGAGTAGAGACTAATCGTCAATCTTTGATCAGATAACAGTTCTTGGTCTACTCCTTGAACGATTTCATTGGTGTGAATACTGGGCCTGCCACTTCTAATGCCTCTTCATCAAGCACATTTGTGCGGCTAATTTTTTTAGTGTCTAGACTATTTTCCAAACTTTCCATAATTGATCACTATAATCTAGGTGCAACTCTCGATGAAATTGGGCAGCTAATGACCCTTTTGTTCACAAAAATCGAATCCCAGCAGGCACTGCGCAAGTGGCGGGATCAAAAATTTTCCTGGACACTGTTCTAGCATTGACCATCGGAAAAACGACTATTAAATGGAAATAATAAATCAAGTGGCTTCAAAAACAATAAATAAATGCGTATAGCTTTATATTGACCCGTTAGTATTTAAATATAATAAAACGGCCCTTACTTTTCGAATATTCTTCGTACTAAGGAATGGGGCAATAAAGTAGGCCAATTAACCATCTGGAATTTTACGTAGTAATCAGATAACAACCTTAACCCCCTATTTACTACTCGACTGATTTGATGTTATTGTCTAGCAGTTTGGACACTTTCACGGCATTTAGGATGGTCAAATCCTTGGAGTTCGAAATACAAGTGTACTCGCTTTTTACTTTCGTCCCCTAATGTTTCTCCTTCTTTCCCTCGTCTTTCGCCGCCGCAGGGAAGTGGCAATGAAGGGCCTGGAGACTCTCGTCCGCCTGATCCGCCACCACCCGTCCTACGTGCAGGCGGAGTTGACGCGTGTGATCGCAACGCTGGCGCGCCAGATCCGCAACCTGCGCTCACAGGTGGCGCGGGCGGCGTGCCAGGCAAGCGGCGAGCTGGCCCTGCCCCGCGTCGCCCCCGCCTCCCCCACCTCCGTCGCTTCCGACTCCTCCGTCTCCAGCACCTCCCTCCTGCGGAGGGCCCTGGAGGCAGACCTGGAGGAGGTGGCAGCGCCCTTACTCCACCGGTCCGCCGACACCAACCGATTCCTCCGGGATGACTGCGTGGCGGCCCTGGACCGATTCGTGGCAGGGGTGGGTCCTAGCCGGGTGGTCGGGCCAATACTCTCCAAGGGAGTCACGTGAGTGTCCCGCTTGTCAGTGAAGTCCACCATATTTCGTCCCTGATTCCCCAAATGGGTTTAATCGAGGATACAAAAGGAAATGGAGCAGAGGCCCGTTGATTGAAGTCTCAACCAGTTCACACTCGGCAATATGCCTTAGAATATTATGTGGAGTAATTCAATTACAGAGATTATATCATTGGAATTTTATCAAATGTAAAGCTTGTCATTATTCTTTTGGGATATTAATTATTTTATAATACACGCAATAAATCAGGTTACTTTTTCAGTAAAATCTTACAAATGTGCACTGACGTATTTATATGCTTAGGCGATCATCCATGAATGTGTGTGTGTTCCGTTGTCAATCAATGTTGAAGTCGTCAATGCCATAAGTAGTGTGGAGATTTGTTTAAAAATGAAATTTTCAAAACAGGGAATGCGCTAATAATATTTGAGGAAATACATTCTAATGAAAGAGTTGACAAGGATAGAAGAAGGGGGTAATGATAAATATTTAGGAAATATTCTACAATATTTCTTTGAATGGTCCCAAAATAATGAGGCGATAAGTAAAATTCTTCGGATTATACATGTAAGGTGATGCAGTATAAAGGCCTTTTGAAACTGAGAGCATATAACATATTAATAAAAGAATGTAGGCATAAGATCGCTGTCACATTTACATATTACTGCGTTTGAAATAATCGTTATATTCTTGTTGTAAATTAATTACAATTTATTAAATGTTGTAAAATATACGGTGATTGGGTTCAGCATGTTGCAGAATGAACAATATTTTAATGTATCACTTCATTTTTTCAGAGTTTTCACCGTCTACCATAATCCTATGGTGTTGCATTTCTTAGAGAAGCAAACGATTCAGAATCTTAAAACTAAAACCCTTTCAATACAATTTCGATTTCCTTGTGACTTCCTTCGTAAAAATATTTATATTTTTTGATTGACGTGTTCATAACAACTAGCTGAATCGAAGCTAAAATAGCAGTTAATTTTTAAAAATAACCTTGAAAAGTGCATAATAAGATATCTCATGAAATGTATGGATATTAGGCAGTCTAGTGTTTTTCAATTACTACATCAAACTTAATGCTAACACCTGTAGTGAAATTCTGTAATAATTGAAAAATGACTTAGCAGAAGTAAAACGTTGCGTTCAAGAAGATATAGTTCAATGATTACTGCGTTGAGGAAATGGTTTCTTTTTAGTTTCACGAAAATTCTAATCCAAGTTCAAAGTTTACCATTATCTTATTTTTCTCTAAGATATTCATTCAACTCCAGAAATTCGCCAAAGCTGTTAGAACGCCTCTTTGAGTAATTCGACTTCACGTTGGTGTCAATAATGAACGTCCCAAGCATCTTAGTGAATGTCAAAGAAAAAGTAGGAATTTATTAACGAAATTTATCTTGAGAATTATAAATAAAAAAAAGCATTTTAACGTCCAACTTTTTTTCCTGCTACCGGTCTTTCCTATTATTTCATCATTTTTTCTCTAAGCCTTTCAGCTAATTAGAATATGAAGAATTTCCCATGATACTAATTTCTATCAATGACCAACGCTTAACGAAAGTCAAGTTTGATAATCGAAGTAAAGTAAGAGAAAAATATAATTACTCGTACTTTAGTAGAAAGTAGGTTTGTTAAATCCGATAATGGGATATGAACGCAGCAAAATATTTGTCTTCTATTTCTTCGTAAGCGACTTAGGATTAAGCTCATGAGTATAATATATTTTATGCTTTAATGACTTACTTATTTCCCATGCAGGCACCAGAACGCCTTGGTGAGGACAGTCACCGCTCGCCTCCTGGCAACCATTGTTGCCAAGTTGGGTGCAGAGCGAGTAATGACTCAACTGAACAAGGACGTACGGGCCAAAGTGTTGCGGTCTGGGGCCAATCTTTTAATGGAAGGGAGTCTTCAAACTAGGTAAATTCACATTTTTTTATCATCAGTAGTCGACAATTGAGTGATCAGTTTAATGCACCTTTGCGTTACCTTCCACTCTTACCCCTTCATTTTTTCCTGATTCCTCACGTTAATCTCTTATAATTCTTGGCCGTACTCGGTTTTTGTTCTTATCTGTTTGTGATTCGGTTGGCCCGTAATTTTTCTTCATCGCACAAACTTAGTTAATGCCATTCCTCTTTTATGCTATTTTTATTGGATTTACTCAATCAAGAGATACTTCTTGATAATACGACAATCGAAAAGAACGGTGGAAGCACAGTTACAAAATACGATCATGACGCCATATTAAAACTCCAATTAACTGCATTACTTCAACACACTCCTTGCATTAAATTTGCCAAATGTCAATATTGTATAAATGCCATATCAAAAGAGAAGGATGAGTAATATTTATTGTGTTTGTGTCTAGTAAGGGAAACCTATTCGTCAATTTTGTGTCCTTCTTCGATTGCTCTAAATACCTCGTCATATGATTCCACTTCACTAAGTGTTTTAAAAATATTGTTTTAGACGGTGGTTTTATGCGCAAAGATGAAATATTTTACTGGGGTAACGTTTAAATGATATCTACAGCGCATTCGAAAAACTATTCCGTGGAAGCGGAATGTCACAAGTGGTAACTTAAGAACATTTTCAATAACTATTATATCGCAAGGAATGGAATAAAACACTGCAATTGCAAAATTCACAGTTTGTAAACACACGACCATGATTTCCCTTCCTCAAAACATCACCATATTAGCCTTCTTGATGATGCTCACCTTTATTTCGTCTCTCCTCCCTTCTAAATTCACTTCCTCACACTGGCGATCCTTTTTTATTTATTATGAAACAATTTCACCACCCAAGCTTTTATCCCATCTGTCAACAGATTAAATATTTCCCCTGCCCGTGTTCGGTTCTCGTTGTTATTGTTATGCTGTTATTGTCTTTTTGTCCTCTATCATGTTTGTTATATTTTTCACTGTAAATTGGAGCCACTGCTGTATGTGAATGATGTTTTAAAATAAATAAATAATGATGCTGCGCCGTGGCGAAACCATGGTCGTGGATTATGGTATATGTAAACTTTGGGTTATGGAATTGGACTGTTATTTTAACTATTCCTTACAATATGGAGAATTTACACATCGTTAAGGCTGAGACAGAGGCCTACAGCCATTATATCTTTTATGTTTCCGCGATAGAATTGATTCGGAAGTGGCTTATTTAATGTCAATAGTCTATGCCTATTTAAATTCCAAAGACAGTGTGATAAATCGTTCAAAAATATTGCTTTCACATGTAAAAACTGACCGGATCATTTATGTGCATAAAAGTGTACAACAAATGCTTATGTGTGTTAGGGAGATTAAAGATCATTTTATTTTGACCTTATTGGAAAAAATTATGTTTAGTTTTAATCTTTCAATGGTTCTAATGCCTCTTGTTACTTGTTTAGGACGTATGCCAAGCAGGTTTTCCGCTGCTTAGCGGCACACGAGACCTTTGATCGTGCTCTTACGCAGTCTGTACCCCCTACGGTTCTAAGAAACATTCACAAAACTCTGTTGGCGATCAAGAAGGAGGTGAGTAACTGTTGCTGTCATCCCTTAATACGTAAACATAGTTCAATTTTAATATTATGGAGTGAATTTACTACCTACTAACCGGGCATTTCAAAAAGAAAATTATTGATATAAGGTTTTTTGTACATTTACCATGTTACTTAAATTTTATTGGAAAATGGAAAACTGAAGACTGTTTATTAATCAGTAGCGGATCCAGGGACGAATTTCTGGGAGACAATCCTTACCATAGTGTTGAGCAGTGGATGATGAGAAGACCGAAGTCTGTTATATTTGAAACGCACGTAATAGTTTTGCCCGAATCAACTTTATTCAGTATTTGGGTTCTTGTTAATTTTAAAGTATGTACTAAAAACTAATTTCTGAAATATCATATCATGGAAGGAGTTTTTTTTTATGCCTGAACCCCTTTGCTTGCCTCCAACCACTGGGTCCGCCACTGTATGAATGAAGTAATGCAAAGGTTTGCATAATTTAAGTGCAAAAAGATTAAATTAATGTTCAAAATTGACGCTTCTGAAAACAAAAAGGAAAATACTGACGGAAAATATCACGAGAGTAGAGCAATAGCAGCTCATAATGTGAGGTTAAGTGAATAAACAAACATGCAATAATAATGTGGTAAACTGATGTTTTTCGTAAGGATTTAAAAAAAAAGGAATGAAATATAAAAATTAAAGAAAGATATTTTGATATGAAAAGCACAAATTATTGTTAATTTTCTTCAAAATAATGTTTAAAAATATACCCGTATTTTAGTCTTCATTTTGAAGGGAGGTATACTTGTGACAGGCCAAAAACATTTCGGATGTTTTTGCCACATCCGAAATGTTGTTGGGTGGGATAAATTATTGTTAAAATTATTATTAAATTGTTTTAGTCTCTTAATAATTTTTTGAATTAGAACAAGTGAAAATACCGTTTCCATTGTCCAGTAAGGTTCAATAGACAAGAAAAATATTCTCTATATACTATATAATAACGAAGCTAATGATAAATAATGACGCTATTAAAGCTAATTAATGCCTCTCTTTTCTTCCAGAGTATTGCGAGTGCAGGAGCCGATCCAAGCTGGGATGCATAAATGAGGCAGTTTTTTACCATGATGATTTTATGTGTATTTAAATAGATTTTTTGAGACAAGAATTTTTTAAAATGTGAAAAAATACTCTTAAAAGAATTTACATTCCGGAAATGGATCACGTGAACGTTAGTCCATGCTCCAAATCAATTCGTTAGAAATATACCTAATTCAGTCATGAGAAAATATTAGTTTTTGTGGAGGAAAGAGCTTTTGTTTGGATGTGCCCTTAGGAATTAAACCTATTGTTTTCGATGAGAAAATTTTGAAGAGCTCACGGTAGGCATTACGCAATTTTGTACCTTTTTTCTAAATATTCCGTCCAAAATTATATTAAAGTTATATATACTTTTATAATTTCACTGGTTCGAGGTTAATGTGCTTTCTTGAGATGGCAGGAAACAAGAATTTCCTTGTAGAAGTGGAGCGCTAAATGAATGCGAAGGAATAACTGTGTGTGTGGATTTAAAAAGTAATAAAGACTCACGATTAGTGTACAAGTAGAAGAACATTTTCAGATGGGAAAAATACAATCCAAAAGATATTTACATCTGATCTAGTGTCCTTTGAAATGAGAATGTTTGCAGGTTGTTATCATGGGCTTGCTTTTAGTCCGACTTGGTGCTTTACAATATTTCTTACCAGCGCAGTTCTTGTTAAAAATATTATGCACACAAATTTTTATATTTAATGGGAAAATATCATTAAAACACTCGTGAAGTAAAAATAATGTTGCACTATGTTATAATCTAACATATGTTAATTGTGAATATGTCATTTAACACTAATGTTATAAAAATGTGAACAAATATTTTCATAAAAATGAATAAATAGGCTTATTGAGCATTGCGCGAATGAATTCGCAATGTTGTGTATTTATATGTATAAAACCAAACGGAGAACATTAAATGCCTTTATCAAATAATTTATTGTTTATTTTCAGGAATTATTAGATTAATATTCATTGCGCAAATACCATAACAATATGTGGGTATCGTAATTTAAGATGAAATTCATAGCTCTACTTTTTCGCATTTGGAAATACATTGACGTGTAATAACTATCTGGTCTATCATTTCATTATTATTTTTACATTTAATATTATTCTGCGTGATTTAAAAAATAATAATGGGCACACAAAGTATGAAAAAAATTAAAATTTAGAGCTCAATGTGATAAAGTTTAATGTTTCTTTCTTCGTCCAACTAGTCATTTGACTTTACTCGTTAACATAGTTAACTACAATCCTGCCTCTTGTTCTCCCAGTCAAATATAGCCCAAATCATTATTAATAACGCAACGGTGAGCTTTTTTCGAGCAAACCTGCACATTTTTGTGAACGTACCGTGTGTTATTTAACAATAAAGAACATTGCATGCATTTCATCATTTGACTCAAATTATATGCACGCATTTTAACATGATAAACTCAAAAGCGAAGATCCTAAAAAGCCATGCCAACGTTTCAGAGAGGAAAATCAGATCCTGATCCAGAGAATGAGAAGTTAAATAATGGGAGACGAACAGGTTTAGGGTTCGCGGAAAGACGGCTGCATCGAGAGAAAAATGCTTTCGCCGAAGATTAAAGATTTAGGATTCGGCGTCTTTCTGGTTTTTCGTCGCCAGAGTGCAAGGGAGAGCTGGAGGTTCTCCCGGGTGGTGATTGATCGCATTTAAGGTCCCCCAAGAACGCCTGCTGCCGGCGTGACTCGAAAAACCCTGAATTATTTTTCCCCTGCAGAAAATGATCTATCGCGTGCCATTATTTCCTCACCCGACAAAAGCATTCTATTCTCGTTTCAACCGAACCATTGGAACTAATTCCTTACCTCTTCAGCCTCTTATACGTCTTTTCGACCATTTAAGTCACCCGGGTCACTAATAACTGTCATCCTTAGATTCTTTCGCTGTTCCTGCAGACGTTTGAATTATTTTTCGCCGCACTGCGTTTGAGGCCGCAAAGGGCTTGAGTTCACGCGACAGTCGTTTTTATTTGTGTCTAGATTATTTTTCCCGGAGCAGTTTGCTTTGCCCCAGTCTAAACATAAGTTATTATCATTAAACAAGAAAAATAACAATTGATTCATGTAATATAAAACAAAAGCCTCATATTGCGTTTGATCTTTTATCCTGGATATAAATGAACGGAGACTAATTTTCTTATATTGCGTAATACATAACCTATAGGTTGGTGGCAGGGTTTTTCAGAGGTATCTTGATCCCTATTTGGAGTGCCACATGCACCCCCTTGTGCGCGGATAATCCTTCAACTTTAATACGCCGTCTGTCGGATGGGAGGGTAAATTGTGAATCCCATGACGCCTGTCGTCAAGGGTAGGTTAATGGTGTAGCCGGGTTTTTCTCCGCCCTTCATCCTACCCTGTACGTCCTACTCCTACCAAATCACCAACCAATTCATAATGGCGAAAATAAACTAAGCCGTCGGTCGCCTCCCGTTTTAATGCAACTATGTTCACACATTATTACTACTAATGCTTTCTTCACAAAAAATGTGGTTCTTAAGCTATATTTACAAGTAACAGGTCCTGTATGTATAACCTATCGTCAGTCAAAACTTTCATAAAGTTAAATCCTCAAGGCATCGACGAATGGGTTAAATAATTTTTTTCAGTTGTCTGGTTCAAAGAGTATTGACATACCTGTACACTTCTGGTAAAAAAGTTTACAAAACAATTCTTTCATCCATTCAATCATACGTAGTATTTGTATTTAATTGAAGTATGCTATCTGCGGTGTGTAGAATCACAGGAATCCCGAATGAGTGTTCCAATTTTCTTTCTTTTTGAGATTAGCATAATGGCTGGTGAGTTTCTATGTTTTGAAATCTCAGTATTTGTTTAAGCATTTACCTAGGAGGATTTCCATGGTTTTCCATTTTCGCGGTAGTTCCGCGTTTGGAGAATATTAAGTGAAGAGCTCCGTCTTTATTAGGGTACGTTAAACACTGGACTTCTGGATTTCTCTTGTAGAGAGTAAGTTATTGTTGACACAATTTTCTCTCAATCCTTCTTCTTTGGCAATTTACAAGCCTTCTAGTTGGGCTTCTCTCTAGTCGTTCCCGAAAATCTTACCGCTCTCATAATTATTCCCCAACCCCTAATGACGCAAACGACTTCAGCTATTGGTTACCTCCCCGCTAATTACCATGACCTCACATTCATTTGGATTAAAGATTCTGGATTTATTCTCTATTTCTCAGTGAGTCCGTGGAGTCTTGCAATCAAAAGCTTTGTTTTTCCAGAATTATGAGAAACCATACGCTATCAGCTGTAATGCGAGTTAATTATGAATAATTTTCTTTTCATTCATGGAAAAAAATCGACCGCTAGACGCAGGAAAGGGAACTCAAAACTTCGTATTCTCTGCAAAATATTGTAGGGATATTATTCTTTGTTCGCCTTGATTTCTTCCCCAATTCTATGCAAATCGATCGCATTATGGCGGAGAGGCGTATGGCACTATCCCCGCGCTTGTCTGCTCATATATCACCTCATTTGAAAGCCATTGAAACCTCGTGCCTCCCACCGTCCGGTATTCTCATATCTACCTCCCCATTTTCCTCTCGTATATCATTGCCCAGAAGTCCGTCTCCAATATTCTCCGTTTGCAGCGGCCAATTGAGTTCTCTCTAGCGTCCTATCTACCTTCCATCCACCATTCCAATGGACATCACATCCATGCACCGCAAAAAATCCAACCTCCTCCCTCCCAGCAATATGTCTGGTCCATTTCCATGAATTCAAAGCTTCTCGTTTTATCTCTCCAGTACTTCGAGTCCCGGCGGCCTTTGTCCTTGAAATATTAGCCCGCTAAACTACGAAGCGTCAGAAATTACGCGAATATGACCCGAGTCGTGAATTGAATTGAAGAAAACTTTCGTCAGGATAATGACATTAAAATATTTGAGTAATCTCCGAGAAAGTTGCACAAAAATTTAGCCATCTACTTTTCGGTTAGAAACTATTCCATTTACTGCAAACCAAAAGGATTTACCTAATATGGAGTACCTTTTTATTCACGACATTACTATATTTTTCGAAAGAGGGAATATTTTTATACTAAGCAATATGAAGGTGATATTATTTTTTAAAAGACCTTTTCGTTTATTCCGTTTGCAGCTATTTGAAGCAATAAATCCAAATTAACCTTAAGCTGGATTAACCTTTGATGACTCACAAAGCGTATTACACTATGAATGATATCTGAATAATTACTTTGTCAAAGTCAAGTAATAGTAGTTATTAGGAGAGGCGACCGATATCCAAGGTCATTTAATCTAAGATGTAAGTTATTTTATACGTAGTATAATGCTAAATAGAGATAAGGAGGAAAAAAAAAATATGCTGATAAAATTGTGGATGGAGAAAAGGTTGCATTCTCACAACAGAATTTTTACATCTATTCAGAGGCGCTGGCAATATTGTAGATTAATGATGGATAATTTTCTTCTGAAAAAAATCATTCAGCAGTACCAGAGGTGACTAAGATAACTAAATGTAGCACGTGAGGGATTGTGGGTGGAGAAGGGAGGGATTTCTGTTTTCCCTATACTAAGATGTGTCCGATATTATTGCTTTAAATTTCTAATAAAATCATAATTTTCAATATCTTTAATATTTTATTGTCTATTAGACTTGGAGAGTTCTCCGTAATGAGTTTAACCTGCTTGAAAGTATTGATGCTGTTCGAGAATTCTCAGTAAATGGTCAAGGAGTATTTAAGTTGTTATTTTCTCTCACGTTACTAAATAAATGACAGCAATGAAATTTAATTTTCCATTTATTTTAGTGCCATACATTGTTCCAAAGAAAGTATTTTTAGAAATAAGTAAGTGTTTAAAAATAGATCAACATATATTAGTGTTTTTATTTTTATCGCAAAAAATCAACTGTTTCAAGTAAGTGAGGACGAGTATATCGAATCGAAGGAATATCGAATTTTACGAGCATATTTGAATCGCCCATCTCGACCTAGTATTTCATTAGCATTTTACTAGTCTTTTGAGTAATATTTCCATAAGTCATAAAGGGTTTTTTACACCATTTTAAAAGTTAAAAAAGTGGGATAGATTGAGATTAGTGCTGTGATTTACGAGGCAAGTTAATCCCTCGCCAGTGATCAGATTCTCATTTCTTCCACTTCATCCACAAGGCATGTTATTTCCCTAATAGGTTTACGAGGAAAATAATCCTGTTGCCAGGGGCCATATTCGGCAAATTACAAATACACACAGTCACACTGGTTAGCCTAAAGCAGTTTACGGGGAAGTTTTTTCCCGGCCAAGGACCTGCTCTGAGCTACCTTCACCACTTACGTATCAACTTGGAAGAATATTAGCTTATTATTACTCAAAAGACTTTCTGAGTGCAAACTAGTCTTTTCTTCAGAGAAACCATCTCAGCCATTTTTCGCCCAGAAAGTGTAACTGACAATGAAACGTATTTCATGGTGCACTGGAGTTCACATTATGGATCTCCACCTATTGGGGAGAAGAATAGTTCCGGTAAGTTAATTTCAATAGTATGTTATTCTATAAAACCATTAAAATTTAATTCCGAAAATTTTCAAATAATTGATCCATTCAGTCTCACATATTCTACTGCATCCATTTCAGGGGAACATGACGCAAAAAAAGCTCTAAAGTATTCAGGAAGGGATGCCAAAATGTAAATGAGTTATTACAATATATTTTAAAGGATGTAATTGTGATATCTTGTTCGTGTCTTCAATTTTAACTTTGGATTAAGCCTCTTTTTGGTTTTTCCCTATTCTATTATTTTAATGACATTTACAGATTTAATTGATTATTTTTAAAATTTGTTTATTGTTTTTAAATAGTTGCCCTCAGAAATCTCTTTCAATAATCTAATTCAAAGTTGGGGCAACATTTTGTATTTTGCCATCAAAAGGTGAATACGCTATGAATAAGGCTGTTGCAATTGAAATATTCTTAGTGGTAATGATATGTCATTTTTCCGATATTTTTAGATTTTCAAAGTAAGTTACAATTCAATCTGGACGTGAGTCACTATTTATATTAGCTTGCTTTTTTCAAAGATAACTAGGAAGGGTCGTAATTGCGCGCGTCACTTCAGTAGTATGTCACATGTTTTCCATGAGTTCTTTGTAATGGATTGAACAAGAAGGGGCACGTGTGGAGCAATGTTCTCTGAAAGGTACGTCATGTCATGCGTGTTTGTAGGTTCATTTTGAACAATCCAAAATTGTGTTAAAATATTAACTTTCAGAGATTTAGATTTATGTTAAACCGTGATCGTGTTCTCGTATTATAATAAGTTTCTTTCGGAAGACTTTCGTGATGGAACATGAGGTTGAAATTTGGTCAATTTGCAAATACTTCGCCATACAAATAAGCATATCGTGGTATCGTATTACTGTTCCATAGCGTGTAATTCTTGAGAGTGATTTTACGTTGTCAGTGCAGGCTTATTATTATTGAAAACATTTTAGCAGCTCGGTGAGTGGCAAAATAGGCTTTCAATGCCTCATACCTTATTCTGCATGGTTACTGACCAATCCCAGGATGGTAATGATTTTTTTCATTCTGGTCCACATTTTGTTTTAAGTTTTAAGGCTATCGATGATTAAGGATTGGTGTTTTTACCTATGAATTCATGCTACCTGGCAGTGAAATAAAAAATTATAAGAATTAATTAATCTATGTATCATCTATAGTTCATGGAGATTGTTAACATTTGCAGCATAATTGATTCGAAAAGCTTCGAAAGTAATGGGTGTACCAATATTTGAGTAAAATAACTTGACTGCTCAAAAATTTCTGGCAGTGGAGACTGACTAAATATATTAGTGTGGACATAAAGTATTAGTATAAGGCGCCAATGAACTAGTTCGTGCTTGCAGCATAATTTACTTTGAATTATGTTCATCTCAGTTTTTGATTTATGCGAAACCATTGTGTTTATTTTATTCGAGAGTCGATAGCTGTTTGGGTAATTTATTCAGTTTTAAAAAACTTGGGGTCATGACATCCTTCAGTCAATATTCACTCACTCACTAGCTCACTTTCACATTCTCTTCCTGAAATCAGTTAAATGATTTTGGATGCAAACATTTTACACTGCCAGCTGGAGATAATGTTTTCACTACAAATGTAGTTTTTAGTAAAAGGTGACCTAAAAACACCACTAAGCTGACAAACCATAGTGTGCCTTCTTGAGTTGTATTTTCCTTAGCTGTGGTATTAAGGTAAAAATATTTTTCAGATTTATAGAAGCATTGCCATTGATCTCTGCCATTTTGTACTTGAGAAATGAATCCCTACAAGATATATTTTTAGGCGGACATATTTAAAGTAAATGCAGGCTACTAATATTATTAATGTTATATTCTTTAAAGTTATATGAATGATTTGAAGATAAGTTAATTGGTCTGATGTTTTCTGCCTTGATGTACTGTATGATTGAAGTGATCCTGATGTCCTGACGGCTAAGAATCAAGTCAAGTAATGAATGATTTTAACTTGCTAGCTAATTACTCACTGTTAGGAGAGAATTATCTAGAGTTGAAACAGGAACAATACTGTATAATGCTAGTAAGGAAATATGCTCTTACTAATGGAATGGATTACATTCCAATGGTCCAGTTAGGTTGAATGGAATAAGCTATATTATGTCTGTGTAGACATGTCAATATGGTTTTATTACGTCATGGAATATCCACAACTCCTTGTTAATTATTATGTGAATCTGCAGGTAAATTTGAAACTGTTCAATGACCAGTGGGTTCAATTTTATTTAGGTTTCTATTCTTAGCATTCCATATGTCCAAATGGGTTTGGATGTATTTGATGGATAATGGCTAAAGAACTATATGCATTTAGATGTTACAAAATGTTTATTTGACAGTTGTTTCCATCCAAAAACCTACCTTAACCGGTAGATTACCTAATAATACACTATAAGTTACTATTTGGATTTAGTTTTAATCACTTAATCCATACAAAATAGTCATATTATGGAGTTCTATAAACTTGTTAGAATTATAATTTCTAAGGTATTATGTGAAAACACATATTTGTTTATCCTAGTATTGCTTTCTTCACATGGGTCTCCATTTTGAAAGCATAATGAAATTCTTATGTTCATTAAATAATTTTAGCCTTCCCTTATTTAAGTCTTACATCCATATTTTCTTGAATAGGTTGAAAAAATGCTTTCTTTCTCTCTTGGAGAACTTAACTATGTTTCAAATTGTGGCTCCCAGCCTTTACTTTAGAGTGGCTATATTGGAGTCATCGTCAGAAATTTTTTGTTCTGCATTGAATATCAGGGCATAGTGTGGGGATTTGATGAATTTTCAAAAGTTAGCACATTAGGAAATATTTGTACATGGGATTTGAAATCAGTTTACAATTTGTGTTAAATGGTAATTTTATTTTAGACAGGAGAGAACATTTAGTAGTTATAAGAGTACGTGATAGTTTAACTTCCAATTTTTTTATTCTTCATTGATATTTATATCTTAATAATTAGATTAATTTATTTGAATTGGAAACCTATTATTTATCATCATGGACTAGATTCATCTTTAAAAACCTCTCTTACTACCTTAAAACTTGATGATCCCTTGATATTAGGTGCTTGTATTGAATCTCAAGCTTCTGCTAAACTTGGTCAGAACTTCCAAACCTTGGAACATAGTGATACCAGATAAGATTTAAGCACAGGGGAAATACAGAGTTTTATCGAATCCAAATCCCTTGATCATCAAAACCTGAATCCAAATTTTTGTTTTTTGTTTAATTTTTTATCCAATTTTTCATTTTATCAATTGTATGTTTTCATTAAAACTAAGGTCAGATTCATATTTTCTTACAATGGTGTGGATTCATCAGCAGTGTTATCCTTTTCTGTACAACACATATGCACCAATCCAACATCCAGTACAGACTCGTTGAAAGAAATATGATATTAGGTTAAAGCTTGTTACTAATTTATTCCATGTTACCCTTTGTATATATAGTTCATTTGTATATCATTCATATGTGCTTCTGTCTTAAAAGCTTCTTTTGAATACTTTTACTACTTTATATTTCATATAATTAAAGGGGCAATCTATACTCTTAACTAATACTCCTGTTTATAGTGCACTTCTTTGATGTTAACCTATTGCCAGTGCATTAAATCCTCATTATTTCATGACTTACTCATCCTTCACCCTGTTGTTATTATATCTTGTTTACATATGCTATTAACCCTGTACACATTTTCATCGTACAAGTAGATGAAACTGAGCAGCTTCACAGCATTTGTGTCTCCTGGCATAGTCAAGTTTTGCCTTCATGCAATAATGTGATGAGGAATATATACTTTTATACATTACAATTTTTGCTGCATTAGACAATTTATTATGTCAGGCATTTACTACCAACAAATGCCATACTTTTGCATGTTCAATCTCATCAGACATCTTACCATCTGTTGGAGACAATCTGGCTTGGTACAGAAAATATTTCCTTGCTCAGTTATTTCAGCATTTCCCTCATGATGCTGTCATTCTTTAAATTCTCTGATGTGCAATTCTATGATGTCTCAATAAATGACAAACTGAATTGTGACTGCAACTGTTGGTAAAAGTTTAATGAGACTCTAAAACCTGGTCTAATAAAACACAGAAACTGTCATTCTGAATGCATTGTTATCACCTATTGAATTACATCAGGAATACAGAGCTAATTGCATTCTGGTAACTACCAATACTGTACCATCATGATATTACAGGGCATGGATGTGCATCTATGACCTATCTTATCTATGAATCCATCTCTTACATTATTGATTAAAAATACAAAATTTTCCCAAAATTAATTTTATATGACCAGTTTAAATGTAACTACATCATCAGGAAACAGTTATCACTCGCAATCCAGTTCAGCATACTGAAAAGCAAGTTAGGGGAGGGTAGTGGAAAAGAGGGGAATAGGGAGGAAAGGTGGAAGGTAGCATGGGTAACTATTTGAGTAGGGGTGGAGAAGGGGGTGGGGAAGACAAGGCAACTAGGTGCAAAGCCCATAAATGTACGGAGAGAATGTTGTCGTATCAACTCTTCCACAACTCTCCTCACAATCATGTCATTGTATACTTTTTCCAAATAATACATTCTGCATTTATGATTCAGTTACTGAAGTGCAAACAACTGATCTCTAACAATCCTAAATCAAATTGAACTCAACAAATATTACGTGCCTTACCCTTGAAAATACCCTTTTTTGAAGACTCCAACTGAAAACTGAAAATACCAACTCCTCGCTAATTCTTTTATTTAATTTCTATTCCTTGTAGTTTTGTACTTTGGCAAAAATTGCATAATTTCATTTAATGACACAATAAAATTTAGCAAACATAATTAATCAATTTCCACACCCTTATTTATTTTACTTGATGAACCATCTCTTTTTGAACCTTTTTAATTTCCTCCACTTCCCATTCATATTTATGGTGCTAATGAAAGGCTACAATCAAAATCCTTGGGCTACCAACTATCATAAACCAGGCTAGAATATACTAGCTCACATTTCCTTATATATTTTAACTTCCTTGTTCAGAATAATGCAAATTTCACCATTCTACCTGTCAGTTTTTTTACATAATGGACATCTTTCAGAGCATGTGGAAAAACAATGCCCAGTTATTATTTTAGCCTCCCATTTAATGCTCTTATCAAGATAGTGCCTGTCTCTTAGCCAGAATTGATATTTATACCCAAAATACTCTTGCCCATACACCACACCCAGAAGATAGTTGTGACATTTTAATGTACTGAAGATAAACCTTTCATTCTGATGTCAATGAAATTCTTAAGTTGGCCAATTGTTAAATTTATTAAAAACATTATTAATATTTAATAATATAAAGCATCAATAATTTTCACCTTTGTTTGTAATGCACAGTTCCCTTATGTTATTTTTTTCTCATCCTCATAACAACTATGAAGACCATAATTGCCTATTCATGTGACATAAAAAAATATTCACAAATTGATGAATTTTATTCATGTTTGCAAACGGCATATGATATCAGGTAATTTCTGTCCACCTGGCTACTTGTTGCTCAAATTTTGGATTGGTGCAATGTAATTAAAATATGAAAATGATGCATTTTCTCTGATCCCATGTTGGTATTGAGATGAACTTCTGCCCAAATAATTGAATGAAATTTGAATTGCATAACTTGTAGTCTTATTAATGATTATTGAGAACACCTGGTGGTTCCACTTAATAAATGTTAGTCATTATTGATAAGCATACTTCATTGTCAATTGGGCAGTATAAGAATTTAACAATGTAATTATCAATGATTATTCACCCTCCATTTGATTTGGTTAAATTCTTCTCTCAACTTGATATGGAAACATCTTTTCTTGGTTTTCTGCCAACTCCGCAACTTTAATTCATTGAATTATTATTTTTTCCTTTTGCTTTTCATAATTTCTTCTCTCACCTGTCCTTGCATAAGTTTCTTTACCACTTTTCTCCAAGATGCATCTGTGTTCTCCTCCAGCTCCTCCTCCTTTTCATTTCTTTGATTATTTCCAATTTTCTTTTTTGTGTTCTTCCACAATTGTCATCTCTTCTCAATGCTCTGTAATGTGTTTCAGAAGCTTGTCTTTGTTATATTTTCTATTCTGCTTATGTTTTATGCTTAGGGTGACTATTCATCGCGGGGAAGATCTTGATTTATTCTCGTAGTTCTTGATTTTCCAAATTGCTAGTGATCCTACTTTCTAAATCTAAAGCTCTTCTGCTTTCAGTTCTTGATTATCCTATTTTAATTTTTGTTACTGCCTTAGATATGTCTTAGATGATTACCGCAGTTTTGCCATACTCGTCTTTGGGACCATTCCATGACTCTACAAGAGTTAACGAGCGGTTACCGCCTAAATTTATTTTGAAACACACGTGAAACTTTTCATTTGATTTCATGTATTTATTTCTGTCATGCAGATGCGGACAAGTACAGAGGACGAATGAACAATGACGTATAACACAAAAGTTAACTTGGGCTGAGGGAATTAAAACAGAATGGAGGGGAATACAGGACTGCTGGATATCATTCCTAACTATTGAACTACTGATGTTTAAGATTTAGAGCCTGAGGACGATGGTAGGAAATACATAACGCTGCCGACGTTCACTGTTACTTTTTCCTGGTTCTATTCACTGTTCAGAATTAAATTCGTCATTTTCAGTAGAATGCACTTGCTAAAAATATGTTTCGTTTTTTTTTGCGAAATCACGCGTCTGATATCCATTTTTCTCAACTTTGATTTCACAATGTTCCTGCGAGTGTCTGGCCCATCAAATGCTAGAAATATACGACCGTCTTAATGCACCATTAGGTGGTAGCCCTCCTTCGTGTTGACTTTCATATGAATTTTTCAAATACTTGATACACTGAGTTCATGGTTCCTGCTTGTCTTCTCATTATCAGCTCTAACTGCCTGCCATATTATTTGCAATATGTCATTTCCTCCTCTTTCTTTCACTTCTTAAATTTCCTCTTCCAAGTATGTTTGAATACTACTAGTGGAATCTTAATTTGTTTCGTACTCCTTTCTTATTTTCGTCCGTATTTTTCTTCAGAATTACATTCGCAATGTGGCGAATAGGTTGTTCAAGTTGACAGGTTGTTTTTATTTCGCTGTTATCCTTAACAAGTTAGTCCAGTAACTTGAAAAGTTGACATAATTCCCGCGAATAGCTTCGATTGGTACAAAATGAATTTAATGCAATGACTTCATGACGTCATTTTTCCACCTCTACTCTTACGTATTTTTAGCGTAGCGAACTTGAGTTCGTAGTCACTCCGCCAGGCGGTGTTTAATGCCGCCCGACGGAGATATGAGTCGTTGGGTCGGAGTCTCACCACCGTCTGGCTGGTTGAATCATTTTAGTGGTCGTGAAAAATTTCTTAAGGATCATAAGAAGAAATATGATTCAATGTTAAGTTGAACTTACTAAATAAATTCAGATCCGCATGTCTCACCACCGAAGTCTCGCAAATTATTCGCACTCTAACATAATAATAATAATAATAATAAAGTGTCTTTATTGGGGCGAGATTGAGACTGAGATAGTCCCTTCTTCCACCTAACCCCTCGTCAAGTTACATATACATTTTTTTTTAGGTAATCTACCGGTTAAGGTAGGTTTTTGGATGGACCCAACTATCAAATAAACATTTTGTGACTCCCCACCTAGCAAACTAATCTATATCAGGTCCCTCTTCATCTCGGTGTACTTCTTTCCTCCCTTCATCTCGTCCAACATCCCTATCCTGTTCCTACCCTTACCTCGCTTGCCCAACATTCTTCCCTCTATTACCCTCTTCAACATTCCACTACCGCTCAATACGCCCTTCATCCATTTTTCCTGCCTCCATAGGATTTCTCTCAACAAACCCCTCTCTTCCCCCACCATTTCTAGTACTTCCTCATTTGTTTTCCTTTCGGTCCATTTCACCTTTTCCATTCTTCTCCACACCCACATTTCAAAAGCCTCCAATCTACGTCTATCCTCCTGCTTCAGCGACCACGTTTCCGCGCCGTACATAGCTACGCTCCATATCAGAGTTTTTACGAGTCTTGTCTTAACATCCCTACTCAACGTCCCCGTCATCAACTCCCTCCTCCTTGAGAAAGCCTCCTTGCCTAGCGCAATTCTTCTCCTTACGTCCCTACCACTTTGACCGTGTTGGTCCAAAACACTTCCGAGATATGTAAACTGTTCTACCTGCTGTATTTTTTCCCCGCCTATTTTAATATTTAGCTTAGCCTTTTTCTTTCTGGAAAATCGCATAACCTTTGTTTTATTAATATTTATTCTCATCCCATATTTATCGCACTGAACCTCCAATTCACTCAACAATGCTTGCAACCCCTTGGCTGACTGAGCAACTAATGCTTGGTCATCAGCAAACCTAACCGATTTTACGAATTCCCCTCCGACTTTCATTCCTACCTCCAGTTCTTCCCATGCCTCTTTAATCATTTCCTCTACATATACGTTGAACAGTACCGGTGACAATGGGCAACCCTGTACTGTTCAACGTATATGTAGAGGAAATGATTAAAGAGGCATGGGAAGAACTGGAGGTAGGAATGAAAGTCGGAGGGGAATTCGTAAAATCGGTTAGGTTTGCTGATGACCAAGCATTAGTTGCTCAGTCAGCCAAGGGGTTGCAAGCATTGTTGAGTGAATTGGAGGTTCAGTGTTCATATACATATATAGTTTAAAATATCATTTACATAAAACGTGAGAAACACTTGAAATTATGCAGGAAAGCACCCACACAGGAAGGGGGGTGTGAAAACCTGCGAAATCCTACTGAGGTATAGCTAATGTTTTACTACAAGAAGTGTTTCTATATATACATTTTAAATTAAAAATTAAAATATAAAGGGAGTAATAAAATAAATGCAAATGAAATTACAGACAAATAATATATAAATAAAAACTGTAAAATATAAGTAATGACATACGACATACGATAACATACGACATTGGTCGTTTGGGTCATGTATATAAACTTCAGGAAATAGATGCTAGAACTAGCAGACTCATGGACTCCTTCCCACGGACAATACGGGATAGCAACTGTAAGGTTATAGATAGCAAAAATTCCACTTGCCACTCTCAGCGTCTAGGGAATAATTAGTTCTACTCAATTGCATTTGCACTTTCACTAACGTCGTGTGGTTGGTTGTCAAAACCCTTTCTTTCCGTATATCCTCGTTAAAATTCCTTAAAATAATGTAGTGCTCTTTGCAGTATTGCTTGCTCTACTTTTTCTATTTTTAAGTTCCCCATCCATCCCTCGTCTCTCTTCGTGGGGGGACCCTCTCGCTACCTGCAGCGTTGGGTCACATTCCCTACCTGTGTCCTTGGGGTAGAGACCATTGTATGTTGCATATCCATGCAGTAGTGGAATTTCGCCTTTTTTCTTTTTTCTAGCATGCACGTTATGGGATAATTTTTTTTACTACATTCAAAGGTGCAATTAGTTGTTAGATGATAGTTTATGTATTTGCATGCGTGTAGAATGAAAGGATTTTTGCATGAATGTACAGGCCACTTTGGGTATAGTTTTGCATGTGTGTGTTGATTTTGCATGTGATTTTGTTCCTTTTGACGAGTGGTGACCTAACACCCCTCTCCACACGCCCTTGCGGCGGCTTGTGGGACATGTAGATGTAGAATAATGTGAGCAAATGATTTGCAGAGTAATATTTTTTATGAACTTGGGTTTTCTTTAGAATGACAATGCTGTTCAGATAAATGAGTAGTTTGTTAACAGTTGTCAATTATATCTTTTCAAATAAGAATATCTAAAATGAGTACGTGTAAATATTTAGAATAATAAGAAATCGGAACACTTTAGTGTATTTATATTTTCCTTCAATAATCAATGTTTCATCCTTTTTTTTACAGGTTTTCCCCCTCAATCGAGGTCGGGCTCTTAACATCTCCCACCATCGAACGCAACATGCTGACTACAAAGACTCGGTACACAGTTCAAGGATGATTACCACCCTTTTGTTTCATAAAAATGCACGCCAAGCAATGGAATCAGGTAATGACAAAGGCAGGTTTGTCAACGAAAGAAACATAAATTATCACAGACGTACCACCAAAATGATTAATCATATTTCTTACGTGAGTCAGATGACGTTGCCTGCATTTATTCTGGAGGATACCTATCCTTCATTATTTCGCCACTTCTGCTGTCCCCACCTACCCTTAATGGTTACTAATCCAGGCTTCCCACCGCGAAATACCGGGTTCAACTCCTGGAGAAATAAAATATTTTTCATTGGTATCCCGATCCCTACTTGAGGTGCTTTGTGAAGAGCACTTTGAGTGAGTACGCCGTCCGTCGGATGGGACGTTAAACTGCGGACCGCTGGGCGCCCTTCGACACGAGTAGGCTAATGCCGATGCCGGGTTTCTCTCCACCCTTCCTTTCCCACCTATCCCTAATAGCGCAAATGACCTTAGCTGTCAGTCGCCTCCCAAACAAAACTAACCAAACAACTGGTTACTAATCGTTGTGCCTAATACCCGTTCAAGCCCGCCTCCTTAGTCACCGTTAAGAGATAATGTACTCCATTAAGTTAAGGTCCTACGAGCCTCTTATTTTGACTGTGAAGTTTTGTCAGTCAGTCATGTAAAGTTTATCTTTTAAATTTGGCTCTCGCTTCTCAGGTTTGAAGTCATCCGTATTGGAATACTAACGTAACAAGGTATTCGCTAAAATAAATTGTCTCCGTCATAGTGATGAATACCAAAACAGTCGTATTCCAATGGATCGTTTTGGTTATGTCGAGTATATCCTGCCGGAGAGAAGTGCGTCTCTGATGCACACAGCAGCGTATATCCGTCGCACTTATTTTTGATTGCGTTGGTGAAATTTTAAGGTTTTTAATGCTGACTTTTCGATGGATTCCAATTATCCCTTCATGTTGAACCATATCTTCGCCTTTGACTTCTAAGGAATCCCCGATTATAATGGGATAAAATGTTTCCTATTATAGATATAAGCTGGATCTTCGCTATACGCGCTAATTCGTAACGAGCAGCACTGGACTATACAACTCGCGTGCTATGAGCCGTTCGATACACGCACAGACATGCCAACTCTCCCGATTTAAGCGGGAGACTCCCGATTTTTCCTTCTTACGTTCTTGATGAACTGTTCAAATTGTGTACTTAGCTTAACATGTTAATAAAGTGTGACATTCATTAAAAATTGGCAAAGTGTCATAAAGGGATTAAGGTGCCATGCAAATATTGTGGTAATCAAAAGTGATTACTTCGTGATACACTTCTAAAAATCTCCCGATTTTTCATTTTTGAAAGTTGGCATGTCTGCACGCAAATAGAAGAAATATCATTAAGGGGCCAAGAAGAAAACGAAAAAAAACGGAAAAAAACGGTGTCATTAAAGTATCATTTGGCAGGAGACTCCAGTGGGTTTTTTTTATAAATGTTCTTCCGCGATTGATTGTCGTTATTGATGCATTAATCGACTTTACGTTTTTTAATTGAAACAATGTGTTGGAGTTCTCTAATAAGTAAATGTAAACCATATCGAATCCCGATTTATGCTAATGGCGAAGATTTTATTCAGACACATTCAGTTCTTGATAGCCTTCAATAGTTGTAGAATATGTGATGTTTATTTATGCGTTCCTTTTGCCAAATAAGAAAATCTCTCCCCCACACCCACAGGATTACCATAACTGATTGTCACATGGCATAGCTGATTTCGTTTGGAGATATAAGAGAAGCTATTTAAGCAATGCCTGAATTATACATGCCAAGGCAGCTATACTACGGTTAATTATGAGGGCTAATATCAGGATTTAATTTTAATACAAGCCTATTTACGAGGGTCATTCAATATGGCTACAACTCAAAAACGGCTCAGTGAATTCTTGCAAAATGTGGGTTACTTGTTAAACATAATCGTCCCCAAAATTGATTCACTTGTCTCATTATTCTTGCAGCTTCCTAATTCCTTTGGCAAACCTCTCTTCGGTTTGCCCCGAAGCCACTTTTGCACCGCTTCCTTGACTTCCTCGTTGTTGGCAAATATTTCTCCACGTCGGGCGTCTTTGAGTGGTTC
This sequence comes from Hetaerina titia, assembly GCA_037158775.1. Lineage (NCBI taxonomy): Eukaryota > Metazoa > Arthropoda > Insecta > Odonata > Calopterygidae > Hetaerina > Hetaerina titia. Next base: position 78,671,161 of record CM073773.1, on the reverse strand, counting down.
AAACAAGTAAAAATCAGACGGGGCAAGGTCTGGACTGTCTGCGGGATGAGGTATGACGTGCCTACCCAATTCTTGAAACTTATCAGCTGTTTGGCTGGGCCGTATGAGGGCGGGCGTTGTCGCGCTGAAAAATAACCCCTTTTGCCAAGAGTCCACTACGTTTGCTCCCGATAATCAGTTTAAGTTTGTGTTCCAGCATCTCAGAGTTGTACCGGCTATTGATAGTTCGCTGAGAGTTCTCTGAAGAAATCGCAGTAGACTGGACCCTGTGAGTCCAAAAATATGATTAGCATCACTTTACTTTCGGAATATGGAAACTTGAATTTTTTGCGAACGGGAGAACTGATGTGTTTCCAATCCATACTCTTGTCTTTTAATTTCATGATCGTAGTGGTGGATCCAGATCTTGTCGTAAGTAAGTATTATTTCAAACCTTCAGTCAAACTACGTTACTATTAGTCGTGACTAATGGAAATATCGATTCTTTATGAGCACCAGTAAGATGCGTGGGAACCCACATGTTTGTCTGTACTTTAAATGCTTATGAATGATACTGTGAACAGTTCCAATCCTTAATTGAACTTCCTTAGCAGTAATTTCAATGGTTTTTTTTCTGTTATCGCGAATAAGCCCATCGTTCTTCGATTCCAACGAGGGACCAGAAACATACTGGATGTCCACTTTTAAACCAATCAACCCACTTGTTAACGTCTGAACGGTTCATGCAACTTTTCTTGAATTGTATCAGCATTCTAGAAAGTATTTCACTTGGTTTTACACCTTCTGAGTCTAAAAATCTAATGGTAGAGCAAACGGCGTTGAACTTGTAGGTAGTACTTCTTATTGACCATTTGACCTGGCGGCAGGAAATTATGATGTACTATGCCATTAAAATCGAAGAACACAGTGAGCGTAACCTTCACGCTCGACCGCACTTGTCGAGCCTTTTTCGGTCTTGGCGAGCCAGAATGCCCCCACTGGGATGATTGAGCCTTAGTTTCAGCGTCATATCCATTAACCCATGTTTTGCCAACTGTTATAATACGTTTCAGTAATTCTGCATCGTCGTATACTTCATTTAGTGACTCCTGAGGAACTTCCATTCGCTGTTGTTTTTGTTCAAAATTCAACAATTTTGGAACGTATTTTGCTGTCACGCGTTTCGCACCCAAAAAATTAGCAAAAATGTCATGACATGATCCAATCGATATGCCAACATCATCAGCGACCTCTCTAATTGTGATTCGGCGATCGTTCATAACCATTTCTTTCACTTTTTCCACGTTTTCATCGATTGTTGATGTGCTGGGGCGTCCAGGGCGTTCGTCATCTTCAAGGTCTTCACGGTCTTTTTGGAAACACTTATACCTTTCGTAAACTCTTGATTTACTCATAGCAGACTCACCATAGGCCTTTGTTAACTTTTCACACACTTTGCTACACTTTATTTAATTTTTTACGCAAAATTTGATACAAATTCTTTGCTCCATTTCTTTTAACAGACGAACATCACCAAGCTCATAAAACACGTCTAACCTTAGTGGCTGTCACAGACTAAGTCCACAATGAAAATAGCTGAAAGTTTTATCACACTTCAGGGGCATATATACCAACTTAATTTTAAAAAAGTTTGACTATCCGACTCTCCAAGCCCGCGATATGAAAAAATTCTCGTTATCTTTTGAACACACCTCGTATAGTAATTATTTAAGGTATTGAAATGATAGTTTTAAAATGAGAGCATTCGTGTATTTACTCGTACTTATTGAATGGCCCTCGTAATGAAAGCATGCAAGTATATATCGTATAATGTATATTTCAAAATTCTTAACGTTAGTGAAAGCGCTGAAAATCATCGCTTGCTGTAAACTTGCGAAGTTAGCGAAGGAATTGATGATGGTTTATTCTTATTTAAACTTCGTCCTACGCCAAGCGCAAACAAGTATCTTTCTCATAGGAAAACACCGAAAAACCAAACCTTATTCTGTATTTTTACGCCATAAAATAATTTCTTTGGTTCATGTCCAAGCAATGACGGTGCTACTGATATGCCACTGCTTAATAAAAAATTATGATAAAACGCTTCATTTTCTAATTGACACCATAATATAATCGAAACGAACTACAAATATATCTCATCTGGGCGTATTTATATTTACATACGAAAAATTCCATTCTTTTACAATATGACCTGGTTTAGTTTATTTAAATAGCCTCTTTTAATGGTTTTGTTGCTAACTCTATTCATGAAAATGCTCCTTCCATCTGTCCTATGCCGTGACTTGACCCCGTATTCCGATTGCTGGTGGATATGCCCTCTCCATTCTGCATAATCCACAAGCAAATATATGTTGTGAATACTTCGGGAAATAATGCATAAAGATGTCTAGGACCCAGCATTTCTTTTTCTGCATCCCCTACACATTTTTGTTGGCCGCTATACACTACTGCAAAATACCGTTATGTCTGCCCTTCCGTGTACTGTAGTTGCTTTACGGCCGTAGCTTCTCATTTGTTACTTTGGCTTCTTACCCTGCCTCTGCCGCTGTTACAGTGGGCAAATATTTTCCTTCTCTTATTTATTTTATTTTCTTTTTAAGACAAATATTTTGGTGAAAATGGAGTTTCAGGATGACCTATTTAATAGTAACGGTTCACTAATGTATTTGCGCACAAGGGAACCGGGTCCTAGAAAATATATTTAATAGATGTTAAAGTAATTAAAAATTAATGAAAGTTCCTCAGTCCCACACACATGGGTTTTTTTATCCCGACCAGACCTAATCGCCCTTTATATGCAACTTAGATATTGTTTTAAGACATCGAATTATGCAACAATTTCAGAGTGTAAAAAACGGAAAAAGATGTCGTTAAGAAAAACCGTACAGACCATGTCACCGAATTCGTAGTCCTACGCGATTCGCCACAGTTCACGAGGTAAAAGCCAACTTTAAACACAAGGGGTGCTTTACCTTTGAAAAATTTCAGGAAACTGTGGGAGTGGCTGAGACAGTAACTTTTAACTTTATCTTTATTTATTTATGTATCCTACAAGTCACCGCTAGGGTGTGTGGCAGGGTGTGAATACACACCAGACTAATTTTTCCCCGCCATGACCCTATAGCAGTCGGACAATGTTATTATGATCCCTTATCGTTCGTGGAAAATATGACATCTTAAATGCACGTTTATCTGTTCCACACTTAATCTCTCAAAGTACAATGGGGGTAATGATATATTTTCAACATCACTTCTAATGAGACCTTCCCATTTATGCAAGAGCTTTACTTTGCAATTTCACCATCGCTCCGTGGCTGATTGTACGCTACTAAGTCCATCATAGCAACGTTTTACAAATCTAGCTCTTCTACGCTGCACGGGATCTAATGCGGCAATCAATCCGATTTCGTGACAATCCCATATACTTGAAGCATATTCTAAATTAGGCCTAACCACCGCAAGATAACATTTCTCTTTGACCTTGTCATCATATTTACCTAGTACTCTTCTAATAAATTCTAATTTTTTTGTTAGCTTGACCACATATTCCTCGTATGTGTTTCACCCAGGAGAGATCGTGATTGAGAGTAACGCCTAGATATTTAATTGAGGCTACACATTCCATTTCGGTGTTCTCAATACATTAGGCGTTCGTCAGGGAACTGCTCTTTTTCCAAAAAATTATCACTGCGCACTTTTTTAAGTTTAATTCTAATTCCCAAGTGTCGCACCAGCGTTGTGTAGCATTAAGGTCATCTGATGGTGAAGGTGGTCTGCTCTGTCCCCAGGATCACGGATGTAAAGGTAAACCACTACATTATCAGCAAATAAACGTTCTTACTAGTGACTATAGAGTCATTGTCGTTAACGTAAAGTAGGAATAAAAGCTATTCGATAACACTTCCCTAGGGGTCATATGAAGTAACTTCTACTGCGTGTGAGCTACTCATTGCACCCGACTGTTCAAAAAGTCCAGAATTCAACCTCGGATATTTTTATCTATGCCATATGCTTCTAGCTTTGCGAGTAAATTACTATGAGGTACTTTGTCGAAGGCTTTCTTAAAATCAAGAAAAATCGTGTCCACTGGAACATTGCTCTCTCCCGAAGTAAGAATATCATGAACAAAAGGCGCCAGTTGTGTCTCGCAGGATCTACCTTTTCGGAAACCACGCTGATTTTTGATTAATAATTCCTGATTATCGAGGTGTCTCACGATCGAATTGGCAACTATACGTATGTTCCATAAACTTACACCGAATATGAGGGAAATAGATCTGTAATTGCTGGGTTCCTCCTTGTCTCCGTTTTTAAATAGTGGTGATACGTTAGCCGTTTTCCAATCTTTGGGAACCTTATGGTCTACCAGCGACTGCTTAAATATTGTTTCTTGATACGGCGAAATTTATGAAGCTAGATCCTTTAATATACGAGTGGGTATTTCATCGGGCCCGGAGGATTAATAGGTTTAATATTTTTCAGCAAACGTTCTATTATGTTAGATTTCAATTTTGGGCATCGCTTGACCGGCATGATGTGGTAAGTTATCGGAGGAATTCGGTGAGATATTGGCGAAGACGCTTTGAAAAAAAGGAATTTAATAAGTTAGCCTTTTCCAAACTGCTAGTTACTCTTTCACCTTATCATTTTTGAGTGAATTAGCAGTTGTCTTATTTCCCTGAAGTTCTCTGACGCAGGACCAAAAGCTTTTGGATTCTCTTTCAAAATTTCCGCTAATCTTTTCCTTTGAATTCGCTTAACGCTTTCATTCTGGGCATTCGCCCTAGATATTTGTAATCATAAGTGATGTTATTATTTTTGTCGCTAGAGATATCATCTCTGATATTTTTAATTTTGGAATGACTTAGGCTTTGACGTTGCAATATCATTCTAACATCCGCGTTGTGCCATCTAGGTTCCGTGTTATCTTTTATAACGTTACTACGAATGAGCCTATTGACTGTAGAGCGCTTTATCTCAAGGAGGTGATTCCACGTATTATCAGTATTACGGTGGTTACTATCTTTCTTAAAACTTGCAAATTGATTCTGTAGCACGCACTTTAGGCCATTGTTAACCATGAAAATTTTCCTTATAGGCTTCTTATTTCGGATCACATGTAGCGAAAACTTAGCGTTTACTGCTCTGTGGTCACTAATTCCTTCTATAGTTTCCATAGTTAAGACTTTTTCGGAAATATTCGTTGCTAAAAAATCAAGAATATTATTGCCCCTAATTGGTGAAGTGACAAGTTGATGCAGTGAGTTCGACGTAAAAAAAATCAATAGCGATTCGCAGATGTCTTTGTCTTTACCGCCCGTTTTAAAACTATATGTACTGCAATCAATAGATTGGGCATGAAATGTCCACCGATTATAACGTCGCGATCATTGTGCTGGGATAAGAAATCTTTGATTTCCTGATTTAAATCTAGCATTGAATCGTCTCTGCCGACTGGCGATCTGTAAAATGCGCCCACATAAATTCTTTTGGATTGAGGACTTTGAATTGAGCACCAAACGATTTTCAAACCATTACCACGAGTTTCCTCAGCCCTGCTGACACAAGAATTTTTAACTGCAATCAAGACTTCGCCTCCGATTCTATTTGTTCTGTCATTTCTGTAAATGGAAAAGGATTTTGGAAAAATTTCACCGTCGGAAATATCAGTGGATAACCAGCTTTCTGTCCCTATAATTATATATGGCCCCCTGTGTGTATAAATGGAGTCATCCGCCAAATGTCTCTTACAATGTCGGGTAAAACACCCCCAAATTTCGTATTTTATGAGGACGCCTCGGTAGCTTAACTGGCCAAAGCACTCGGCCGGACGTCGGGTGATTCGAATCCCGGTCAAGGCGAATGATTTTCACACTCTGAAATTGTTGCATTTTAATGCCCACTTAGCAGATGACTCCGCTAAAAGTTATTGTCGCGGCCTCTCCCGCAGTTTCCTGAAACATTGAATTGTGTTGGAAGATTTTTCAAGCATTTTCTTTGGTTATTTGTGAGTGTAAAAAATTAGGTCCCTCTGACAAGCATGCGTGAAAATATTTGTATGCCGTTTCATTTTTTCTTTTAATAATTACCAAGGGATGAGTTAAAGGAAGACGAATAGCCTTCCTTTGAACGAGAGGCATTGGAATTTTTTCTTCAGAACTCCCCATGTTCTGCTCGGTTTTTGGTCGCAAAACATAGTACCTTGCCATGTATTTAATTTAAACAACATCCTTGCTTTATAGGTAGTTCTGGGTATATTTTACGCCTTGGGGATGTTGATAAGATTCTATTTCCGACATGTCAAGACTATGCTTGCAGCATAATCAATTTCTTCACAAAATGTCTTCATTCGGTTTGAATCAACAGCAGAAATGAATCAAATTTCCCAACCTTCGAATCCCAATGTGTGTAATGAATGAGACTCAAATCAATCATTTCATTTTTGGAGAGATAGCTTCTCATTGGCTGTAACATACTTCTAACTTAATTCTTTTTCCATATGCTCAGAAATAGATATAATTGGGATCGAACAAGATACAGGCGATTTTCGAACTTGAAGTTTGTATGTTGCTACATCCTACTGAATACGCCGCAACGTTTACGAGGCGCAAGAGTCAAAGAAATTCTGGTTTTTGGTCTAGCAGGAAAGTTGTTCTCTCTTATCAATCAAATTAAAAATTGTTTTACGAATTTTTTTTTATTAATCGTACTATTATATTATGTCCCAGTTAATACTTACATTTTTTCTCTGAAGGGCTCCTATGACGATATTAATTCACTGCTTGCTCAACCCTACATTTACTCACAAAAGATGTACTATTTCCTCTTTTCCCATGGCGGAAACACGCAGCTCTAAGATCGCTGACGATTGTATGATTCAATTTGCTTTACGTTCGGACAAAAGGAAACAATTCGTTTGATGGAACAATTCTTGAATTTATTGTGACCGAAGGTTATATATCCCCTTCGTGGAGAATCTCGTGGTAAGACGAGGACGGTGACGTGAGCGTTGGTTTTATTGACACATCCATCCAACGCCGTAGAAATTTATTGGGAGTATCTGTGACCAAATATATTCATTAAATGTGCCATATTTCCCTTCCAAGGAGAAATCCATGGATAAAGTTTCGCCATGGTGCGAGGAGTTTTTGACAGGAAATGAAGAGAGATTCAGCGGTTTTGCGGAAAGTGAAAAGCGATTAACTTCAGGAAGAATCGAGAGATATAGAATAGTTATAATGGGTGCAGCATAACTAATCATTAAAGGCATACCGCAAAGCACTTTGTTTGGTGAAAGGACTCGTCAATTCTCTCGACTATATCAGTTAACCAATATCGTGTAATAATTGAGAGTCGAAGAATCCACATTCTTTCTTCTTCCTGCCTCTCCTAAGTAAATGCATACTCAAGTACACCATTCCCAACCACCGCATGTAGTAATACAGGCCTACCCTGGAGTACTCTCTTTTGATACGCACACACAATTCTAGGGAGGAGTGCACTTGATACTCGGGCATTTTTGTCTGATTTAGACGGACATTTTTTTTATGTTCTCCTCATTATTCCAACAACCGTACCAACTTCATTCATACGTGTTTTAATCTCATCCATCTTACCACATTCATAGCCATAAGGTAAGCGCACAGTAATGTCATGTTCATATTTCGCCATTTACGCTCATATCAAATGAAACTGATTTAGTCTGGGCGCTTTTATGCTCGATTATATTCACCGTGTAACATCAAAGCTGTAAGGGGAGCCCTTAATGTTGTTTCAGTCTATCATCCAGAAGTGCCGCACCGTAACCATATTAGAGAATGTGCGCGAATCTGCATGCTCAATCAATAAATATCCGTTCACCTACTTCATTCGTGCTTATTTATCCGCAATAACATTGAACAGCCATGGCGCCACTCTTCGTCAGTCCTATCCTTGCTTGACTATTTTTTTAAATGCGTACCTTACGTGGAATTCAGTGAATTATCGTTATCTTCGTGCTATATCAAAAATTTACCCTTCTTTCCACTATATTGAAGATGGCATGTGCTTTTCTCGAAAGAAATTCAAATAACACGCTCCCTATACCAATGAAATTCTGTGGTATTATCGACAATATATACATATGTGAACCAAATGAAAGCCTTAAAACTGCACCACAGTTTCGGAGTATCGTGGTAAGAGAAATTTTTGTTTCCCACAGTGAAACCCATGGTTTTATGAGTTGCCAAAAACTGGCAGCATGATACCAGAACGCAACAATAGTGTAAAACTGGTCGTTCCACTTTCAACATGACCACAAAGAAACGGCAATCTTTCATTTGTTCATTCAGTAGTAAGGAGGGTGAAGAATATCGAAATTCATCGACGTATAATAGTTCAGAATGGTGATTCGCCCATTTCATTTTAGTATTGAAACCTGTTCTACTACAGTTTTATAAGTCTTATTTCCGTATCACCCTCCTCTCGAACAGGTCAGGGACACACCGTGTTGTGACGGCAGTCTTTTAAAGAAGTCATAACTATGGTTTTTCTGCGATCTTTGGAAGCGCTAAAATACTCTTCTTGTACGCCTAGAGGACTGCATATGGAGATTGTATGAGTGAGAATCTTTAAGTATTCTAGAAATTGCGGAATAAAAAGCTTTTAAGTTTTAAGGTTTTCATTTGAGTCACCCTCTTAAAACCGAGTATATTGAAATAAACTGCCTAACATTCACGAATAATTTTTCTACTCTTTGAATCTGTCAAATTCAGAAATATAAGTTAATTTCTTATAGGTGGGAGGCATCAATAATGAGGTTATTAATAGAGAGTAACATAGAATACAATCGGGATGTACTTGTTTGTTTCGTAGATTTTGAGAAGGTTAGAGTTAATAGGGTAGACTTAATGAGCTTAATAAGATATGGGCGAATGGCAAGGTAGAATTTTGGAAAGCGTTAAGCGAATTTAAAAGGGAAATATTAACTGAAAAGGTAAATAATAATTCAAAAGCATTTTGGTGTTATGTCAGAGAGGTGCAGGGAAATAGGTCTACAGTCAATTAACTAAAAACGGTAGAGACGAAAGGGCAACCAGCAGTTTGGAAAAGACCATCTTATTAAATTCTTTCTTTCAAAGCGTCTTCACCAATGTCCCTGATAGACTGCCAAGTCGCTTCCGCCAAACGTTACCAAAATTAAAATATATGTGTCATATAATGGAGTAGAACATTTGCTGAAAAATACTAACCATAATAAATTATCTGGGCCTGATAAAATACCAGGTCATATATTTAAGGAGCTAGCATCGGAAATTGGACTATTTAAGAAGTCCCTAGTGGAAAATAAGGTTACCAGTTACTGGAAAACGGCTATTGTAATACTTACAACGGAGACAGGGAGTAGCCGAGCAACTACAAACCTAGTTCCCTCATAGCCGTATCATGCAAGGTCACGGAACATCTAACTGGTAGTTCAATAGTGAGACACCTCGATGGTCAAGAGTTATTGATGGAAAAATCAAAACTGTTTCTAAAAAGGGTAAATCCTGCGAGAGACAATTTGCCTTTGTGATATCTTTGGTTCGGGAGAGAGCAGTATGTCAGCGGACGCAGGTTTCGCTATATATTAAAAAATCGTACGTAAAAGTATCTCCTAGTAAATTACTCACAAAGCTTGAAGAATATGACATGGATAAAAATATCCTGGTTTGGATTAAATACTTTTTGAATGGTCGCGTACAAAGGGTGGTCATAGATACAGTTAGCTCTAAAGTAGTAGAACTCACTTCAGGTGTTCCCCAGGTTAATGTTATCGGGTCTTTTTAATTCCTTCTTTACCTTAACGACATTAACTACATGGTTAATAGTAAGATACATTCACCGACAATGCAGTGATTTGCCGATATACTATATGCGTAGTCCTTAGAAAAAGGTAATCTTAGCAGATTTAGCCTTAATTCTTTTTTAAAAATTATTCTTCATTATTTTAGCTGTTGGCATTCATATTCTTATCTTGCATTCTTAGACGATATTTGTGCTTAAATTATTATACCCTATCATTTATATCGTATGTTGTTTTACGAGTTTCTTACATCTGGTGGATGTTCATTTCATAGTTTCCTTTTTCTTTGTAATGACAGAATATTTCACTTCCTGATTCCATCAGGGATCAGCTCTTTTTCTGTAGACAACACCCTTTTCACACATTTTTGGCTAATTCCATGATCACACCAAGTTGAAAACGACTTTCCCCAGCATTGCTCTCGCTTCCAAATCCTCTTTTGTCAAGATATAATTTTGAACCATGTATCAGAAACCTATAATTCTTTTTTTTTAAGCACGCACTTAATGATTTCACTATTATCTATTATTTCTCTTATTCGGTGGCACCAATTGACACACTGGCGCTTTCTCATCGGCATTTTTTCTTCTTCTTACACCAATCATTTATGCAAACAATAGAATGTTAAAAAGTGTTTCACATGTTCTCAAAACTCCTTCCAATTATCCCTCAATTTGTATATCTCGCATTCATCCTTGACATAGATTCATAAGCTATAATCACAGCCCACCGATTGCCAGCTTTCATGTGAATTCATAGTAATCTAGGAGAAACTCTCATGTATTTATTTGGATGAATTTTAGCTCTCTCATTCAGATTCAAGCATACGCCCTGGCTACCGTGCATGCTGTCATTATCTCCTGCCATAACGCTACACCAGTAGTTTCAACATCTCTTCCGTTGCGTTTCGTTTCACAAGGCATCCTATCGCCTCGACTTTATTCAATTCATCAACTCATGTCTTTGCCATTACCGATCGAGGAATACCAGGGTGTACTACGTAAAAGCTTCCGTAGAAACATATTTTTGAAGATCTTCTTGCAATTTTTAAGTACGGGAATGAATTTAATTTGTGATAAGAAGATCCAGTATAGCACACTCGAAAAGGTGAAGTGATTTTGAAATAGGGTGTCGCAGTTTCTACATCCATGAATCATCAAAATATAGTGTTTTTAGTCCCTTGTATCAAAAGAGACAGCATATTATGATAAGCCGAATGAAACATTGTTGAAAAAACTATTAGTGTGTCTATATAATGGTTTCTTCTCGGAAAAATGGATTCTGGAACATTGATCGGTACAAATGGTAATATTGAATTGCTTAATTTTTGTACAAAATGGGAGACTTAAATGGAATCAGTAAGCGTAATAGGAGTAATTAAATCCTTTGTTACATTATTGGTATTCTTAATACTCAACGTTTTTCATTCACATTTTTATGCTGCTACCGTAGAACTTTCATTTACCGACGTCTAGGACTTTAGTTACGTTTACGTTAACCATTAGGGCCTCCTTAGTTGTCTTAGTCTCAATGTAATGTTGCCAGAATGATCTGTCAAAACAAAGGGAAACAAAAGTTTTCGTCTGAAGGGTTTAGAATCAGAAGTTACAAAATAATTTAAGGTGAAGGGTTCTTTGATCTCTTTCATTAAGAGTGAGGTGAAGTTTCGGTGGTTCGTGATTGGAGTCTACTTGATATAAAGATCTTTCATGTCAGTTAGATGAGTGGAAACTGTTAAAACGTCCGAAAACAAATATGCAAGGCAGTATGAGTCATTCATATTGCCAACATTGACAATAAGCATCTTTTATATTCAGATAAGAAGGATATTTTGGGACACATTTGATATTTAAAAACATAAAAATTTTGCTGCTGGCCCTTATTTTAAAAATTTTGTCTGAAAGTAGTCAAGAATATTTTTGATACATGTTACCATGGATTCCATTGTAATTACACCGAAATTAAAAAAATATTACGCTCTGAATGTTGAATAATCATAATTATAAAGCCTGTTTTTTATTTCACTTCTGATATTTAAGTCAATATTAGGAAAAAGTTCAATATTTCAAGAGAGCAATAAAATTTCTAACCTTCAATTTATTTTCTTTTGCATACATTTATTTATGCACGTACATTTAATGCACTAAAATCATAATACAGTGGTAGAATATCAGACTATCTTTCACACACTTGGCGCTTAAAAAGGAGACATTATTTTGATAACAGCTTCTGAGAAAAACAGCTTCCTTGATCTTCAAAGAATAGCTCTAATGTTTCTAAGGCTGGTAATGCGCACCCCTGGGTTGATACTGAAGCCTGAAAGGAAGAAAACGTAAAAGATTAGAATGCTGGAACTATGCACATAAAGAAATCATGTCAGTTGTTAATTTTTAGAAATAGTTAATGATTGAAAAGTTATTGGATCATAGTATTTTTTGGAGAAATCTCTTAAACTTCATGAATTATTTTGTTACAGATCCAATAAAAACCTCTCTCCTTATTCGCCCCGCCCCAGTCCCTACTCCATTACCTCCCTCAACCACCACAGACTGAAATTCACTCCATCTCCTCCCAACCAATCCAACGGCCTCTCTCCAAACCCTTATCTATGGGGAGGGAAACATATGGATTCATACCCCCTCCTCCTGTTCCTCCACCCCACGGCCCACTCCTCCCTTCTCCAATCCCTCCTCCCCAGCCTTAAAAGTATATCTCCCTGCATCCTTAATCACTAAAATAATTCGGTTTTTTGATTGAACAAGCTTTGTCGATTCAAGAATAGAGATCTTTATCATCCTTTCGATATTAACCCAACCCTGTTTGCCATTGCATCTTATTCCTCATGGACGAACCTTACGAGTGGAAAGAATAGATTCAGTTGTCATTTGTTAAGTATTGTAGCCGGTTGCCCCATGAAATTATTTTCTTATAATGTTTGCCTAGGTTTTCATTCTAAACCATTTTTTGAATAGCATCTTGAATATTCTGGTGACCAAAAGGTTTTATCTGAATTTGTTGAACTCCACTGTTGTTATAGTGTACAGGACGAAATGTATGATATGATTCTCGTCTTGTTGAAGGATACTATTGTACTTTCAGACATAACATGCATAATTTCTTTTATTCTCTGTATGATATTGAATAATTTCAGCTACGCCCGTCCATCGTCATTTACTCATCACTGGCAAAAAAACTAAAACAGCAGGCACACTCACCGCAGCATGTTGTTTTTGACACCAATTCTTTTTTGCAAGTTCAAACAATCGACCTTGTATCTTCACAGCGGGTAATTCTAACAACTCTGGTAATATTTCCGCTGAAGCCAATCGAGTATGTATGTAGGAGGTTAGGCGCATAACTTCGGATTTTGAAAGTGTTACGTACGAGGTCTGCACCAAAAAAGAAGAGTCCGGTCGCGCAAATAAGCGCGAAACGCTCGGCGGGTCACAATCAGTGAGGTTTCGCCTTCTTGAGGCGTATGTGAGAAATAAAAACACCGCCTTGATCGCGGCCAAATCTTGACTTGTCTCCGCTCAACAGCGATTCTTGTCTGAGTTTGCACAGGCTTGCTGTACAAATTTTTGTGTCGCTGAGAATGAAGGGAAGCAGCGCGTACGAATTAAATGTTTTTTTTTAAAGATATGGGTACGGATTTAGTTCTAGGTGTCTCCTGAGCATAGAAATTATTATTTTAAAAAATATGTACAGCTTATCAAACGCTAACAGTTTCAGGCTTAACTTTGTGGAATTCCTTCATGGTGAGGGTAAAAAAGAAAAACTTCCACTTCCACACACTTTTAATACAATACGACCATGGTTTCGATGCCGCGCATCATCATCAGGTACAATTCAACAAACATTTCCAACTAGGAAAGCAAGTTAGAAAATGTGGTTGAATTGTACCTGATGATGATGCGCGGCATCGAAACCATGGTCGTGTTGTATTAAAAGTGTGTGGAAGTGTAAAGTTTTTCTTTTTTACCCTCAACCTATCAAACGGCCTGAACCAAGAAAATATGTTTGAAAATGAACATGCTAAACTTACAAGAGAGACATTATTTGGAAGTCTTTTATTTTCTCAACGATCTTTTATTTTCTCAACGAACGAGACAAAGGAATGAATTGATGCTCTCATAATACAAATATGGAAGCTGTAGCATTCTCATAGAGTGCTAACGTTGTGTAAATGAAATACGCATGTTCCTTAATAGGGCACATTAAAGAGGTAATTGGTGGAGGAAGTAGAACGCCAGACTTGTTATGAACCTACTACCTATAGCTAGTACCTAGTAGTAGTTGACGGAGTTTTATTCACTACATAAGTCTCGACCATTAAATTATATAGTGACGTTAAATGGGGAAAAAATGGCATATGATGAGGATGGAAAAAGCTAGAGGCCAGGGAAAACAAAGTGGAAAAAAATGTATTCCGTAAAAATGTATTAGGTTGTTGCCCGGCTGCAATGGCTGCGGTTTTCCGGAAATTTGAAATATAGTATGAAAGCAAGAGGGGCAAACACACATGCGTAACATTTTCATTGGAAAATCGTCTGTCTCGGATATTTTTCATTATATAATGTTCAGAAAGGAAAAGGCTTAGATACACATTAAAATAGGAGGGCAAAAACTAGAGCAGTTAGAACAGTTTATGTATCTCGGAGGTGTTTTGGACCAACACGGTCAAAATAGTAGGGACGTAAGGAGAAGAATTGCGCTAGGCAAAGAGGCTTTCACAAGGAGGAGGCAGTTAATGACAGGGACGTTGTGTAGGGAGGTAAAGAAAAGACTCGTAAAAACTTTGATATTGAGCGTAGCTGTGTACGGCGCGGAAACGTAGTCATTGAAGCAAGCGGATAGACGTAGATTGGAGGCTTTTGAAATGTGGGTGTGGAGAAGAATGGAGAAGGTTGAAGTGGACGGAAAGAAAAACAAATGAGGAAGTACTAGGATGGTGGGCGAGGAGAAGGGTATGTTGGGAGAAATCCTATGGAGGAGGAAAAATGGATGTAGGACGTATTGATCGGCAGTGTGATGTTGAAGACTAATAGAGAGCAGACTGTTAGGCAAACGAGGCAAGTGCAGAAACAGGATTGGGATGATGGACGGGATGAAGGGAGGAAAGAAGTACACAGAGATGAAGAGAGACCTGATGTAGAGTAGGTTGCTGGGTTGTACTTTGTTAGGAGTCACAAAATATTTATTTGGTAGTTGTGTCTATCCAAAACCTACCTTATCCGGTAGATTGTTTATAATAATATTAATGTTCAGATCAATCACATCAAGTATCCAATTCAACTAAAATTTTATTGCAAATGCTGACCTGAAAATTACCTATGATTCGAAAGTTAGTTAGTCTATATAAATTGATATTAAAAGTAATTGCTTTGGCGACGAAAGTTGTTTTCAGAAACCTGCAAACATATTTCCAAAAAAGGTAAATGAAATATGAACGTTTAACCTAGAGGATCGGCGACTTGCACAGTTGATAACTCAGGAACCGCGTTTGCGTAGGAGTGCTCCAGTGCCTCACCGATCGATGATGCTCGAGGATTTCAGCTTAATTATGTATTCTGGTCCTCCAGTTCCTCTCATACAAAGGGAGTTACTCTAGTCCGGAATGGTTAGGGAGACTGAGTGGCAGGTGAGCTACAACCACAGAGAGAAAGAAAATACAGGAATACCTGTAGCATGATTCGCCGTTGAGGTGTCGCTATCACTACCCCTAGGGATTACAGCGTAAACGAAACGTAACTTATAAATGGAATGCTATGATGGCTAGACATCTGACTTTTCTCTCTGTGACTACGCGTTCATATCCATACCGATTTCTGATTCCAACCCGACTGCCGAGGGGTGTGGGGGAATTTCCTTCGTCGAATATGTCTGTATTTCTTGCTATCGACCCCTAATGGCTACGTTTCATTACTAATTGAAACGTGAGAGTACCAAGCGCTACGCGATCAATTAACGGTGCCCTTTAAACGTCACCGTTTCGGTATTCCATCAGTGCCTTTTTTGTTTTTTTTAACTCCCTTTTGGAGTAAAGAATAGGGGTATCTCAGGTAAAATGTTGTCTTGTATTAATTAGAAAACGGGTTAACTTGCATTATCGCAGTTTTGAATGTCATCTGTGAAAGATAAATTTGGGAAAGATGCCACTGCTCTTTTTATGTTTCAATTGAATACCATAAAAATGCGAAAAATACTTTGGATTAATAAATTAGACCCCGAAACCTATGGGCAATGTTGGAATATTGAACATGTTCGACTTTGCTGGGGCAATTGTGACTTTCGACAAAGCTTCCACGTATCATTTCGCCTTTGCGATAATTCGTCACGCAGCGTTCCTCTGTCCATTGGCGCCTAATTTATAACCCTGATTATTTCCTCAAAATTTTAATTTGCGTCAGTGAGCATAGTCGTTTGGTAGTCATTAAACACATCATCATCGCTTTCATCATCTTGTATAGCACGCCAGAAACCTTTTTGGTCATCATCTGCGAAATAATGCCTCAGTTTGAAAATTTGACTTTCCACTTTTATCTGCGCAATGTCCAATATGATTCAAGTTGCGGTGGACATCATATTTTTACCACACTGGTGCATGTAAAACTGTGAATCAGGAAACAATTTATTTTTTAACATACTAACAATCGATCGACATTTAAAGCACTCATAAATTTGCACAGGATGAAAATGATAGCCTGTACTCTTTTCAGCTACGACTATTTACAACAGGGGATTGGGATGGTGCGGAGGCTAACGTACATGCTTCCCACCGCGAAGGCCCGGGTTCAAATCCTGTATATCTTCCATCCAAATTCTGTAAATATTTTTCAGTGGTATCCCGATCCCTACTTGAGGTGCTTTGTGGAGAGCGCTTAGATTTAATACGTCCGTCGGATGGGACGTTAAACCGCCGACCCCTTGGCGCCTTTCGACAAGAGTAGGCTAATGCCGACGCCGGGTTTCTCTCCACCCTTCCTTTCCCACCCATCCCTAATGGCGCAAATGCCCTTAGCTATCGGTCGCCTCCCCTACAAAACCAAACCAACCTATTTACAGCACCGATATTTTACAGTCTTCTATCATATGACCTTACTTTGGCGCAGCGTTACCGTAACTGCTAATTTTATAAATATAGTTTCAGGATTTCCGAGAAGACACGTGTGCGGTTCGGATGCGGTTTTCACACGGACGCGATGAAAACTGGGGATAACCAAAAGAAAATGATACCTCCATGTGATGGAAAAGAAATTGATTGCCGACGTTACGAAACATCAATTTACGAGGGCGACCTTCAAGGGTGAATGTACCAGGAAGCACCGTTCCATTCCATTGTTCGCCATTGAGCCCCCCCTAAATCCGCCAGCGCGAGAGAAATCGGCCGGGACATGCATGTTCGCGGGGTATTTCGGAAGAAATGAGACAGGGCGAAGAGAGCTGGGGGAAAGGGGATGCCCTGGAATGCGTAACAATGATGATCTGGGAACGGCAAAAACGACGTGCCAATCACGCTGAGATGATCTTATTCCGTCGATCAGATGCGAATCTCTCGGTCGGTCGCCTAAGTGGAAAGATATCCGAAGAGTGACGACGGGCGGCCCCGGGGCCGAAGAGTTAAAGGAACGGTCAGAACCGCTAAGGGCCAAGAATCGATTAACTTGGGTTTGCTCTAGGCTTCCAAAGGCGCCCATCCCCCGATCTCTCTCATTAAATTCAATACGTCTTTCGACGGCTCTTGGCAGAGCATCGTAACTCTGTCATGTTTCATGTAGAAACTATTTTGAAAAATCAGAAAAGTCTGTTTCGATTAATATCTCGGTCATTAAAAACCATTTGGTTTGGGACGGATTAAGATAAGCACAACCATGTGTGCATTATATAAACCCTCTTTCTTAAACCCATATGGACAGGAAGCTTAGAAAATATGGAAGCAGTTTGACGTATAAAGAAAGCACATTATGGAGAATTGTATGTGGATGAAGGATGTTATGATTTGAGAGTAGCATGTAACACAACAAACTCATAAGATTCATAATAAAAAGAATACTAACTGAAGGGGAAACTGACAGAGGAACGAAAAAGGTGCTGACGCTTATGGGTGACAGGGAATCGAATAGATAGGCTTATGTTCAAGCCCCATTAACCCTATTAGTTTCAGCACTCTAGTTCCACTATTACTATACTAAGGAATATTTAATGAAATAATGGAGATTTACAAGGACTGAGTTGCCTATTCTTCTGATTGAATAACAAACGATGATATTGCACAGTGGTAAGAGGAGATCACCGAGTGAGCTATTCTTGAACGAAAACAAATGACAGTATATTGTATACAAATCATCGCTAGGTAGTCTAACGTTTAAGGTAGCTTTTGGATGAACAAAAACTCAACATCCATACGATTCTTAGTATCGCATAACAAAACACAACCAAGCAACCCCCTCTACAATAAGCTGCTCTTCAATTATGCATCTACTATATTCTACCTCCCTCCATTCCGTCCAGCATGCCTATCCTATTACCCCCTGTAACTTTTGCCTAATGCTCTCATGACTGCTATACCCGTTTTCAACATCCCATCCTCACTCGACATTTTCTTCATCCACACTTTCTACTTCCTTTGGATTTCTCCCAATTATCTGGTCAACATAATTTCTCTAGAAACTGCGGGAGATGCCGCAACAGTAACTTTTAACGGAGTCATCCGCTATGTGTGCATTATAATGCAACAATTTCTCTAGTTTTAACGACCAAGTTTCCGAGTCGTACTAAACTAGCTTCATACCAAAGATTTCACTAAATTTTTCTTGACATCCTAACTCAACGGCTCTGCCTTCAACTTCCTCATTTCTACTACTGAGATAACCTAGATCGAATTACTTCCAAAATAGGTAAACTGTTCTACTTGCTCTTGTGTTTGCCCTCCAATTCAAACTTAGCCTTCCTCCTTCCCGAAAATCTCATACTATTTGTTTCTCTTGAGTCTCAATCCATTTATATCATACTGATTTTTTAATGTTGTTGGCTATAATTTCAACCCCTTAGGTGACTCGCCAATTAAAATGAAACACAACAAATAATGTGTTTAAAGGAAGGTTACAAAAACTGTGTTGACCCTATAAACCCTCTAAAGAAAACGGTGTCATTGTGGCTCATGCGTCATTACACGAGGTGTCTTCAAAAGCAACGGGAATATTGTAATTTTACATAGCGCATACTGCAGCATGAGTTCTTGCCGAAATGCCAAACTAACAATAAACAGTACTACTTACTACTTATTCAACGCCGTTTGCGTGAAGAAATACGAAGAAACTCCCGTATTTGTGGCGAAACAATGCATAGTTTTCGCACTACTACGATAGTACACCTCCTCATACTTCAATGCTTGTCCGTGAATATTTGGCCAAAAATAGCGCTCAAATAACATATCAATATATCAGAAACGACCCCGTGTGACTTTTTTCTTTTTCATTGTATTTTTTTGCTTTCATTTCTGTTGTTTGTTTTCCGTTATTTATTGAGCACACCTCGAGATACACGAAAAATTTCTAAAATAAGGCCAAATAAAGCAAATATAATTTTTACTACTTTTCTAACATAACTGTGTCTTCCTTCCACCATGTCAAATGAATGCTAGGGTTGAAATTCTTTCGATCAGACAGGCGTGCGCGGGTTTTGGGACCATCGAAGAAGCAGCAGCTGTTTGATCGAAATATCAGCTGTCTCTGGAATGGAAGTGAGATAGCTGGCAGTCGAGGCCACTTCACCTTCCATATCTTGCGATAGCCTTTATATCTGAAAGGATACAGATTGCGAATTGCAAAGATTTATTCCATTATAAATAAATATTGATAAATAGTAAGTATTTGAACATAAGTGTATTCCTTAGGTAATCAAATTTGATTTTTACTAGCAACTTAGGACGCCTGTGGAATAAAAATAATTCTACTATGTTTACTGCAAGTTTTTCAGGCATCATAAATGTCTCATTCTTTTGCACTTCGCATTCCAATTATAATGCTATTGTATGTAAAAAATACCAATTTGTCTTCAAGGTGAATACCTTTTCATTCTGCGACCGCATATATTAAAATAATTTAAAATAAAATTTAATTAAAACATTAATATAATACACAGGTTATTCGTTTTCCGAGAATGAGGAAGGCTAAGTTAGAGCAGGTAGAACCGTTTACTTATCTTTAAAGTGTTTTGTACACTTGTAAACCAAGTACGGAAAAACGAATAATTGATCGTAGCACTTTTCCACTTGATATCAATTGGAAAAGTGCTACGATCAATTATTCATTACGTTCGACTTCCACATCACCCCTGAAGTTACTCAATTCGAAGTACGACAAACATGAATTGTGAAGAGGTATCATGAAGATGAGACATCAAGAAAAAATAAAACATTTTTAGGTGAAACAATTGTACCTCCAGAGATATTACCGAAAGAAAAGCCGATTATTTCCTTTTGAGAAACACATAAAAACCCTAGTCGGTAAAGTATTGAAATAATACCAAGCAGATAGGAAAAATCGTAGTGGTAAAAAGATCCCTAATTGACTAAGCAGTGTGAAATAAGCAGATTTTTAACATTTGAAAGATTAGAACTTTGAATAGGAATATAATATCCAGCAGTAGGACTTGACGATTTAGAAAGGTCTTCTTTTTTTAACTTCGTACTAAAACGAATACTTCTATGGGGCACATTTCAAAAAGGTCACGTATAATATAATGAAACTCGTGTGAGATTGTGACTTTATGAGGTTTTGTTTTTCCTAACGATAGTTGATGAAATTCGGTTCAAAACTGAAAGATATACAAAATTTATAAATTTTCCCCGAGTTAAGTACTGCTTTGCCGAGCTTATGCCTAAGTGTACGGAGCGGTTTCGTTAACAAACTAATGATTTTCCTGAAGGATATTTTGCTTAGATATTCATAGCAATGTAATGCAAGAAAACTATGAAACGATAATCAATTTCAGTAAAGTTGGACTTTACGACTAGACTTTTATTAGCAATACGCATTCTTTTATTTCAACGATCAACAAAGTTTCAAAGAAGAAGGCATTGATTATAGCTTTTAGAACATAAAAATCATTTATCAGTGGCCATTGTGCAAGTGATCATCAATTAGCATGTTCATTGAGAATATTAAATGTCATAGTATTCATTTTCATTATTTTAAACTCAATAAATACCACAAAAATGTTTCGCAGTTGACTCATTTTAAGGGACTCGTATTTGTCACGGTGTGTCTCACCTTCAAGATGACGTATCTCAAAATAAAGAAATGACCGAATGACACAGTTTACACCTCATTTAGAATATACTGCTAGCATATGGAGTTGGATTAATTGTGGAATTGAATCGTGTGCAGCGTAGATGAGCTAGATTTGTAAAACTTTGTAATGACAAACTGAGCAGCGTATTAAAATTATTAGAGGAATTAGGTTGGGAGTCACTCACGGAGCGAAGATTAAATTAGAGATAGAATTTCTTGCATGAATTGTTAGGATTTATCTTCAAAAATGATATTGAAAATGTATCATTAGCCCCATTGTACTAAAGTAGGAGAGATCATGCCAAAAACTTAGATTCAATTTGGAACAGATTGATTTAAGATGTCATTTTTCCACGAACGATAAGGGATCAGAATAACGTCAAAAGTTGTCTGATGTGTATTCAACCCGTGCCACACACCATAACGGTGGCTTTCAGGGCACCATGTAAAAAATTCCATCAAGAGGACAGCACATAAAAGTGTTGAGTGAGGGAAACACTGGGATTCTGGTAGAGGTAGCATCGTCATGAAACGGCAATTACCATTAATCTTTTTACACATGTAATGTTTTCGGGAAATTTAGTATTAAAGGATGGACCTAATATTTATGTTTATCATTCTTCTCAGACGAGAGTCTAGAGGCAACTGTTAATAAACATATTCTACAAGTTCTTACATTCACATATTAATAAATAATCTTGAAAGCAGAGCTTTTAAACTTCTGCTTCGGAAGGTTACATTAAGCTCTATTACCTGTGTTTATGTGGGCATACCTACTTTCCGTAACTCTATATAACATGTTATATGGTTAATCATTGATGCAAATCTAAAAAAATAATTTCAATACCTCCACAGACAATCAACTCCATCGTTCTTGAAACTCACTGTGGAAGTCACTATTTCAAAAACACATGAGGCTGCCTATTGTAACAAGTAAATTCTCACGCTATGCCCTACATACGCCTTGTGTCGCAGTAGCTTGTAGTAGGTAAAATTCAGTGTTTACTGCTTATGCTTTGATCATTAACCGTAAGTACTGCATCCATCTGAGGTAACGTGAGGTTGTGGAATTATTTGTTAGAATGCTCTTTCAATTGTTTCGTATTTGTGCCTGAGCGAAAACATATCACCTGCATCTCAGTTTTGTGAATCCTCCATTTTTATTACAGATAGGAAGCCAGACTTAAATATCATAGACGTAAAGAACCGTTATATTTAATGTAATATGCTATCTTTTATAATCAACAAAAATGTAGGTTAAATGGTGAAACTACTTGTGTATTAAAAAAATAAATAATTAGATATGACCTTTCTTATCATTTTGACCAGACGCTGAGCTTAAATTTCATTCTGGCTTCCAAATATGTATTAATTTCATTCTTTTTACACTTGAAAACGAAGAAAAGCGATGGGAATACTGTTGAGCACGAGGAGGGCAAAGGTCTCGTTGAGTTGGACTAACAAAAATGTCGAAATAACGTTTTTCTCCTCTTTCCAATTACCGTTTCATTTCATTTACTTCAATCACTTCCAGGTCATGCCCGTCAACTAAAATTAAATTCATTGGTTTTGGCCACCAGATTGAAAAAAAACTATTGCCTGAAATGATCGTCCGATTCTAGCAGTTCAATAATTGG